>OY986439.1:60520608-60848108 GCA_963920525.1 Dichetophora obliterata
GTAGCAAGAGATAAAGGCTCCCACCGTGGTCCATTCTGACTTGCAGATTTCGCAGCAGGTGCCCATAGATGCGACGTTAAGTGAGGTTAAGTATCAAATGAATATTGATTTCTTTGATAATGATATGTTCAATTTAAGCAATCAGATACTTGATTGATTCACAAATAAAAACAGTTTATCAATATGGATTAATACAAGTAAAATGAATTAAATTATAAATACAATGAACAAAATTTAAGGAACGAAAAATGTTTGATATGAAAATTAATGTTGACACTTCGACAGTGTTGCCAGACAGACATTTGTGCCGCTCTTCAATCGATATACAATCAAAAAGAAAAAAAAACATAAATACATGGGTCTTGGCGGCAAGCCAAGCTAGGCTCTATCACCCAGGTACTGAGAGCTATTAAATGAAAATAGATGCCAAAAAATTTGTTTTTACATACCCCCCCCTCCCCCTTCCTCGCCACTTTAAAACTAGAAAAGTGACCGGCATTGATACCAAATAATTCTGGCAATTCTCAAATAATGAGTCTACTGATAGCTCATGATTATACAGTTTTTTTGATTATATAATGCCGAGTGTCAGTTTTGTCAACGCTGTTTTTTGTGTCTGACGTGTTTTTTGCCTCTTTCCCGAAAATCTTAATCGTTTTTGCAACTTGTTGCTGCTTTCTTAAATAAACCAAAATTACTAAGTGGAGTGCGGTTTTTAATGATGAAGACAAAATGTTTTCATCGAAAAATCCTAAAACTTCGATAAACTCAAACCGAAAACAATATGTTTCAAAAAACAATTATTGGAGACCGCTCCAAATGATATCTGATGACGATTCAGATCTCGAAGATAGTGATGAAGTGATTGTGGAAAATGTAAAAAAAAACATTATAAAGGTGCTATCTAAAAGTGCGGATTTTGTTCATAAACTTTTTGATCAGCTCAAAATTACAAACTACTTTGTGAAAAAAATGTCAATTGGCTCGAAAATTGTGTGCCAAAGTTCTGAGACCTATAATATAATTTCAACTGTATTACAAGAGCACAATTGCCAATTCTTTACACACGACTCAAAAGAAGAGCAACCTTTCAAGGTTGTTTTATATGGCCTGGAAGATAAAACACCAGAAGAAGTGAAAATTGAACTAAATGCTATAAGTCTTAAATGTAAAGATGTCAAAATGGTTGTAAAAAACTTCAGTGACTATACCGACACTATTTATATAGTTTATTTTGAGAATGGCTCTGTGAAATTAAATGATCTCAGAAAAAATATTAAGACTTTGTTTCGAACAGTAGTTAGGTGGAACTTTCAGCGGAAAATTAAAAACAAACCAGTTCAGTGTCGTAATTGTCAAATGTATGCGCACGGTGAAAGAGGTTGCATTATTAAAGCAAAATGTGCAAACTGTGCTGAAAAGCATACTTACTTACTTAGTTGGCGCTACAACCGTATGTCGGTCTTGGCCTCATCTAAGAATTTGCGCCAGCCATTTCTGTCTTTCGCTTGCTGGCGCCAGTTGGAAATTCCAAGCTTCGTCAGGTTGTCCTCTACTTGGCCTTTCCAACGAAGATGCGGTCGTCCTCTTTTGCGTTGACCGCCGCTGGGTACCGAATCGAATGTTTTCTTCACTGGAGCATCGTCTTTCATGCGCTGAACATGACCAAGCCAGCGAAGCCGCTCGATTTTAATGCGCTTGACTATGTCGATGTCAGCGTACAGCTCATACAGTTCATCATTCCACCGTATTCGGTACTTGTCATTGACGCTGATTGGTCCGTAGATCTTACGAAGAATCTTTCTCTCGAATGCTCCTAAAGTCTTTTCATCTAAACTGCTCAGCGTCCAGGTTTGTGATGCGTAAAGAAGGACGGGCATGATGAGCGATTTATAGAGCGTGATTTTCGTTCGTCGAGAGAGGGCTCTGCTTCTCAATTGCCTACTGAGCCCAAAGTAACACCTGTTGGCAAGAGTTATTCTTCGTTTGATCTCAATGCTGATGTCGTTGGTAGAATTAATGCTGGATCCCAGATAAACGAAGTTCTTCACAACCTCGAAGGAGGTATTGTCAACTGTAACGTGGGTTCCAAGACGCTGGGACTGTTTGTTTGTTGACACTAAGTATTTCGTCTTATCTGCATTCACTGACAGACCCATTCGACTTGACTCTCTTTCTAATCTGGAAAATGCTGCACTGACTTCGCGCGTATTACGGCCAATGATATCGATGTCATCAGCATACGCAAGCAGCATAACACTCTTGTAGAATATTGTGCCACTACGTCTCAGATCAGCAGCTCGGATGATCTTTTCCATCATTAGGTTGAAAAAGTCGCACGATAAGGAATCACCTTGTCTGAAACCTCGTTTGGTAATAAATGGTGGGGAGAGGTCCTTCCCGATTTTAACTGCGCTGCTGGTGTTGCTCAAATTCAGACATGGTGGAATACAGGTGCTTCCTTATTGGGCTGTCAAAGGCGGCTTTGTTGTCGACAAAAAGATGGTGGGTGTCGACTTGTTTTTCTTGAGTCTTCTCCAAGATTTGTCGTAGCGTGAAAATCTGGTCGATGGTGGACTTTCCAGGTCTGAAGCCACACTGATAAGGTCCGATCAGTTCGTTTACAATGGGCTTCAATCTTTCACATAAAACGCTCGACAGGACCTTATATGCGATATTAAGAAGGCTTATCCCACGGTAATTGGCACAGATAGTGGGATCGCCTTTCTTGTGGATTGGGCAGAGCACACTGAGATTCCAAATGTTCGGAATGCATTCTTCCGACCATATTCTGCATAGAAGCTCGTGAATGCATTTAAGTAGAGCTTCGCCTCCGTTCTTAAACAGCTCAGCAGGTAAGCCATCAGCTCCCGCGGCTTTGTTATTTTTAAGCCGAGCTATAGCTGTCAGAACTTCATCATAGTCGGGCAGCGGAACCTCAACGCTGTCATCCAAAATTGGGGTTTCCGGAATATCATCTCTATTGGCGGGATTGTTGTCAGCGTCGCCATTTAGAAGCTTAGAGAAGTGTTCCCTCCATAACGTCAGTGTACTCTGGACATCTGTCACTAGATTCCCGTTTTCATCCTTGCAGGAAGAGGCCCCGGTTTTAAAACCATCGGCAAGGCGTCTTATTTTTTCGAAAAATTTTCGGGCCTCATTCCTGTCACCATACATCTCAATCTTCTCCTGCTCGCGCTTTTCTGCCTCTCTTTTTTTCCGCCTGAAAACATGTCTCTCTTCCCTCCTCTTTTCTTTGTATCGCTCCTTAGCAGCGCGCGTTACAACCGACTGCAGGGTGACTTTGTAGGCGGCGTCTTTCGCTGCAGTGGCGTCGCAACACTCCTGGTCGTACCACTGGTTTCGGCGAGGGCGTTGGTAGCCAATCACCTCTTCAGCAGCTGCACGCATGGAGTTGGAAATGTGTGTCCACTGCGCGCATATATCATCGATTGGAGGAGTGCTTTGAAGCAGGAGTGAGAGTCGAGTGGCGAAAGCATCGGCTGTCTGTTTCGATTGCAGCTTGTCGACGTCTAGCTTTCTCTGTGTAGGGTTGCGTGTATTCTTAGCTGCGCACAGACGTGTACGGATCTTGGCTACAACAAGATAGTGATCCGATTCAATGTTTGCACCACGGATCGTGCGTACATCCAATACACTGGAAGAATGCCTCAAAACGTGATCAATTTGATTTTTTGTTTTTTGATCAGGGGACATCCAGGTGGCTTTATGAATAGTGAGATGCTTGAATCTAGTGCTACTTACGACCATGTTTCGTGCTGCGGCGAACTCAATCAGCCTCATTCCGTTATCGGAGGTGTTGTCGTGGAGGCTGAACTTTCCGACTGTTGGACCAAAAATATTTTCCTTGCCCACCTTAGCGTTGAAGTCACCAATCACGATTTTTACGTCGTGGCGGGGGCAGCGCTCGTAAGCATTTTCAAGGCACTCGTAGAAAATTTCCTTGATCTCATCGTCCTTGTCTTCTGTTGGATCGTGCGCACATATTAGGCTTATATTGAAAAATCTTACCTTGATGCGGATTATGGCAAGTCGTTCGTTCACAGGTGTGAATCGCAGGACGTGGGGCCGTAGTCTCTTGCCAACTACAAATCCGCATCCAAACTCGTGCTTCTCCGCATGGCCGCTGTAGTAGATATCACAGGGTGCATGCCGAATGCAACCCTGTCCCTTCCATCGCATTTCTTGGATAGCAGTGATATCAGCTTTGTATTTTTCCAAGACATCAGTCAGTTGGATAGAGGCATCTTCCCAATTAAGGGTTCGGACATTCCAGGTGCATATCCGTAAATCATTATCAGTTTTTCGTTTGCAGTAGTCGTCATCAGATTTGGGAATCATTTTTCTTCTTTTCTTATTTGTTTTCATTGAAATTGGTTTTTACGGGTGGGCTTCAAACCCGACGCACAACCTATTTTAAGCCTAGGGAGGCCCGCCGCTTAGATTAGTCGCCAAACTAACGGTTGTCAGTTTTGACGTTGCCCAGGAAACACCACGTGGAGGTTTGAGTCGACTTGAGGCGATTTCACAAAGATTATGCTGGAAAGCATAACACAATTAAATGTCAAACGCCTGACAATATAAAATGTGCTAACTGCATGAACAATCACAAGTCATCTGACGTTTCATGTCCAAGTCGCGTGGCTTTCTTGCAATTAAGGGAAAATTTAACTAAGAGTAACACACGCTCTGTTCCAACTAAACTGCCAGCTCCCAAAAATTTTGTAAATAATGTTCTCGCTTTCCCCCCACTTGCATCTCAGCACTTTACGTATTCGCAAAATCATGCACAAAGCGTAGGTGCAAAAACCCATCAAACAACAACACCAACAGCATGGTTTAATCGTGATATGCAGCAGCACCAGCTCGGACAACAAGCAGATGATTTATTTTCGGAGAAAGAATTTACTTAATTACTCTTTGATCTTATATCCAAGTTGAAACCATGCAAATCTAAGGAAGAACAGTGGTGAGGAGCCAAAGCCTTTTTTGGTTCCTTTATTAATCGCAGCCAAAATTAAGAAAAAAAGCAAAAAGAAAAACTTTCTATGTAAATTAATTTTATTAACTCTAATTCAACTCTAATGATTTTATAGTTTTATTTGCTGCAGTAAGAAATGTTGGCTGTTCCGTGCGAAGATAAAGCGAGAAGTGAGTAGGTAGTTTTTAGTGATGCTGATGCGACCCTAGCAGCAGCGAAAACAATTGTATGGGGAGAAACGTCGCGCCACCAATTGCATTTTTTATGCACGTACTTTTCCATTACTACTTGCTTAGCGGTGAACGATGTGTGTTGTTGTTGTTGTTGTTGTTGTTGTTGATTATCCAAAAATGTGACCTAAGCGATGACAAAGAGCAGGTGGTTGTTGTTGTTGTTACGACAATTTGAACTTGTTTTTTCCATGCATGGAGTCGACGATGAAGTGTGGAGGTGGGGGTGGTGGTGTTGGTGGTGGTGTCGAAGATGATGATGAAGTAAAAGAATTTTACCGAAAAGTGGCGTGATTAGTTGCTTATTGCTATCAATGTGATGAAATATTTGAAGGTCAGTACAAAATATTATTTGCAGGTGCGGATGAGTACAAAAACAAAACTTGTGCATGATGGCAACAACAACATTCGATTAGCGAAGCAAGTTATTTTGTTATTCTACATACACTCAATGCAAAATATTATTATTATAATATAAAATTTGTGAGTGTTTTTTTTGGAACTCGAACATCCTCCCCCCCTTGAACGCAATGCGTTCAAAGACTTACTTTTGGGGTGGTGCTTCTTCTAGAGGTAGTTTGCATAACCTTGTTATTGCACGTTTGTGACTGCCTTCGGCGGTTTTGATCACAGCCACTCTCACCTGTCCATCCCAACCTGGTATGGTTTCAATGACTCGGCCTAAAACCCATTTCTGAGGTGGCAGGTTATCTTCTTTGAGCACCACCAAATCGTTGACTTGCAAATTAGGAGATGTATTTGTCCACTTGGTTTTTTGTTGCAGCTCTTTAAGATACTCGTTGTACCAGCGATTCCAAAATTGTTGTGTAATCCACTGCATAAGTTGGTATCTCTTCAACAGACCAGTGTTTGTTTGAAGCAATGAGGGCTCTGGAAGACATGTCAAGGTGCGCCCGACCAAAAAATGTGCTGGAGTGAGAGGACGAAGATCATCTGGGTCGTTGGATAGTGGTGTTATTGGACGACTGTTAACGATTGACTCAACTTGACAACATAGAGTATGGAGTTCATCGTGACTTAGAATGTGCGTACCGATAGATCGTCGAAGATAATGTTTCGCTTGTTTCACAGCACTCTCCCAAAGACCACCGAAATGCGGCGATCGTGGTGGTATGAACCTCCAAGTGATTCCTTCTTCACGACAGCTGAGCTGAACGGCTTCTATGTGCTGCTCTGAATTGAAAGCTGCTAACAATTCACGTAACTCTCTGTTAGCGCCTATGAAATTTGTCGCGTTGTCTGAGAAAATTGTTTTTGGTTTTCCTCGTCTGGCGGTGAATCGTTTCAGAGCGGCAATAAATGCATCGGACGTCAGATTAGGAACTAGTTCTAAATGAACAGCTTTTGTTGTGAAGCAAATAAAGACTGCGATGTAAACCTTGGCTGGAGCCCGTCCGCGCACTTGGTTGGTCATGAGAAGTGGTCCACAGTAGTCCACTCCGCTTACCTCAAAGGGATGTGATGGTGTAACACGCTCTTGTGGTAAACTAGCCATTACCTGTTCCATTACTTTCGGACGGCAACGAAAACATATTATGCAAGAGTGAATTAACTTCTTAACTGTGTTTCGAGCATTGACGATCCAAAATCTATCTCGCAAAATGTTAAGTAACGTTTGGCAGCCAGCGTGATGGTGTTGACGATGAAGTTGCCGAATTAGTGTGTGAACAAAAGGATGCGAATGTGGAAGAAGTATTGGATGTTTTGCCTCAAATGAAAGCGATGAATTACGAATTCTGCCACCAACTCTGATTAGGCCTTCATTTAAAAATGGTGACAGCGATGCGATTTTAGAGTGACGATTCACTTGTGCGGTGGACTGTAAATTTTTGATTTCTTCACGAAATGTTGCTTGTTGTAT
Source organism: Dichetophora obliterata (assembly GCA_963920525.1). Lineage (NCBI taxonomy): Eukaryota > Metazoa > Arthropoda > Insecta > Diptera > Sciomyzidae > Dichetophora > Dichetophora obliterata. Next base: position 60,527,723 of record OY986439.1, read on the forward strand.
GCAGCAACATACTGTCTGGAGTGCGGTGTTGAGCTCTTCTGCTGTTACAGCTCCGATCTCAAAGTTATCGGATTTCTTTGTAGTCCGTGTGATGAACCGGTTGACGTATGCAAAAATTCGAAGCAATTTGTTGTAGTCGTTAATAAATTTAATGTTTGTTATGAGATCTGCTGCTGGTTCAACCAATAACACAATAGCTTGTTTGCGTTGCTCTGGAGGGTGTTCAGGTAACATTGACTCGTCATTAGGCCACTGCTGCTCTTTGAGTCGAATAAATTCTGGACCTTGAAACCAAAATGTATTGTCTTTAAGATTACTAACGTCTGAGCCTCGTGAAACAAGATCTGCCGGATTTTGAGGAGACAAAACATGTCGCCACGAAAATTCTGATGTGATGGCTTGTATTTTGCTGACCCTGTTTGCGACAAACGTAGTCCAGCGGCACGGCTCACCCTTAATCCAAGCTAGAGTGATTGAAGAATCTGTCCAACAGTAGATATTTTCTGGCGAGGCTGGGTAGATCTCAATAACTGACTGCAGCAATTCTGCCAACAATAATGCTGCGCACAGTTCCAGTCGCGGCAAACTTACTTCTTTGGTCGGGGCTACACGAGATTTTGCACAGAGCAGGGATGATGCTTTGCCGCTTTCAAGAGTTGACACCACATATATGCACGCGCCGTAAGCCTTAGTGCTGGCGTCTGAAAAAGCGTGAATTTGTGAGTACGAATGAAATGCTACCAACCTTGGAATGCGAATTTCGCCAATGTCTGCAAATTGCTGATGAAGATTCTCCCATAAAGTAGCAACATTTTGAGGAAGGCTCTCGTCCCAGTGCAGCTTTAATTTCCACAGAAGTTGCATAAAGATCTTACATGATAAAATAATTGGATTTAGGATTCCCAGCGGGTCGAAGAAACTGGCTATGTGTGATAGTATTGCTCTTTTTGTAGATTTCGAAGAAGTTTGTTTGTTGTAGCCGAAGAAAAAATTGTCGTCTGATGGTGACCATCGTAAACCCAGAGCCTTAATGTACTCCGTGCTGTCTAGTATAAGAGTTGCTTCTCTGTCAGCCAGTGGAACGTCTTCGATAATTTTTGGATGATTTGCAGCAAATTTGCGAAGTGGAAAACCGCCACGTTCAAGAAGCTGAACGACTTGTTCCTTTATGCGAATGGTGTCCTCGATGGTTTCGCTGCCAGTCATCAAATTGTCTACGTAAAAATCTTTTAGAGTGACTGCTGACCCAATAGGAAAAGAAAGTGCTTCTTCCTTTGCCAGCTGTTGTAAACACTTTACGGCTAAATATGGTGCGCAACATGTACCATAAGTAACAGTTTGAAGTTGGAAGGTTGTGATCGGGTCGCTAGGTTCATTTCTCCACAGAATTCGTTGCCACTGAGCGTCTTCTTTGTCGACAATGATTTGGCGGTACATCTTTACTATGTCGGCAACTAAAACGTATTTATGGCGGCGAAAACGGCTTAAGATAGTAAAGATGCCATCTTGAATTGTAGGTCCTATCCTTAAAATGTCGTTGAGTGACTTTCCGGATGACGTTCGGCATGACGCATCGAAAACGACTCTAAGCTTAGTTGAGCTACTGTCCGCTTTCACAACGCAGTGATGTGGAATGTAGTACGACGATGTGCTCTTGACTTGGTGATGGTTTTGTAGTGGAACCATATGATGCAGCTTTATGTATTCGTCGATGAATTGCGAATACTCTTGGTGAAGTGATGGATTGCGACTGAGTCGATTTTCCAATGATGCAAACCTTTTTCGAGCAATTTCAAGTGATTGTCCCAACGATTTTGGATCTGCTTTAAAGGGCAACCTGACAATAAATTTGTTACTTACGGGGCATCGCCTGGTTGTGTCCCGAAAGAATATTTCACACTCCATTTCCTCTCTTGAAAAATGCGATGATGACGACAAGTTGTTTTCGATGTTCCAAAATTTCTCCAGAGATGCGTCAAGATTAGCTTGAAGTGAGGTGGTAACACAAACTGCAGGTGCTCTAATTGACCTGGATGGTGACAACGATGATGACACACTGGATGACGTGGAGTATGGCCCTGAGACTATCCATCCCAGCGTGGTTTTTTGAAGAAGCGGTAGAGAATTTTGCATTTTAATTTGTCCAACTAGAAGTAAATCGTAGAATATGCCAGCACCAAGGAGGCAATCAACGGGCCCTGGCTTGTTAAAAGTACAATCGGCTAAGTTCACATTTTTTGGTATGTTCCAATTTTGAATACATATGGACTGACGTGGTTGGCAAGCTGTTATTGCAGGTATAATGACGGCATCAATAATTGTTGAATAACCAGTGTGCAATGATTTTATAATGAGAGAGCAAGCATACTGAGCATTCGTGACGTTTGAACCAATTCCAACTAAATCCATGTTGACCCTTGTTCGTGAAACTCGAAGATGGTTAGCCATTCGTTCTGTTATGAAGTTCAGCTGAGAGGCTGAATCTAAAAGAGCGCGAACAATGATAGACACGCCTGCAGAATTGCACAGTTGAATGTGAGCGGTGCCCAATAAAACCTCCGCTTTGTCTTGTGATATTTGAAAGACAGTGGATTGGCCTCCACTTGGTTTAGCTTCATGGTTGTTTGCTGCTGATCCGTCGTTGGTGATAGTTTTCTGTCTATGGAGGAGAGTGTGGTGACTCACATGACACTGTTGACAGCGGTTAAGTGATGGACAATTGCTTGAGACATGATTTGCTGCTAAGCAATTTAAACACAAATTTAGACGTTTGACCAAGTTGTAGCGGTCCATTGGACTCAAATCCATAAATTTTGAGCATACGAATGCGTTGTGGTTGGGTGTGGTGTTGCAAAATTTGCATTTTGATTGTTGCGAGTTGCTAGTGACGAGAGTGACTTGTTGAATGCGGTTTGCTTTTGCAGCCGATGACGATGAACGATATTGCGATGCAAGTGTACTCGTTGGCAGGTTGTGCGGTGATCGATTGGCTTCAATTATATCGAAGGTTTGGCAGCGCCTTTCCAAAAACATCGATAAGTCTTCCCATGTCGGTAGTTGAAACGCAACACCGCAGTCGCATTTGGAGGCAACTTCTTCTTCCCACTTGGTCTGGGTGTCTTGATCTAATTTCGATGTAATTAAATGCAGAAGAATACCATCACCAATTTGAGCTCTCGAAGCGAGTGACTGCATTGCGCGCAGATTTGCATTAACTGCATCAACAAACTCGCGAATTGACGCCACATTGCATTTGAAAATATTTTGGACATTAAAAATATGCTTTAAGTGAGCTTGAAAGATGTACCTTTTATTATCATACCTGCTAGTCAGAAGCTCAAGCGCACGATGATAATTCTCTGCAGTGACCTCAAGTGCTTGCACAAGCCGCGCTGCATCGTCAGTTAAGCAGGAACGCAAGTATTGAAACCTTTCAATATTTGTCAGCTCGGCATTGTTGTGGATAAGCACCGAGAACATGCTAAAAAAGTCCAGCCACTCGCGATGGAGTCCACTGAATCTTGTCAGCTGCAACTTTGGCAAGTTCAGATGCTTGAGCGACGACGATGTATTTGGTGGAGCAATGCGTGTGCTGCTTAAGGTGTCTACAGCGCTGTCACTGCGGGCGACTGCTTTTGCTTCGATAAGCAAAGCTTTTAATTCAGCAAATGAGGTTTCGAACGTTGTCCGGTGGTCACACAGAAATTCATTTACGTCGAGGTACTCCAGATCGCACTGCACTCGGTCAAAGGTCTCGTAATGGCGTTCAAGGAGCGATAATTTCACCTCAAGTTGATGTACTGACATGTTCTGCCAGTCCTCCGCTGTCTTCAATCGTCCAATGCGATCTATAATTTGTTGCCGTTGCAACCTTTTAACTCGCGCCTGGTGCGATGCATTGGTGCGCTGGGGAGTAAGGGTCTCCTCAGCCTCGAATTCCAATAAATTGTCTTCCATGGATGTTCCTTGCGTTATCCGGCTCGAAGGACCAAAAATGGTGAGGAGCCAAAGCCTTTTTTGGTTCCTTTATTAATCGCAGCCAAAATTAAGAAAAAAAGCAAAAAGAAAAACTTTCTATGTAAATTAATTTTATTAACTCTAATTCAACTCTAATGATTTTATAGTTTTATTTGCTGCAGTAAGAAATGTTGGCTGTTCCGTGCGAAGATAAAGCGAGAAGTGAGTAGGTAGTTTTTAGTGATGCTGATGCGACCCTAGCAGCAGCGAAAACAATTGTATGGGGAGAAACGTCGCGCCACCAATTGCATTTTTTATGCACGTACTTTTCCATTACTACTTGCTTAGCGGTGAACGATGTGTGTTGTTGTTGTTGTTGTTGTTGTTGTTGATTATCCAAAAATGTGACCTAAGCGATGACAAAGAGCAGGTGGTTGTTGTTGTTGTTACGACAATTTGAACTTGTTTTTTCCATGCATGGAGTCGACGATGAAGTGTGGAGGTGGGGGTGGTGGTGTTGGTGGTGGTGTCGAAGATGATGATGAAGTAAAAGAATTTTACCGAAAAGTGGCGTGATTAGTTGCTTATTGCTATCAATGTGATGAAATATTTGAAGGTCAGTACAAAATATTATTTGCAGGTGCGGATGAGTACAAAAACAAAACTTGTGCATGATGGCAACAACAACATTCGATTAGCGAAGCAAGTTATTTTGTTATTCTACATACACTCAATGCAAAATATTATTATTATAATATAAAATTTGTGAGTGTTTTTTTTGGAACTCGAACAAACAGTTTAATGCAATAGCGCAATTAGCTATTAAATATCTGTATAATAGTAATAAATATGACTAGATCAGAACAAAAAATAATATTTTGGAATTGCAGAAGTATTCGCAATAAAACAATTGAACTATTTGACTATTTAGTTCATAATAGAATTGACATTTGTTTATTATCCGAAACTTGGCTTAATAACAACGAACGTTTATCTCACTTAGCTTTTAAGTGTTTTTGCTTTGATAGGGCATCTAGAAGGGGTGGGGGAGTTTCCATTTTAATAAATAAAGCAATTAATGTTCTGGGGATACATACAATACCAACTGAACTTGTGGAAAATATTGGAGTTGAAATCTCGTTTAACGATAATTCAACTATATGTATCTATAGTGTGTATTTTCCAGGAGGAACTGTATCACCAGAACTACGTGTTAAGTTTAAAAGCGACTTAAGAAAAATCTTAAGCAAGCACGAAAAATATATTTTTTGCGGTGATCTGCATAGGCATCGTAACTGGGGTTGCTTAAAAGCTAATGCTTGGGGGAATATACTCGCTGATTTAGCTTTGTTCTATCCAGTCTCAATTTCTTTTCCTGGCAGTCTTACATTTATACCAAGTTCTACTAGAGGAAATGCTTCAACACTTGATATTGTGCTTTCCAATGTCCCTGCTTATGTTTCGCAGCCAATAGCATTAAATGAGCTAAGCTCTGATCATCTTCCCGTAAAATTTGAACTTTCTTGCAGAAATCCATTTTATGATAACTTAGTTTTTGATTATAAAAATACTAATTGGAAACATTTCAAGAGCAAAATACGAAATTCTTTTAGAGACATGGTATATGAACTAGATGATATCCAAATTTCCAGGCATGTTGATGAAAAAATCGAGTTTTTTAATGAAATATTTATGGATGCAGTTAGATCTTCTGTTCCGAAGGTTCAACCTAAAAATTATTTTCACAGAATGCCTAAATATATTCTCAATATAATTAAAATTAGAAACTCATATCGAAATAATTGGTTAAGGTATCGAAATCCATATGATTATAACTTTATGAATAGGTGTAATGTATTCATCCGGTGTGAACTTAAAAGGTGCGAAACAAGCACTGGAATAAAAAAATAGAGTCCCTTGAAAAACACTCTAAACCATTTTGCAATATTGCTAAGATTTTAAGGAAAAAACATTCACAAATACCGCCTCTTCATATTAATAACAAGGTAGTCATTGCAAATGAAGATACAGCCAACGCTTTTTCAGAACATTTTCTAAGTAATCACCGTGTTTCTGTAAATTTAGGCCTCCAATCGCACACCGAGCTTGTAAATGATATTATTAGCCATAGCTAATAGCATTTATGTAGAGTTTGTTACTGTTGATTTCATACAATCCTGTATTAAAGAACTTAGGCCTAGAAAAGCTTCTGGCTTTGACGAAATTAAAAATTTCATGCTGAAACAACTCCCAAATGTGGCTTTAAAGTATCTTTGTTGTATTTTAAATGCATGCCTCAAGCTATGCTACTTTCCGGATACCTGCAAAGTTGCTAGAATTATTCCTATTCCAAAACCAGGAAAGCCTCTAAACAAAATTGATAGCTATCGCCCCATCAGCCTTTTAAGCAGTCTAGGAAAAATTTTTGAAAAAATTTTAAAAGCTAAGCTTTGGAAATTTTTGGAAAGGAACAGCGTCATTCCAGATGAACAGTTTGGTTTTCGGAACTATCACAGTACTGTTTATCAAGCCAAAAGAATTTTCAATCATGTGAAATCGAATTTCAGAATAAAAAAGTCAACTGGCCTAGTGTTACTGGATGTTGAAAAGGCATTTGATTCTGTTTGGCACAATGGTCTTGTTTTTAAGTTAATAAATCTCCAGTTTCCATACTATTTAATTAAAATTAAACAAAGTTTTCTTTCAAACCGCTATTTTTTATTTCAAACCGCTCAAGGCTCTGTCTTAGGTCCACTTCTGCATATAATTTATTGCTCGGATATCCCCAAGCACCCATTATGTGATATTGCCACTTATGCAGATGACACAGCTATATATTTTTCGAATGAATTTGGTCATTCGGTTGTGACGACATTACAATGTGCTTTAAACGAGTTAGTTCTTTATTTCGAAAAATGGAAAATCAAGCTTAATGCTAGTAAGTCGCAAGCAATCTTTTTTACTAGAAAAAGAAATCCTTGCTACCTCCCTAGCTCACAAATAGAAATCTATACTGATCCTGTTCCATGGGTAGATAATGTAAAATACCTTGGTGTCATTTTTGATAAAAAACTACTTTTTAGAGATCATGTAACTCACATGATAGCAAAATTCAATATTGCAAAATATCTTCTTTATTCTCTATTAAATAAAAAATCCCATTTATCGATAATAAAATAATTTTAGTTAAAATGATTTTCCAGAGGGTGGATTCTGAAAAACGCTAAAGCTAAATCTCCACCGCTAAAGCTAAATTTATAGTTTTTAGCGATATTGCTATTCTGAAAAACTTCATCGCTTATTTTCATGCTAAAAATTTAGAGACTTAACGAGCTTTTAACGAAGAATAAAATTAAAGCTGTCATAGCTAAATTTTTAGCGATTGCTGCAATTCTAAACTTTTTTTAGCGATTTACAGAAACTCTAATTTTATTTTTAGCTATAATTTTAGAGTCCAATATTTTGTTGCCGCTAAGTTAAAAATTAAAAGATTTTTCAATTAAAATCGTAATTTTTGATATATATATATATTAAGAATATTAATGCTTTGTCTCTTTTGAATGTTTTCAAAGAAAAATATACCAATTTAAAGCACTTTTCCGAAAACTTGCTGTTTGTATTTATCAGTTGTATTAATATTAGGGGTATTCACGTGTCAGTGCACTTGCCTGTGCAGTGGAGGACTTGTGCAGTTGTGCAGTTAGGTTTTCGTGAACAAACCACTAACACTTTTTCCAAGCTGTCAAATTTTTCAATGCACACAAGTGCACAGCTGCTCAAATCTTCAAGTTTTAGGCTGCAGTAGAAAAGCACTTGTGCAGATTTTCGACGCACGTATATTTTGATTTTGTAAAGTGCAGAAGTCCTCAACTGCACTGGCAAGTACACTGAATCGTGAATACCCCTTTTTGTTATCATATAACATACTTTTAGAAAAAGGTTTCATCTCTTAAAACTTTATAAAAATTTATTAAATGAATTGGTAGTTTGCAAATAAGCTAAAAATGTTGAAACACACTCTTATGTGATAATTCTGTATCACGAAGAAGCACACCAACGATAAGAAAGACACTTGAAGCAAAACAATTCTATATGGAAGAAAGTATTGCTTCTTGTGTCTTTCTTATCATTGGTATGCTTCTACGTTTAACGGAATAATGCAGTTAGTATGCAATTAAGTCATTAAGTCATTGACAATAAATTTTGCACCTAATTTTTAATATGTAAAATGTAATCTGAGTGCAAAATTTTGAATAATTGAATGAAACCTAAGCCTCCAATAAGCCACGACTGTTTTGGTATATAAAGTTGAACCAGTCAAAATAAATCCTTACTAGTTTTTGCATAGTTTTATTGTCATAGAATACGAGAATATTTAATGAAAAATCATAAAGTACTCGTGTAAATGTACTTAAAAAATTAACCACAAATTTTTAAGTATGTTAACTTAAGTTTATTTAAAAATTTTTCAAATTAATGAATGTTTTTATTTTGCACTTTTTATTTAGATATTGGTGCAGTTAGTAAACCATTTTAAAAATAAGAAACAAGCCTATTTTAATTATTATATTAATTTAATTAAGGTTCGAAAGAAACTTTAAAAAGTTTTCGAAAACTTTTCACTCGGATGATGAATTTTTGACAGTCGGAAGTAGAATTTTTGATATCAGTGAGGTGAGTTTTATTGTTAAAACTTCTAATGGGACTAATAGAAATTTTGACTACCGGCACAAGAATTTTTGAGTGAAGCAAAAGGGTTGTGCTTTACCCTTACAAAATTGTTGGTATCAGTGTTTTGCTGTGTATTTTTTCTGAAAAAAAGTAGTTTTATTTATTTAAAAAATGTTTGCTTTTAACATTTACAAAATATTTATTTTTAGACTAAAAATGCAGGCTTGAGGAGCAATTAAAATTCATGGAGTGACTTCAGTCGTCTTTAATTTATTTAAGCGTCAATAAAAATTATTACAAATATTTTTTACTAGCCGAAACCCGGCGCGTTGCTGCCACTCTCCCTATTCAAACGCCCATAAAATGTTATCAGTTAAACAGCATGTCTAAATTGAGGTCAAATACTGAATTCCGAGACTGTGCGACCTATATCCACAAAGCTATTCGATATAACAATTTTGGGTTGTATAGGAAGTGCCACGCCCTCTTGATCACCCCTCATAGAATGTAATCAATTAAACTGCATGTGTACATGGAGGTCGAATACCGAATACAAAAACTGTGCTGTATATAACTCCAAATATATTCGATAACACAAATTTGGGTTGTATGGGAGGTGCCACTCCCCTTTTCCCTATGCCCATAAAATTCTACCAATGAAACTGCATGTGTAAATTAAGGTCGAATACTGAATTCCGAGGCTGAGTTACCTATAACTCCAAAGCTATTCGATATCCCAAATTTGGGATAAGTTAGAGGTGTCACGCCCTCCCCCCCGACAAACTCTAAAAAATTTTATCAGTAAATCTGCATGCGTAAATTTTGGTCAAATACTGAATTCCGACGCTGTGCGACCTATAACTCCAAAGCTATTTGATAGCACAAAGTTGGGTTGTATGGGAAGTGTCACTCCCCTTTGACCTACGCCCATAAAATGTAAGAAATGAAATTGCATGTATAAATTTAGGTCGAATACCGAATTCTTTCGCTGTCAACCTATAACTTCAAAGCAATTCGATATTGCAAATTTGGGTTGTAAGGGAGATGTCACGCCTCCCTGTCCAACGCCCATAAAATAAAATCATTGAAACTGCATGTGTAAATTGAGGTCAAAAACTGAATTCCAAAGCTGAATTCCTATAGCTTCAAAGCTATTCGATATCACCAATTTGGGTTGTCGAGGGGTGCCCCTCCCCCTTTTCCAACTCCCATAAAATTTCATCACTGAAACGGTACGTCTAAATTGTGGTCGAATACCGAATTTCTAAGCTGTGCAACCCATAACGCTATTCGATAACTCAAATTGTTTTTATATTAATGGGAGGTAAAAGAAGGTGTGGCATTTCTTCTTAAACCATATCGTACTCAAAGTAAAGCCACTTACAAAATTTGAGCTCAATCGGACCAATAGCTTAGAAGTATTATGATATTTCCAAAAGTAGGCGTAGATGAAGTGTGACAACACCCGTTTTTATTAAAGTTAGTGACAGTCATCATAAGAACTTATTTACCAAATTTTAATTTAATACGACCAAAACGTCTTATATATAGCATTTTTATTGATTTGTGGGCGATAAAAGGGGTGTGGCATTACTTTTTTCCTAAACCTTTGGGTAGCAGTTACGAACAAACCAGTAGAAGGAAGTATCCTATTTGGTCTAGTCGTTTTCAAGTTTTAAGCATCCGAACAAATCACGATTCATTTTTATGTATACAGATATTGATTTGTGGGCGCTAAAAGTGGGCGTGAAAACATTTATGTATCGTGACTGCCTCTTGGAGCACCTACACAGCAAGTTTCACTATAAAAATGTGTAGAACTCCGGAATTGCCATTATTTCGAAAAAGTGGGCGTATATTTAATGCGACCACGCCTATTTTTTGTACAGTTACTGACAGTAACCATCTGAACAAAATTACTAAATCTTAGTTTTTACGATCGAAACCGTCTGATATATATCCTTTATTTGGTTTGTGGTCGATAGCGCAAATTTGGCTTATATGGGAGGTACCACCCCCTTTCGTCCAAACGTTACCAAACCTCACAGGAACACTCACTCTCCTCGGCAGACGTTGTTCTGCCACAGACCACCTTACTGCCATATACGAAAATGTCAAGAAATGCAAAATATATTCACCATTTTCAGTATAGCTGCCGAAAGTAGCCATATGCACTAAATAACCAAATTTTAGTCTAATACGATCAAAACCGTGCGAAATATAGCATTTTTGTTGTTTTGCAGGCGGTAAAAAGGGGTGCGGTAAAATATTTCCCTTGAGCCATCTCGTAATCGAAACAAATCGACTGCCAAAATTTCAGCTCAATTTAGCTTAAGCCTGGCCCACTTTACTTCACTCGACTCTAACTCCCCGAAAAGTGAGTTTAACTAAGGTGGGACAGACCTATTTTTAGTGCACTTGCCGAGAGTAACCATATGAACTGAATTACAAAATTTTTGTCCAACACGATACAAACCGTTGAAATAAAACGTTTTCATTGGTTTGTGGGCAGTAAAAGGGGGGCGTGGAAACCAATTTCTAGTACAGTTGCTTACAGTAACTGTGCAAACTAAGCCAACATTTTAGCTCAATCGACCCAGTAGTCAATTTTAATGATTTCTCAAAAAGTGTGTGTGGCTATATAGCGATGACGCCTTTTTTAGTACAGTTGCCGAAAATAGCCATACAAACTTAGGTATCACATGTTAGTCTGATACGTCCAAAACTGCTTGAAATATAGCATTTCCACTGATTTGTGGGCGCAAAAAGGGGGCGTGGAAACCAATTTTTCGAACAGTTACTGTCAGTAGCTACACAAACCAAAGTACCAAATTGAAGTCTTATATGACCAAAACCGTTTGAAATAAAGCATTTTCATTTCTTTGTGGGCGGTAAAAAGGGGCGTGAAAATCCATTTTAAGTACAGTTATCGACAGTAACCGTACATACTAAATTACAAAATTTTAGCCTTATACGACCCAAACTGACTGATATATAACATTTTTATTGATTTGGAGGCGGTAAATGGGGGTGTGGCACATTTTCCCCCTCAACCATCTCGTACCTGAAACAAATCGGCAGCCAAACTTTCAGGTCAATCGGTTTAGTAGTTTTGGAGTATAAAGACATCACACAGCCAGATACACATCGATTTGCTTTTTATATATATAGATATTGATTTGTGGGCGGTAAAAGTGGGCGTGAAATAATTTATATATAGTGAGCGCCTCTTGGAGCACCTATCATCAAGTTTTACTGTAAAAAGGTGTAGAACTCTGGAATTGGCATGATTTCGAATAAGTGGGCGTATTTATATTACGACCACGCCCATTTTTTGTACAATTACCGACAGTAATCATCTGAACAAAATTACCAAATCTTAGTTTTTTACGATTGAAACCGTCTGATATATATCCTTTTTTTGGTTTGTGATCGATAGCGCAAATTTGGCTTGTATGGGAGGTACCACGCCCCCTTCTCCAATCGTTACCAAACCTCACAGGAACACTCTCAAGATGTGGCTTTAGTTTCCCTGAAAATTTCATAAAGATCGGTTCAGCGGTTTTGGAGTCTATACGTGATATAGCCACATACCCACATACCCACATACATACATCCATTTTTATATATAGAGAAGAATTTTATAACTAGGCCAGTCTTAGGAGCTAATGAGTTTAAAATAAATATTTATGTTAAATTTGGAAGTTCATTACTTCTGATATACGCAGTGTATTAAGTTATTTCTTTACTGCATTCAACTTGCAAAACTAATTCATTGAATATACGTGTTCAAGGATATTTTATGGTTAGCTGCTTGATCGACTGAGCAATAAGTCAATATTTTTTTTCGTATTACAGTCGATTGAGCTCAAAATTTGGCAGTAAGTGTATTTCGGGTATGGCAACCTTTAGGTATAGTGTGATTTTTATCCTCGCGTATAGTTTAGGTTAAGGATTTTTAGATCCAGTCCTGATACTTTTTTTACTACAGTATATTTTATAAGTGGAGTAAAATCTAAACATATAATTTTAAAACATATTTTCAATTTATTCCATCTCTAAGCTAATTAGATAAAATGCATACAACAAAATAATCATGAATAAAAATTTTAATTTTTTTACAAATTTTTAATGTTAACACAAGTTTTGGTTTTATAAGTTATTTTACTTAAAACAGTTACATTCCTTGTAGCTCATAATATTATTTTGAATACAAAAATAATTTGTAGTAGTAGTGGCAGTCAAATGCGTCTTAAAAAACTCGTTCATTCGCTGAGAAGACGTCCAAATTTCTGTATAACATTTTCAGGTTTCATTTGCCACAGCAAAAAATGACAATTTAAACCAAATGCCACACAGCCATAACCAAATCAATTGTTTGACATAAGAATCGCTAAAACAACGCTTCCTGTGGCGAGTAGTAGAAGCAACATTTTTAGCTAGGCGATTTGAAACTCAGAATCGCATTTTAGCGAAATCGCTAAGGAATTGAACGAAGCATTTTTTTAGCATTTAAGCGATAGAGATTTAGCTTTAGCTAGGCGATTTTCAGAATCCGGCCTCAGGGCATTTTACTATATGCATGTCCAGTATGGGGAATTTGTGCAAAAATGCATCTTATAAAAATGCAGATTTGCCAAAACAAACCTTTAAAAATGGCACTCGGTCTACCTTGGCACTACTCGACTAAAGAGCTACACCATCAAAACAATGTAAGCTTAATACAGCACCGAATCAAAAAAATCACTGATAGGTTCAAGATGCTTTGCTCTATGTCTAATAATAATTTAATTTGCAATTTATATTCAAGTAATCCCTCTTAACCCACATGGATTGGTGCTGCTGCAATTCCACAGCTTGATACTATAGTTTGCGGATCTCTGCATTCTGTTGTGGCGTGTTTTCAAGTAGTGGTGTTTATCTCTGCATTCTGTTGTAGCGTGTTTTCAAATAGTGGTGTTTTTGATTGATTAAAGAAGTTTATATTTATGTATATATATATATGGGCATTTCCATGGTGTCGCACTGGACAGTCGTACGCAGTTAAAGTGAAAAAAAAGTAGTAATAACACGGATTTATATTTTGATAGTGGTCTTAACTTATAACTCATAGTAAGCTCTATAAGTGGTGCTAAGATTGATTATCGGTAATTTTTCCTTTTCAAAATAATTGCCAAAAACAACGGAGGTCGCACGGGACAAAAAACGGAAGTTTTTTTCGAGGACAACAACTCAAGCTCCGAATTCAGCGAAGTCTGAGGGAATATTTCAAAGAGTTTATTTTATGGATGTGGTGCATTGGTGTTTCTTTTAAATTGCTTTTACTTTACCCAATAATACTTAACAATTATTTTTTAATTTAATATTAAGCTCGGTCGCACGGGACAGGTCGCACGGGACAGTTTTTTCCATTGCAATTTAATTGGGTAATTAAGTAATTAGGTAGGTAAGTAATTATGTAATTTAGTAATTAAAAACAAATTCAAAATATTTTCCTTTAATTGCATCAACCATTTTTTCATTATCTTAAGCCAATATCTTCCATTTTTACTAAAACAAAAATGTTTACGAAACATTTACTAAACACTTACGAAAAAGAAAAACTACATTTGTGAAACAGTGCAGACGATGTGATCAACATGGTTAATAATTTTATGTACAAATTGCTTAAATTAATAAAATTAAAATGTTCCTCTTAGATAATATCATAAAATAATAAGTTTATAATAAGTTTTAATTTTTTGGTCACGGTAGACTTTCCTGTGGAAATACCCATATATGGCCACGGCTCACGCCTTATAACGTAACATTCGTACGCGTTTTTTCGTCATAGCTCAAAAACTTTGCTGCAGAATTTAAAATTTTTTATGTTCGCTTGTAAAGCTCTTCAAGGCTAACCTTTTGTAGGAAATTTTTTTTCGAATGTTTTTCATTTTTTGAAATATAGCCTTCCAAATTAGCTTATAACGTTACACAATTTCGGAAGTGCACTTTGAGATTGCTATAACTTTTTATAAAAATCAGTAAATCTACTGTATCAATTTTATTGCTACTCTGCGACAGGTTAGATGAAGGATTAAAGTAAAAATAAAAATTATGTTTATGCTGGAAAATATATATTTAATGGTTGTTTTTAAAGGAAAATGTGTCTTATAACGTTACACAAAAAAAGTCTTAAACGTTACTGTGTAAATTTCTTGACTTTGTACTGTTTTAAACAGACCTGTGATGTATTAAAATACATCGTATTTAAAATACTATTTAAATACTGGCCCAAGTAATTGAAAAATAAATACCAAATACAAATACCAATACTTGAGTATTTGCAGAGCTGAATTTTCAAATACTTGCAAATACTATTTAAAAGTATTAAGTAAATACTTTCAAATACTTCAGTAAATACTTAGTCAGCATTAAAGTGTTTACTGAAGTATTTGAAAGTATTTACTAAATACTTTTAAATATTATTTGCAAGTATTTAAAAATTCAGCACTGCAAATACTCAAGTATTGGTATTAGTATATACTTTTTCAAATACCAAGTATTTGTGTATTTTTTTTTTCAAATACCAATACCTAGTATTTGTATTTGGCATTTATTTTTCAATTACTTAGGTATTTCTATTTGGATTTGGATTTGTATTTGAAAATCACAGGTCTGGTTTTAAACTTAAAAAAAAGTAATGCTTTTTGTAGCTTTTATTTGTAGGCAAATTTAGATACTTCGTATGTAATGATTTTGCCATCAAAAAAATGTACGTGATGAGCGCAGGATATGTTGCGAATATTCTTAGCACTTGTGAATATGGTAGCCGTTTTTAATTCTAAGTTTATTTCACTGATCTCATTATTGGTTACCTCTTCCACTAAAATTGTTGACTCAGTTCTGTTGAACGCCTCAATGAAGTCAGAAGCACTGTTGACAAGACAGTCGCGAGCTCTAATGTGCTTTCGAACGACTGATTTTACTGTAGCTCCAATACCGTCAACACAACCTTTCCCATGGGAGGTTGCGAAGTAGTTGCAGAAAATCTTTATATTGAATTTGGATTCGAAAACTGGAATAATGGCTGCAATATATTTATTTTTAAACTGGGAAGATGGCCCATCACTCCAAATTTTTAAAATTCTCACCGTGCTTGGAAGTGTTGATAGTAATTTATTTAAATATGGGACTATAGTTTCCTTAGTATGCAGTAAGTTATCTGATACAATTACTTTCGATTGGAAAACTTCGTTGTGATAACAGGCAGACGTAAACAAAGTGAGTTGACGCTGATTCCAGTGAGCGCTCTGCACTTCATCCTGGCTCTCACAGACAAAATTTTCGGCGAAGTCAATTTGTAACAAGCCTTCATCACCAAATTCAACATTTGAAGCTCGTGGGCGATCATAAAAATTAAATGTTTGAGATTGTTCACGTTTAATGTAGCTGTGCCTTAGAAATTGCGGCGATATCGCTGAAATATGAGCAATTAAATCACACAGCGTCCCAGTTTCTTCAAATCTTTCGACTCGGTTATTTTTCAGGCTTTTTTTCCAAATTTTCCATGATATGATCATACCAAGGGGTGATTCGCCAATTAAAGTTTTTAACTTCATACTCGAAATTCCAGAGCATTTTTCGCAATTTGAAAACCAGCAGTTCATCGATGAGTTTTCGCATAGGAACTGTCTTACAAATCCATTGTTGTAATCCGGCACACTCGGTATATTCTTATGCAGAGCAGCAACAGCTTCTATAAAATTTGAGTGATACGAACAAACACACATATTGTGAGGTAGATCATTAATCAGCTTAATATTGGGTGGTCGATGTCTTTTGAAATGTGCAAGACTACAAACAACTGAAAAATAAAATCAAAACAAAATAGTTTTAATGATATTCAATTTTATGCTTAAATACCTTCGTTTGCGTTTTTCCTTTCATCAGCAAAAAGTGCGTAAGCTTCCTTCATGGATAGGACCATATGTCTGGTGGGCAATATTAATTCATTTCCAGTTGTAGGGCAAGAATATGTTTTAACATCTTTTACTTTAGGTGAAACTCTAGAGATGTCATCCCTTTCCAAATAGCTTTGTATAGCGGAATTAATATTATTTTTGTATTCAAAGGAGGAGTGTGTTTTTGTCGGCGGTGGTGACGTTATCACTTGCACTATATTTTTTTTTCAGCATCATCTAGTTTTGTAAAAACTTGCAACAGAACTGCCTTCTTCTTTTTAGGTGAGCTAGGAAGGGCTTTTGTAACTTTTTTCAACGCTTTACCTAGAGTTTGAGGGCAAGCATAACTTTCTTGAACAACAGCATTTAACCTATCTGTCGGACTATTAAGAGATTCAATTTCACGTTGACTTTTTTTTATTTTTAACCGCTCTCTATATTGTTTGATACGCTCGCGAGCTGCATCAAGGCGTTTGTTTTTTATCTTTTGGCGTTGTTCTTGTGGCAAGTTTTCTTCAATTCCCTTTTTTTTCAACCGGTACTTTTTTTGAGCTTCAGCTTGTTTTTTTTTTGCTTCTTCATATTTTGTTTTGTTCGTTTTTAGCTTTTCATAATAGTTTCTATTTCTTTGAGCCTTGCTCAGTGGCTGCTATAATATGAAAATGGTTTTAAAATTAGAAAATTTGCCTTCTGTACTTAAGACCCAAAAAGTCTTATAACGTAACATATGTTTGATCACTGCTGAGACTATGAAAAACAACATATTTGAATGATTTCTATTTTGATTAGAAAAATTGACAAAAAATCATTGAAAAATTCTACCGATTTATTTTATTAATTTGTTGTATTTTATGTAAGAAAAAACTTTTTACATATTTCGTCTTATAACGTAACAACTCTATTGGAGCTAAGTTTAAAGTTGATCAAAAATATGTATAAAAAATACTTTTGATTACAATTTTGACTTGGTTTGGCAGAGACAGTCCTAACGACTCTAACAATTCAAAAATGTAAAAAAAAAGTTTGAAATTAACCCACAATAATTACCTTTTTTTGAAGCGTCGGTTTTTCTGCCATCTTCACAAAGCACAGGCAACACGTTGAAATATGACGAAATGCCAAGTAGTTTCTGTTTTTTTATGTTCGACATTCGCATTTCCCGTTACTTTAAGATAAATTCTTTCTATTTACAAACATAATAGCGCGAAAAATCAATTTTTGTTTTTTTTTTGCCTGGTTTCATTTTTCTGAGCCGTGACCATATATGTTTTTTTAAATTATTTTCCAAGTTCAAAGTAACTAAGCGCAATCTCTGATCTAGTCATTTTTTTTTTGTGTATCTCAATAAGTTATTATGTACATTTACAAAGGTTTTTTGTAGTAGTTTTCCTTTATAATGTTAATGTTTAAATCCAAAGCAAAACTTTATTAAAATAATGTATATGTTCTAGCAGTTATGTATTGAAATTTTTTGGTTGATTATTTAAATGCTAGAAACTGAATCTACCTTCATAAAATAATACATAGTAAAACTCCTTATTACCTATATGAAAAACTGCAGTTCAGTTTGTCTAGAAGATGCAAGATACTTATAGTTCCAAGACATGGCTCTCTAACTTCTTCCAATCTTTTTTTCATTAATGCCATAAGACTGTGGAATGCGTTACCACGTAACTTAAGAGAAATCGAACGGGCGGAAAATTTTAGGCAATCTATTTTTACTCACTTCTCAACTTCTTAACTTCTTCAACTTAATTTATTTTTCTATCCTTTCTCTTTTATCTTTACATAATCTTTTTCTTCATTCATATTATTATTCTTATATTTATTGATACAATATTTTTTATTTTGATTTTATTATTATTAATCTCTTAATCATTATCTAATGTAATTCATTATCTTATTTATAGTCACTGTTATTCATTTGTTGTTATTTCTAAACAATTTGTTTATTATCTTAACTTATTTATAGGTATTTTTACTTGTTGTACTGTAAAAGAACTTAGTTCTTATTTGTACTAATGTCTTATAAATAAATACAAATACAAATACAAATAGAATGAAAATTACAAATCTCTGTATCTATTCATTTGTTGAGCGATCATGTCTTGTGTTTACTACTTAAATCTATAAATAAATGAAATAATGCCGAATGCTAAATTGAAGATTATAATATAACTATTAAAACAATTTCTTAATAGCTTTTGTTTGTTGCTGTTCCATCATAATTTATAGCCCAAAATAAGATAATCTTTTGAAATCAACAATTCAATAACAGTATTCAACTTGGCCGCAAGGACATTCATAATAATGTACATAGTCACAAATTGAGTATTCAAATGCAAGGCAATTCTAAATTCAGAGCACGTCAGTTTCATGTAATTTATTTGGAAACTTTAAAATCACCAGAATAAAATATATACAGACAACAACTCATATAAGAACTCGGATGTGCACACAATATCACAACAACAACAACAACAACAAAGTGTAGTAAAGCCAACAGCAACAGCTGTTACATCCAACTTGAACATAACCGGAATAGTAGCTTGACACTCACTTCCGGTACAAGCTGATAAGTGAAATCAGAAAATATGTCACGTGTGACACCTACATGCATACAAACATAGATACTCGTACACAAAGCTATCCCAATGTGCACAAAAACGGATGCGGATCCGTTACGAACCCGTTACGAGTCCGTCAGTACGCACTGCGCTTTCTTATGTTTCGACGGACCCGTTACGAATCCGCCAAAAGAGTCTGAAACGCAATCGTGTATGAAGTCCGAAACGGGTTCGTATCTGAAGTCCGTTACGGATTCGTTCCCGAAGTCCGTTCTGAGTCCGAGGCGGATCCGAAAAAATGAAAAAAGCAATTCGTATTTTTGAGAGGAATCTTATGTTTTGACGAACCCGTTACGAACCCGTTACGAATCCTTCAAAAAAATTACCACAACGTAAACATAAAAGACAGTCTTAAATTTGTTTTACAATTTTTTATTTTATTTTCAGTAGATTAGGGATACGAAATACAATTGTGTACTTATTTTTGTTGTTATTTTTATTTTTATTATACATTGATATAATTTTAAATGTCCTTATTTAAAATGTAATATGTAGAATGTAAGAACTGAATTAGCAAAAAAATAAAAAAATGTTGAACATACATAAACATTATTGTCCCTTTTTGAATAAGGACTATTTTTAAAAAACGAGTCCGTTGCGAGTTCGCATTATTTAAAAAAAAGAGTCTGAAACGGATTCGTATATGAAGTCCGAAACGGATTCGTATCTGAAGTCCGAAACGGATTCGTATCTGAAGTCCGAAACGGATTCGTAACTGAAGTCCGTAACGGAGAGAGGAATTTCATACGAAAAAGGATCCGTTTCGGACAAAATGTACGAAGAAGTGAGTTCGTTACGGATTCGTAACGGATCCGTTTGGCACACTGGGATACTACAAAGGCAGATCACAGACACATATACATACATTTATGGACATGACTAAATGCACATACATATTTGACATGTTTTATGTGTTATAGTAAAATAAATTGCATTTCGTGTCATTTAACTTTTAATTACATTTTAGAACATTCAAAAATATGCACATCTTCAAAAGAAGCAAAAAAAGAATACTTGTCTAAATTTCATTAAAAAGTCCTCTTGATGTTTTTATGCGACGACGATGGTTTTTTGTGGCCTGTCTAAGCTAAAATTTTAATGTAGTTGGGAAGAACTATTTTTTGATAGTCATTGCCTTGAATAACTTTCTTACGCTTGTCCCTTTTACAATATATGGCAATAACTAAGCAAAAATAATTTAATCATATCCAATTCATCATTTAGAAATCTTCTCAAATCTTCTCAGCCAGCTGCAACACCAGATTGACACTCAACTTAAATCTAGAAATGGTTTTTCTTCAGACACCACAAAAAATATCAAGAAAACTGAACTGATTGCATTACCATATTTTATGATGATCATTTGTTCAATTGTGCAGCACCGCCAACTTTTTACCAATTGTTTGTTTGTGGCAAACCGAAACCAGATAGGAAGCAACCAACATGCCACACATCACACGCACACACACACCATAGCATTGAGTATGATTGGAGACCAGAGCTGCATGTTATCCTGCAGCTAAGCTCGCATTTATTTACATAAAAACATATGAATTTTTTGTTGCTCGTTTATGAAGATGGTTTTTAAAAAAGGAAAAAGTGTTTTATCAAGCTTATGAATGCCACGCTCACACATTATAAAACAAACAAAATACATACAGGGCAAACAAATTATAATATAATTAAAAAAAAATTATAAATATTGTATGGCAGTAAATAATCGTCTAAGTTGAAAAAATTAGAAAATAAGGTAAATACTTAAATATTCAATTAAAACAAGTTTTATTCCAGTACTAGAGATATATACATATTTTCAAAGCTTTTTATCTTTCATCTTTCCAAAACCGTCGAAATCGCAAGTCGGTTGAAAAATTGCTAAGTTGTTGATTGTGTAGTGCGTCAAGTATTAGTTCCGCCAAAAGTGTCCATTTACATGTCCTCATAGTTTTGAGTGATAAAAAACCATTTTTGTTACTTTGAAATAGTTCAGCTTTCTTAAAAAGTTTTTTGTTTTGTTAAGATTATGTAGAAACAGCTCATTAAAAAATAAATTTTACAGGTGAAAATGCCCAAACTAGGCCTGAAATGTCATTCCTGTAACCTGTGCTTGATCAAAATTATAACCATTCAAAGAGTGAAGCTTCCGTAAATTTTATTTCTATTCATATACATGTTCCAGATAACAAGTTCAAAATGTCTGAAATGTCATTCCTGTAACCTGTCCTCGATCAAAATTATACCCATTCAAAGAGTGAAGCTTCCGTAATTTTTATTTCTACATGTTCTAGATAACGAGTTCAAAATGTCATTCCTGTAACCTGTGCTCGATCAAAATTATAACCTTTTAAAGAGTGAAGCTTTCGCAATTTTTATTCTACATGTTCTCGGTAACAAGTTCAAAATATTACGTATTTTCTGCCATTCCAAATAATTATAAAAATTTTTATATGTTTCATTAACAAACTTTTTGCAATCGATGTTACCACTTTTGATTTTCGCACCTTTCAGTAAGCAAAACTAAGAGACAAGTATCGTTTAAGTGCCGTCTCAGTGTAGCTTTTTACACTACTTATATTCAAGTTTTAAAAATGCACTTGCGTGTTGAATGCGAAGCTCAAGTGCAAAATGAAACTTATTTGTTATATTACACTAGTGTACAAATCCTGGAATATTTTTTTATTGAGAGACCTGAAATACTTCTTTAAAATAGCTTTTATCACTAATTCTGCGCCTTTACTAATTGGCCTATTACGGTTCACAGCAATACACTGCTGTGTCTTATTTTAAGTATTAGCAATGTACACAATAAAAACAGAAATTACTGTTGTGTTGTGAACCATAATAGGCCTATAAGCTTTTCATTAATAGATGGAATTTTTGAGATACAGGGTGACTTGCATTTTTTTACTATTATCCAGTTCTTCTACTCTAGAAACTAAACTGTTTCATGTATAGCAATAATTTGTGTGTCATCTGACAAATAATTAATTAAGCTCTTTAATGCTGTATTTATCATTTTTATGTCATGTTTTTTCTCTGAGATATTTAAGTATTGTAACGTGGTTTTATCAAAGGCGGAGGTAAAACTCAGCCGCTCCAGGGTCCTGTGAAAAGGTCCACTAACTCTCACAAATTATTTTGAAAATAAAAGACGCAGGGTTTTCAGTAATTCACAAAGTTACTTCATTGAATATGTTATCCTTATTATAACCTCTTAGTTATGCAGCTTCGGTTAGTCGCTAGCGGGCTTAATAATCAGTTGGTAATCGCTTTAATGCTCGGTCATCAGTTGGTAATTGCTTTTAAAGCCGGTAATCAGTTGGTAATCGCTTCGTTAATCGGTAATCGATGGGTAATCGCTTTGGTAATCGGTAATCGGTTGACTCAGTTGGTAATCGCTTCGTAATCGCTTCGTAATCGCTTCGTAATCGGTTTGTAATCGCTTCGGTAATCAGTATACCGTTGATAATCGCTTCGGTAATCGGTTGACAATCACTAAAAAGGAATGCTCCGTTATTTCTAATACGACAACTGCAGACGCCGCACAGTGGGGCGATCCCATACAAAAGGTTGGACATCCAGAAAAAAAGTGCAACTTGCAAATAATTCTAATATTTTGATACATTTCGACAGAAATATATTTGGGCTATTTGAATTCGGCGGTTTTTTATTTTCAAGTGCGTACTTTTGTTTTTGTAAGGCCTCAAAGTTGATATTTTGTAATATAAAAAAATATAGTCTTTTTTTAAAAGACTTATAACCTTTTGGTAAACTGCTTGATTGAACAGATCTTTATATTTTATGAAAGGGTATACTCTAAACTTTTAAACCAGATATTTTGTTTTTAAGTTTTTTGCTATCCCGTTATTGCGATAACAGAACTAAATTAAAACAGAAAACCGCATAGCACCATCTAAAAATTAAAAAAAAAATTTTTAATATTAATTTTCATATTTCTACTAGCCGAAACCCGGCGCGTTGCTGCCACTCTCCCTATTCAAACGCCCATAAAATGTTATCAGTTAAACAGCATGTCTAAATTGAGATCAAATACTGAATTCCGAGACTGTGCGACCTATATCCACAAAGCTATTCGATATAACAATTTTGGGTTGTGTAGGAAGTGCCACGCCCTCTTGATCACCCCTCATAAAATGTAATCAATTAAACTGCATGTGTACATGGAGGTCGAATACCGAATACAAAAACTGTGCTGTATATAACTCCAAATATATTCGATAACACAAATTTGGGTTGTATGGGAGGTGCCACTCCCCTTTTCCCTATGCCCATAAAATTCTACCAATGAAACTGCATGTGTAAATTGAGGTCGAATACTGAATTCCGAGGCTGAGTTACCTATAACTCCAAAGCTATTCGATATCCCAAATTTGGGTTAAGTTAGAGGTGTCACGCCCCTCCCCCGACAAACTCTAAAAAATTTTATCAGTAAATCTGCATGCGTAAATTTTGGTCAAATACTGAATTCCGACGCTGTGCGACCTATAACTCCAAAGCTATTTGATAGCACAAAGTTGGGTTGTATGGGAAGTGTCACTCCCCTTTGCCCTACGCCCATAAAATGTAAGAAATGAAATTGCATGTATAAATTTAGGTCGAATACCGAATTCTTTCGCTGTCAACCTATAACTTCAAAGCAATTCGATATTGCAAATTTGGGTTGTAAGGGAGATGTCACGCCTCCCTGTCCAACGCCCATAAAATAAAATCATTGAAACTGCATGTGTAAATTGAGGTCAAAAACTGAATTCCAAAGCTGAATTCCTATAGCTTCAAAGCTATTCGATATCACCAATTTGGGTTGTCGAGAGGTGCCCCTCCCCCTTTTCCAACTCCCATAAAATTTCATCACTGAAACGGTACGTCTAAATTGTGGTCGAATACCGAATTTCTAAGCTGTGCAACCCATAACGCTATTCGATAACTCAAATTGTTTTTATATTAATGGGAGGTAAAAGAAGGTGTGGCATTTCTTCTTAAACCATATCGTACTCAAAGTAAAGCCACTTACAAAATTTGAGCTCAATCGGACCAATAGCTTAGAAGTATTGTGATATTTCCAAAAGTAGGCGTAGATGAAGTGTGACAACACCCGTTTTTATTAAAGTTAGTGACAGTCATCATAAGAACTTATTTACCAAATTTTAATTTAATACGACCAAAACATTTTTATTGATTTGTGGGCGATAAAAGGGGTGTGGCATTACTTTTTTCCTAAACCTTTGCGTAGCAGTTACGAACAAACCAGTAGAAGGAAGTATCCTATTTGGTCTAGTCGTTTTCAAGTTTTAAGCATCCGAACAAATCACGATTCATTTTTATATATACAGATATTGATTTGTGGGCGCTAAAAGTGGGCGTGAAAACATTTATGTATCGTGACTGCCTCTTGGAGCACCTACACAGCAAGTTTCACTATAAAAATGTGTAGAACTCCGGAATTGCCATTATTTCGAAAAAGTGGGCGTATATTTAATGCGACCACGCCTATTTTTTGTACAGTTACTGACAGTAACCATCTGAACAAAATTACTAAATCTTAGTTTTTACGATCGAAACCGTCTGATATATATCATTTATTTGGTTTGTGGTCGATAGCGCAAATTTGGCTTGTATGGGAGGTACCACCCCCTTTCGTCCAAACGTTACCAAACCTCACAGGAACACTCACTCTCCTCGGCAGACGTTGTTCTGCCACAGACCACCTTACTGCCATATACGAAAATGTCAAGAAATGCAAAATATATTCACCATTTTCAGTATAGCTGCCGAAAGTAGCCATATGCACTAAATAACCAAATTTTAGTCTAATACGATCAAAACCGTGCGAAATATAGCATTTTTGTTGTTTTGCAGGCGGTAAAAAGGGGTGCGGTAAAATATTTCCCTTGAGCCATCTCGTAATCGAAACAAATCGACTGCCAAAATTTCAGCTCAATTTAGCTTAAGCCTGGCCCACTTTACTTCACTCGACTCTAACTCCCCGAAAAGTGAGTTTAACTAAGGTGGGACAGACCTATTTTTAGTGCACTTGCCGAGAGTAACCATATGAACTGAATTACAAAATTTTTGTCCAACACGATACAAACCGTTGAAATAAAACGTTTTCATTGGTTTGTGCTTACAGTTGCTTACAGTAACTGTGCAAACTAAGCCAACATTTTAGCTCAATCGACCCAGTAGTCAAATTTAATGATTTCTCAAAAAGTGTGTGTGGCTATATAGCGATGACGCCTTTTTTAGTACAGTTGCCGAAAATAGCCATACAAACTTAGGTATCACATGTTAGTCTGATACGTCCAAAACTGCTTGAAATATAGCATTTCCACTGATTTGTGGGCGCAAAAAGGGGGCGTGGAAACCAATTTTTCGAACAGTTACTGTCAGTAGCTACACAAACCAAAGTACCAAATTGAAGTCTTATATGACCAAAACCGTCTGAAATAAAGCATTTTCATTTCTTTGTGGGCAGTAAAAAGGGGCGTGAAAACCCATTTTAAGTACAGTTATCGACAGTAACCGTACATACTAAATTACAAAATTTTAGCCTTATACGACCCAAACTGACTGAAATATAACATTTTTATTGATTTGGAGGCGGTAAATGGGGGTGTGGCACATTTTCCCCCTCAACCATCTCGTACCTGAAACAAATCGGCAGCCAAACTTTCAGGTCAATCGGTTTAGTAGTTTTGGAGTATAAAGACATCACACAGCCAGATACACATCGATTTGCTTTTTATATATATAGATATTGATTTGTGGGCGGTAAAAGTGGGCGTGAAATAATTTATATATAGTGAGCGCCTCTTGGAGCACCTATCATCAAGTTTTACTGTAAAAAGGTATAGAACTCTGGAATTGGCATGATTTCGAATAAGTGGGCGTATTTATATTACGACCACGCCCATTTTTTGTACAATTACCGACAGTAATCATCTGAACAAAATTACCAAATCTTAGTTTTTTACGATTGAAACCGTCTGATATATATCCTTTTTTTTGTTTGTGATCGATAGCGCAAATTTGGCTTGTATGGGAGGTACCACGCCCCCTTCTCCAATCGTTACCAAACCTCACAGGAACACTCTCAAGATGTGGCTTTAGTTTCCCTGAAAATTTCATAAAGATCGGTTCAGCGGTTTTGGAGTCTATACGTGATATAGCCACATACCCACATACCCACATACATACATCCATTTTTATATATAGAGATGTAACCAAAATTTGCAAAAAAATATTTTTTTAACACCTTAATATAACGTACATAAATATTTTTAAAACCCCCCGAAATATTTTCATGGATCCGCTGAAGATCCCTGGTAAGATGCATTATTGCATCATTGATCATGAGCAATTGATATTGAATTGAATAAACCTTTTTAGAAAAAATTAAAGATTTTTGTTTTTTTATTACAAAAGCTATTTATTTCTGTACCTATAATAAAAATTGCTTATAAACTATTTATTTGATGTATTTACTTTATTTATTTGTTTACACCTAAACCATTTTTCACATTTTTTCTTTTCCTTACTGCTTCATATATATAATAAATAGGGATCGGATATTTATGCAAAATTATATTCCAAAAATATGCTAAATATATGCAGATTGAATTTGTTTTAATAAAAGATATTTTAACCAACCGTTACCTTCGCTACTTTATAACTTAACGTTTTAAAAATATGCTAAATATATGCAAATTATATGCAAAATTTATGCAAGTGTATGCATTTTTTGTATCGGCTGTTATGTCAAAAAAATATAATAGTTGGTTCTTCTAAAAAGCTTTTATTAACTTTTAACGAAAAGAAATAATAAATATTATTAAATTTAAAATTATTCGGCTGTTATATCAAAAAAATATAATAGTTGGTTCTTCTAAAAACTTTTTATTAACTTTTAACGAAAAGAAATAATAAATATTATTAAATTTAAAATTATTCGGCTGTTATATCAAAAAAAATATAATAGTTGGTTCTTCTAAAAAGCTTTTATTAACTTTTAACGAAAAGAAATAATAAATATTATTAAATTTAAAATTATTTATTGTAAAAATAAACTACTAAAATTTTTTCGATGTTTTCAACAGTGAATCTTTAATGCCTTCTGTCATCTAAAATATGTTTGTATGCGGAGAACCGTCGTTTAACATCACAAGAAGTTATCGGAGCATACGTATATTTATCATTTCTTTTAGATCATAAATGTTGTATTTTTTAGCAATACGCAATCCATTTTTTTTCCTTTTTAGATTTCCATAATTTCCAGAACATTTTCCAATGAGTTTTTGAAATCCTGCACTAATTGGACAAATTTTGTAAGATGCATTCCTTGTTGCTCTAATCGCGTAAGTATTGTTGGTAAAGATGAAAAGTGGGATTGGATAAACATGATAGATGTTACTAGTTGTGGATTTTGCATAATTCTCTGAGATGTTGAAATACACTGAGCATCTGAATGATCTAGTAGAAAAATAATCTAAAAAATTTTTTAATTAATAACAAATTACAACAGGGCCACGTTTCTTACTTTAAGTGTTTTCACAATCTTTTCACAAATAACGTTTCATTGTTTATGTTGATAAATGGGGCCTAGCAGACAAACAAACGTAAGTAACATATTTCAACAAAATACTGAAAAATGCTGCACTTCGTCAAAGTCATATTAGCAAAAAAAGTTGCTAATGAAGTGTATTGTAACAGCAAAGATTACCTGTTTTATTTTTCTATAATGTTCGGCATAAAAAAGAGTAGCTTGTACCCAAGTACCCCATTTTGTGATAACAGGATTTGGAGGTAAAGATCCTTTATCCATTGTGGAGTAAAGGACTTGTGAAGTAAAATTTGCGAAGGGGATTTCAGGAACACCTTTTCTGCCGCCGAAATAAACTCATTTACTTAGGAAAAAGACAACCGGATTTATCTATCATTTCTCTAAATAATTTTTCCTTAGTGTTGACTCATCTGGAATAGCCCTTTGTGTATATTTTTAAAGGCAATTTTTTCAAGCGTTGTTCTGTAGACTGTGCCAAGGAAGATTAATAGCAATCATTGCTTGGCATAAGTCGTAGTTAAAACCTTTAGGTTCCGACATTTCATGCTCAACATGAAATGAAGAATTTTGTTTGTGACATTGAGTCTGTAAATGCTGTTGAATTTGTGATTTTTTTAAAAATTTCATAATGCAATAGAATGTCTGACCAATATAAGTCATTAATAATTACTTCAGTTTTGCAGGCTTTACAAAATATTTTATTGTCTTTAATTTCCAAGAAATCGTTTCTTATTTGGAAAAACCACTTTTTAAAAGCAAATTGTTTCGAAGTTTTCGACATTTTTTGTTTAAAAATTAAGATCTTATCGTCTTTAAAAATCTTGAACACCAAAAAGTATGAACTGTTTTGCACTAAGAAAGTAACAAAAACACTTGTTGCTTTTTGTTACTCCGGAAAACTGACCAAAGAGCAGGGCCGGGCCGCACAATGAACTCACACGGCCTAGGGCCCAAGAAATTTTAATATATAAGACAAAAATAATTTCTTCAAACAGTTTTTGACTTTAAAAGTTAACCAAACAGGAACATTAAAATAAAGATAAAGAATTTGAAAGAAACTAAGCAATAATAAAAATATGCAATTAATTAATTAAGATCTGTCTTTTACTTCCGAAAACAGAAACTTCGATGTTATACCTTTTTAATACGTAACATAATAAAAACAAAAAATTGAAATATAGACGTAGAAGGTTATGAAAATCATACAAGGTTGAAGTTGTTACTTCTAAAAATAAAATTTTATACATAAAATAAATGCTTTAACATAAAATTTAAGATTTAGAAAATCATTTATTTATAAGCCAATTTCGTAGCTAAATTTGGTGCGGACCTGCTGTTAGACACCTAAAAAATATTAACTAAACAGTTTATTGTTTTTTTTTTTTTTGTAATAATGTACTTGCAAGAGATCAAAATAATCAACCTTTACAATTATGAGCAGCAATTTTTTTTAATGATCTTAACAATCAGAATAACTGAGAAAGAATTGTTAGTTAAAGCAAAAGTAAAGAATAAAAAAATCAATATGCACTAACTCTAAAGACGCAGAAGTATTAAAACCAGGGATGGAAAATAACGATTATTTTTTAATTTTTATATCTAAAGATCATTTATAAAAAGTTCTTGTAAAATAGTTTTGAATGACGCTAGGGAGCCGTTGATTGACGTTTTAATGTTTTTTTTTTTACTTATTTTTGCAAAAAAAAAATTAATTATGCAAATAATATGCAGAAATATGCAGAAAATATTTTTAATTAATGGAAAATGTTAAGGAATGACTCAACTCAAATAACATTTTCAACTTTAAATGCAATTGTAACGCCAGACATTATGTCTTCTGCTGCCTCTACATTATATCCTGCTAATGCGAGTACTCCTGCTGATTTGTCATCTACGAATTCAATTAATTCCAACTCTAATACCATTCAAACTCTAGCGGCTTTTACTGCTGAGCCAGCTACTGCTACTGCGTACATGCAAGCCTCTGCTGCTGCGCAAGTTACTTCCACCACCCCAACTATAATTTCTACTGAACCCATGGTACACACTGCCACTGCCGAGCAAACCACTGCTGCCACGCCAACTTTAACCGCTGCTACTGCAATACTCACTACTACGACACACTCTGCCGCCACGCATTCTATAACCAATGCTGCTGCACAACTTACTGCTGCCGTGCCGAGCACATTAAACAGTACTTATGCTGCTGAGCAACCGACTCACAGTGGTCCGAATGGTCAATCTAGCTGGAATAAAGTAATAACTCCTGTTTGGGAGTATGTATAAACTGGAAATTTTTATGTATGAAATATATTGCCTTAATGCTGCTTCACACCAAAAATGGGCGGTATTGGCAAAGTGGGCGTGGTAATTCTCATACATGGAAATTTTTAATTTTAAAAAACATCACCAAATTAATACCACATATAGATTATTTTATTTAGAGAAAAAAAATTAATATTTTTTTTGGCGGTCGGCCCAACTTCTTGAGATATGGGCCTCTAAAGCTTGAGCATATAATCGTCGATATCTCAGGTATTTTTGGTCTGATCAGGTTGAGGAGAATATCGTTACAAAGGTCATTTAAAACTCTACAAATCTGTGTGTCAATATATTAATTTTCATTAACCCATTGGGTGACAAATTACAAAAATATGTTTTTTTAACATCACTTTTTTGATGAAAACCTATTTTTCTCAAGAAATGGCCCTTGTAAGCTTCCTTTCTTCCTGCACTTAAACTCTAGACAACATTTCAAGCTTTCTTTGAAGGTATAATATTCCCCATTAACCCTACAAAGACCGGAGATAATAAAAAATTAATAACTTGATTTTCCGAAGATGTATTGATGTGTAACTTTTCATGCTGAAAGTTTATATGAAAATGAAGACTCACACCAAAAATGGAGGAATCGACCATATGGGCGTGCCAGATTTGTAACTCTAAAAAATAAAATCCTTTTTTTATGTTACGTTATAATTTATTTAAAATTATCTTATGTTTAATGATAACATTAGGTGCAAAAGGAACAAGTATTATAAAAAATATAGTAACATTTATGTTATCAAATACTATATTCAGAATCTGCATCACTTTCTGAATCGACTTGCGGCTCGTCTGGCATCACATCTGAAAGCAATAGTCTCACTTCTGCAGATAAAGGCTCTGCATTGCGCTTATGAAGAGATGGCTTTGTTGATAAAGAAGTTATAAGTGGATCCGAAGACAAAAGAAGATAGTGAAATAAATCATGCATAGTTTTCTCTCGAGACATTTTTCGTGTATGATTTTCTCGTATATTCCTGAAATCCTTATTTCGGGACTCCAGGGCTTCTTCGGACAACATTCCAATAGGCAGTGCAGCATATTGTATAATATCAGCGCCATGCAGAAGAATTTTGTGGACACTCGATGGCATGTAATACCACGAATACAATTGGACATATAGCTTTGCTGTGCCGAGCGCATACATTCGAAACGCTTCCACATTAATAGCAAAGCCGCAGGACATAGTGGCTAAAATCACTGCAAACCTTTTTATTAAACGTTCATCGACTCCAGTTATTGCTGAGGCAAGACTTGCTTGTTTGAAAAATCTTCTAGCCGTGTTACCGTCATTTGTTGTTCCACATCCCGGCTTGGGAATATCAACCAGCAAACCCATCTCTTTTCTAAGACGGTCAATTATAATTTTCTTTGTTGCCTCTTTCATGGCCTTATCGGAATCCCCTCTGGCTTGCCATTTTTGAATATTTAGGTTGTAGGCAATATGAAGGACAGATTCAAAACATCTAATCCATGCGTGTAATGTGGACAGGCCATACTCATAAAGGCTTTCTTTAGACTGTAATTTTTCAAGTGCACTTATATCATTCATAATTTTTGGTGAAGCTCCACAAATTCCACAACATTGGGAAGCAGCACTTGCGATTGTCGAGAATATTTTTCCATCAATCATTGTTAAATAAAACTTATGGGTGACATTAATTACCACCCCTTCTTCACAGATTTCTGTTGGAACTATTGCAGCTATTTGAGCCTTTATTGCTTCAATTTCACTTGTAATTAGTGACCTATTCTCTTTTTCATAAATAAGTTAGATTGGCCTACAAAATCTTACAGAAGATGGACGTGGATTATGCCAAATAATCTTATTATCATCTTTGAGTTGCAGAGGAACCAAACAAATTGCAAACAAGTATTCATCACTTTTATCTTTGTAACTGTCATGGAACATCTGCTTATATCGTGAATGCCCACTGCTACCATCACAACCCCACTTATACGACAAAATAAGATTATCGCATTTGTGTTGTCTTAAAACTTCTTTTTGCTGCTTTAAAAGCCTTTTTGTAGTGTGATCTACCAAACTTTGTAAAGTCACTTCAGCCGATATTTCGGAAATCTTAACACCATTTCCTGGATAGCACTCGGCTTTGGCAGCCAAAAGTTTGTGGTACGATGGGAAGATGTCAGCATTATGATTTTTTACACCTGTACGCATCAGGGTATAAGTGCTTTTTGTGTATGCACCATCGATGTACAAAACTAAAGCCTCTTCGATTGTGTATGGTATGGGGTCTTTACAAAAAGAGTTAATTTTTTTTTTCATTATAGACACATTCGAAGGAGTGGAACAAACGGATTTAATAATATTCGCAGCATCTCTCTTTCCAGATTTATAGAGGCTTGTTCCAGCAGCAAAAGTTAATTCTTCAGGCGACCAACTCTCTGTTAAAGGTGCTACTTTCATTCGCTTTGCCCTCTCCCCTTGATATGAAAATTCCTTTGAAGGTCTCCCAGGCTTAGATGTTGACGGTCTCTCTAATGCTGTTTCTTCAAGAGATGTTGAAAAAGGAATTTTAGGTATAACTAACATCTCATCTAACCAACTTTGATTGGAAGCCTCAAATACGACCCTTGTTCGATTGGCCTGCATCCATTTTTGTTTTAATATATATATAAACTTATGAACAGATAGTTTCACATCTTTATAATAGCTTTCGTTTCCTTCACTCTCAAGCCCAATCTTAGCGAAAACATACGTTATAACAGCGTCTGATTTTTTATTCTGATCTTTTTCATTCCTCCAAATATTGTACAGTACCTTCCTTGCAATCGGCATTTTTTACTGTAAGCAAGAAAAAAATCGTTTAGGCAAAAACTGGCAGCTGATTTCAAAAACAACAACACGCTGGCATCACACAGTTCACAAAACACCATAAACTTCACCTTGAGTCGGAGGCATTACCGTCTAAAACCTTAACACAACTTGGACAATGAAAAAAATTTCACGTACAGGACACTTATACACAACAATCAATTTTTATCGACACAAAATACCACATAGAACAAATAATATTAGTAATATTTATTCATACCGTCTCCTTAAATAAATTTATCAACAAAAAATATTATTAAAACTCTTTTCAGATAGTTAACAATCACTTCTCTCGTGGAATCAGAAATCGACTGTGCTGTCAGTATTAAACCAGCAATGTAATTGCTTGTCTTTGAAACAATAATGCGAAGCTAATACCAAAAACTAAAGCAAAACAAATATACCGTTATGTACTGTGGACACTTACCTATTATTTATCCAACAAATTTTTTGTTTACAACAATGTTGAAAAATTTAGTTTTTTCCGGCTAGATTGGTGTTTTGGACCACCGTGCGACTGCAACTGCATTAGCTATGGTTGCTGCACGACCAACTGCTACTGCAGATATTGTCACTGCACAGTCTATTGCTTCCGCGTTTGCCTCAGGGATGACGACAAGTTCTGCTCGTAGCTACGCTTAGGTGTTGATGCACAGTGATGAGTCGACTTCCGAGCTGATGGTGGTTCCCCGTTGTCCACGTAAAACGCTATTCATCTCTCGTCTTGGACCATCTACATCACAGGAAAATGTGGTAAACTTTATTAAAAATAAAATTGGTCTCTCAACTCAGGCCCTTGAATCGTTGAGTTGTCGTAAGCTGGCCTTACCAGAGCATCGAAGTTTTTCGTCGTTCACAATATCTATAGGGGCTAGTGATTTTGGCTGCATATGCTCTCAAGATGTCTGGCCTGTAGGCGCCATTGTGCATGAATTTTTTCCTAGACACAGAAATAATCGTCGCAGTACAAGAACTTATAGTTCAGTCCGGTCAAAAAACTAACCAATACACCTGGATGTGCAAACTCTGCATCCTTATTTTCCTTGTATTACCAAAATGCTGGTGGTATTAGGACAAAAATGAAGCAACTATTTTTAAGTACTAGTTCAGTTCCATACGATATTATAGTTTTTAGTGAAACATGGTTGACTGACGGCCATTTAACTTCTGAAATTATTAATAATTTGTCGTATAATGTATTCCGTAAAGATCGATGCTCGGTTGCTACGGGGCTTTCAAATGGTGGTGGTGTCCTGATTGCAGTTAGTAATGAGTTTACTTGTAAACAAATTGCGCTGCCTTTTCGTCAAACCACTTATTCGATTGATCAGGTCATAGTCAAGATCAGCCTTAGAAACAATTTTGATCTTTATGTTGTTGTTAGCTATATACCTCCATCTAGCTGTTTTGATCTTTACGAAGCTCATTTGGAAAACTGTCGTTCTATATTAGACGGTCTTAATTCTAATCAACATGTAATATTTACGGGTGATTTTAATCTTGGTAATATTGTTTGGAACTTGGACAATGATGATAATTATTTAACTCCATTTAATGTTAATAGTGATATTGAGTCACTCCTTATTGATTTTTTTAGCCAATATAATTTAATTCAAATTAATAACTTGTCTAATGATAATAATCGTATTTTAGACCTCATTTTTGTTGATAAAGAATTATCTATAATGATTGACGTTCCGAGTGCTCCTATTTTTGGAAAATCTATTCATCATACACCTATAATTTTAGAGATGTCTGTTATACACTATCAAAATCAGAACCTATCTCAAAGATCTGTGCACGATTACAATCGAGTTAATTTGGAAGCAATGAAGCTTTATCTTGATTCTTGTAATTGGGACTCAATGTTCTTAGGACTTAGTCTTAATTGCATGTATGATAAATTTTTAACTAACGTTAAAGATGCAATTATAAAATTTGTGCCTTTAAAAACAGTAAAAAAAAAATAATAATCCTCCGTGGTTCAATAAGAGACTATGTAATCTTAAAAACAAAAAAAAATAAAGCATATAAGCGATTTCGTGAATCGAAAGAAGATATTCGACTTAAATCCATGTATTTGACTTGCCAACTCAATTTTGACACACTCAACAAATTTCTTTATAAATCGTAGTTGTTGTCTACTGAAGACGAACTACAAAATAATAGTAAATTTTTTTGATCTTATTTGAATACTAAAAGAAAAACTAATGGCTTGCCTAGTCTAATGCGTTATCTTGACGATTGCTCAGAGGATACCGAAACTATTTGCAACTTTTTTGCTGAAAATTTTAAATCTGCTTACTCTAATGAGAGTTTTGACGTTTCCAATTTCAGGGTGCCTAATGCTACGTGCGACATAAGCACCATTAATATTACTGAATTTGATGTTGAACTTTCACTGCGGAATATAAAAGGAAAAACATCTGAAGGACCTGACGGTATTGCACCAATTTTGTTAAAACTTTGTGCAAAGTCATTAGCATATCCTTTGTACCTAATTTTTAATAAGTCAATTGCCACTGGAGCGTTCCTAGATTCTTGGAAAGTATCTCATATTGTTCCAATCTATAAGTCTGGTCCGAAGGAAGACGTTTGCAACTATAGACCAATTTCTATAATCTGTGCAATACCAAAACTTTTTGAAAAAATAGTTTGTGAAAAAATTTCACCATGTTTTGTTAATGTTTTATCTGATTATCAACATGGATTCCGTGCTGGTAGATCAACTGTTACTAATCTAGTTTTGTTTTCTAATTACATTGTTAATTCATTTGTTAGTCGTTTGCAAACCGATGTCATATTTACTGACTTTGCTAAAGCTTTTGACAAGGTACACCATGCCTCTTTAGTGTTCAAACTTGAGTGTCTAGGATTCCGTGGTGAGTTTATTAAATGGTTGAACTCATACTTATGTAACCGTGTACAACTTGTAAAAATAAATGATTCCCTTTCGTGTCCTATAAGTGTGTCATCTGGTGTCCCTCAAGGAAGTCACCTTGGTCCGTTGTTTTTCTTACTTTTAATTAATGATCTTCCCCATGTTATTAAATATTCTCAGTGTCTGTTGTTTGCAGATGACTTAAAATTATATCGTTCCGTAAAGTCTGTAGAAGATTGTTGTCTTTTACAGACTGATTTAAACTCAGTTGCCTCTTGGTGTACCTCTAATAATCTTTGTCTTAATATTTCAAAATGTCAATCGTTCTCTTTTTATAGAATCAGTTCAGCTATATTTTATAGCTACAGTATTAATAAGCTCACTCTTGATAGAGTATATCTTAAAAAAGATTTAGGCGTAATTTTTGATCGCCAGCTTAATTTCAAAGATCATTTTGATTATGTCATACCCAAGGCCTACTCTATGCTAGGATTTTTAAAGAGGAACTCTAAAGATTTTAGAAATCCTCTTACAATCAAGGTACTATTTGAATGCCTGGTAAGACCTTACCTAGAATATTGTTGTGTCATATGGAATCCCTCATATGCCTCGCATATTCGGAGACTGGAAAGAGTCCAGAAAGTTTTTTCTAAATATCTGTTCTCAAAGTTGAATTGGCAAATCAATTTACCTTCCTATAAAACACGTTGTGCTTTGTTTAGTCTAAATTCACTTGAATGTCGCCGCATAATGTATTCTGTTGTTTTTATTAGAGATGTCATTCACTGCAATATTCAATGTCCATGTATCTTAACCATGATTAATTTTTATTCACCTTGTAGAAACCTAAGAGGGTGTTTCCATTTTCGTTGCAATACACTGAACTTGTCTTCGCATAACTAATTTATTGTTAGCTGATATTGATATTTTTAATAATTGTTCTAGACATTGTTTTAAAAGCAATCTCTTTCTAGTCCTTAACCAAATAGGTGTACTCGAACGTTTTTAATTTTATGTTATTTGTTATTATTTTTTTTAAGTTATTTGTAATTTTTATGTAATCAATTATTTTGTATAGTCTGTAAGAGATGTCATCTCTATTTGACAAGCAATAAATAAATAAATAAATAAATATTCCAAATATATTCTCAAAATATGCAATATGCAATTTTATGAAAAATATGTTGAAATAAGCAAATATGCACAACAAACAGGACTTATTTAGTCTTTTTTTTACAGAAAATATTTTCAGAAAATATGCCATTTCATAAATATCCGATCTCTAATAATAAACATTTCTTATAAACTTTAGCCTTGATATATTTACTATTATTCACTTTATTATTAGCTTTATTTTTTTGTACTGTTTTATTTCTATTAAAGCTTCTGTTTTGTTTTCTTTGTGTTCTTCGTTATAAGCACTTGACACCAATTTATGATTAGCAATTATAAATTGTAAACGCTTTTAAGAGCAATTCGTTTATAAAACATGCAATTTAATTGATAATACAAATTATGGAAAATTAAAATTGATCATAATATATGATCAGTGTACTATGCATGTTTTATACAGAAGTGTAGCAAGAATTGTGGGCATAGTCCATAATGCATGATCAAAACTTATATATGGTTAAAAGTAACATATTTTGTGTTTATGAACAGCTTGATCATGCAAAGAATTTTCTACGTGCAATGCGATTAAAATAAGAAGGGTTTGAGTGCTTTACACCCAGATTAGTTATTAAATAATTTTTTTGGGTTCTAAAACTACTACTAAACTGCAACAACTAACTAAAACTGAAACTACTTTGTCTAATTGTGAGGAATATATTTGCCAAGGATACTTCATTCCAACTTGCACTAGCTGCAGTAACTTCTTAAGCGCAACGCCTTTTCAAACATTGAAGACTTCAGACAGTAGTTCCTCCAGAAGCATAATATAACTGTGTAAGTTGTATACATTTAGCTAGACTTTTGAGCTGAAATATTTGCTCTACAGTGGAAAAAGTACTCATATAATGTTTTTTTTTCTATATACTTTCCGCTTTACAATCATGTGTTACATATTTCACTAGCCCTAAGACTGCAGAAATAACGCGCTTTTTTCGAAATTTTCTGTTTTTATCTAATTTACACATGAACTAATTTTAAATAATTTTTTTCACATAGAACAAACCAATCTTTTAATAAAAACATTTTAAAATGCTAAAATAATCTTGAATTTACTTAAAACCAACACTTTTCTTAGGTTTAAGCAATTATATCCTTATAACCGAGAATTTCTTATGTGCGTGAAAAACACCCAGAGTTGGATGTGACGCAACTCAGCAAAAGTGATCCAGGGTTAATGATGTAGAGTAGTTTTTCTAAACACAACACGCAATATTCTTACGCATAACATGTTTCATAAATTAAAATCACGCATACGCCACGTTGCACTACAGCTCAGCACTTTAAATTGTATGCGTACCTTTGCAGCACATACTTAAGACTGCCTTCCTTCATCTATCGTTATTTGCATTTTATCAACGTCTTTGTTCTTATTTGCAATGTCATTGAAATAAAAATTGCAATCAGGGACGCAATCAAAATTCGCTTGGTCATGCAAATAAAAATTGATTTCATTTGAATGCAATAACGCTACATGCTGGAAATATGGAGTGTAGTTTTGTAACATTGCCACAAAAAAAAGCACTAAGCAACTAACAAAAAATGTTATTCTTTTCAACACCACTCAATATGTGTTCTATTAATTTGTTTATACATCCTTTTTCGTAATGCTATGCAACACTTGAAACGGTTTTCATCATCAAAACAGCACTACGTTTCTTCCTTCAAAGGATGACCTACATTAAAAAGCACATTTTTTTAAGAATTGTTAAATATATTCAACCAAATAACACATGTTGTTGGGGAGGAACACAGCTTACCAGCTGAACAACCCAACGTGTTTGAATAGGGTGGTTTTAAAAAATCGATGTCAGCTTTTTTTTTGGGGGCACCCCCCTACAAGTTTTCATTTTGTTAGATTTTTAAGATTGCCAAAGTTTGCCAAAGTTAACCCGTGCCATTCAGGCCTCAAAGTTTTGAAAATCTCGATTTTTTTGGCAGTTTGACGACTTCGGCGACCCATATCTCTGGAACGGCTAAAGCTATTTGCCCATGTCATACATCAAATTAAAGTTCATACTGTTGTTAACATTTTATATTCTCCACAATAAATACGCAACTAGTACTGAAACCGAAAAAATAGAGCCAATGTCTCTAAAAACGTGACTAGGTACCGCTGAGAGCGAAGATGCGTTATTTGTATTATTTGTTATTTGTTTTATATTACTTTGGAATCCCATTTCATTTAAATATGTTTGCTATGGTATACCGTTAATTTTAGACCCACAACAATTTTTTTTTATGTCAGGTATGTATCTACTTTTTCCTCATACTGTATTACTGACGACCCCAAGCAGGTAAGACCAAACTAGTTTAAAAATGTATTGGGTTACCCTACTACCTATTATTATATTTTAAGTATAATCTTCTGCCCAAAGAAGAAGTAGAGAATATCAAAGAAGAACTGCAACTGGAATGCCAGCCAAGAGACTAATGGAATGTCAGCCAAAAGACGACTACAAAGAGCTGTTACAGTTGGCATTGATATATCTTGGCCATCTTGAAGGACAGGGGTTCAGAGTCTGTTATTAAAAAAATAAAAGGATAGCTAGGTGGTTCTTGCTTTCTGATTTTGTTTCTTGGTTAGTTGAAAAGTATTCGCTGAATAGTGAAAGTCGTATTTTGTTCTACGTTCGTGTGATAGAATTTAAAAACCCACTAAATATTAACTACAAAAGACATTTTTATTTTAATTAGGTCGGTTTCTACTAACACGTACTCTTTGTTTTAGTTAGTGTCATTCTGTGTCATTTATTCTTTCATCTAGTGAACATTTTTATTTCTCATAAAAGTGATGGCTTCTACATCTGGCATGAGAAGTAGAGGTAGAGACAAAATTTTTCTAATTGACTATCCAGCTCATCAGATGACTGGATGTTAGCTGCCCTCCGACAAATTATAGCTACTATGTTCAAAAATTTGCGTACTGTGAAGTTAAATGTGAGAGACTCTGCCACAACTACTGTTGACGAGGACAAAAGTAGTTTTTTGGACAAAAGCTCGAATTCCTACAAAACAAAAGAAAAGTGTCATAGTAAAGTTGGAAAAACTGTACAATGATTGGAGAAAAATGCAAAAGTAGCCCAGCAGCGTATTTGCCAGTGGCTACCATAGAACTAATACAGAATAAATTACCAGGTAAGGAAGCATTACTTTTTTCAAAAAGTAATGCGTCTGCATATAGCAGAAGTAATTAACTCATACCTCATTACCTGTAATGTAGCATACAAGGAAAAGTAATGCAGTGATTTTTATAACTTAATACAAGTAGTATGTTACTCCATAACTTCTAGGTAATGCTGAAGGGAGGCGATCACTTACCTCCTGTCTCATTCAATGTTAAATGTAAGGCCTTTTATGTATAGTAAGGTAATATAGTCGGAAGTAGTGGTCATTACAAGGTAATTGATGCTTCATATATTCGGAATATATTCCATCCGCTACTGGGTACAAGGATAGAAAAACGGAAAGTGCAAGAAATGCTGTAAAAGAGTTTCCCTAAAGTTGGATGATCTCTTTGATATTGCCCACCAAGATGCCCTGACGATGATGACTTCAGAAGAAGACAAGGAGTTTCTGTTGAAACAAAGACAGAAATGAAGACCAGGCTCCATGCTTGGAGTTGACCTGAAGTTGGCTCAAGCTGAAGAAAGACTACTACAGAAACAACGGAAGGTCTTGGATAAACATTTTGAAGCGGGGGAAAAAAATATTTTCCTTGTAGCGAAACTTTATAAGATCTAGATCACTAGCTGAAATTTTCATCAATATTAACTTAATACTTATTGTATCATCTCATTGTACACAGAGACGGTGGACGGTGGTTGCTGGACCGCTGTAAGATGTCCGATAGGAGCGCTGCTCGTATCATTTTGGCTAAAGTAGATGCTCTCGGAGAGGATCCCAAAGAATATAAGATCTCCAGAAGCGTTATCCGTGAACAGCGGAGAATAAACCGTGAAAAATACACGGAACAAATTCAAGACAGACCTAAGATACCCCAAAACGAGGCTATTTGCGTGCACTGGGATGGAAAACTACTACCAGGTATCCTCAAAACAGAGCAGAAAGAACGGGTTGCTGTTCTGGTATCACATGGGACTAAAGAACAAAGTTTAGCACCAAAACAAGACCTAGTAGACCTCATTGAAAATCTATTGAAATATGAAAGCATTGACAAAAAAATATCAGAAAAAGGAATTAACAAAATGATAAATCACCTGTGGTATCTTAGTCCTGAACTTGTTGCCCTGG
The DNA here is from genome assembly GCA_963920525.1 of Dichetophora obliterata. NCBI lineage: Eukaryota > Metazoa > Arthropoda > Insecta > Diptera > Sciomyzidae > Dichetophora > Dichetophora obliterata. The sequence goes on from OY986439.1 coordinate 60,568,965, forward strand.
CATTGTTTCACCCGACAGTGCAAAACACCGTAAGAGCCAAAAATCTTAACAAATCAAGCAGAAGAAAATGAGAAGTGCTCCAGAAATATGCGGCCCAAACTAAAAAAAGAACAACTGCCGAAATTCCTAGAAAAAGGTCTCCCAGCCCTAATTACAAGTGAGGCTTTCCTGTTGTTCAAGAGATTACACATTAACACCGAATTTCTGGAAAAAGATCCTGCAACTTGGCCGCAGAACATCAACTACCAGGAGGGGCAAAGGATGGTAAACAACTTGAAAGTTGTGAACGACATGGCAGAGCGAGGAGTCAAGCTCATCACAGATTACAACCAATTACTTACAAAGGACGAGCAACAAAAACAATATATTCTCCAAGAAGTCAGCAGATGCCGTCAGCTGTATCCAGATAGCTCCAAAACCACATTATGTCAGTCCCTTGAATAAATTAAGATAAGGATAAAATGAAAAAGACATTTATTATACTAGATTTTTTAAATACATAATTGTTTTCATTCCAAAAATTGATAATAGGAAGGATTTCAATAGGAAAAAATAGGATTTTTTCACAATAGGTTCCATTTTCGCTCTAAGGGGTGCCTAGTCACATTTTTAGGGACATTGGCTTCATTATCTCGAATTCAGTACTACTTACGTATTTTTTTTGATTGCATATAATATATTAAAAACAGTATCGCCTTCAATTTGATGAATGACACGGGCAAATGATGAATGACACGGTCAGCAAAGTCGCCAAACTGCCAAAAAATCGAGATTTTCAAAATTTTAAGGCTCCATTTTTTTTTAGAACGATCAAAGAACCAAGGCTTGCGCCTTATACAAACAAGGTTTGGTCTTTGACCTGAAAGGAAAGGGATAGATTATTTATAGGAATTGATTGGAACCAAATGTGAATTATTGATTAGGCGAAACAACCGCGAAAGACCATTTCAATTGCTTTTGACCGAGGCTAGTGTTATGCCTTAACCTCGGCAAGAATTTCTAGCCCTTAGTTGTTCCTGTCCTTTAATTCCACAATAAAGTTGTGGATTTTTTAGTTTTCCATAATTCTTAAATGTAGGAAAGAACAAAGAAAGTGAAAAGAACCATGCCCGAACCCGGATTCGAACCAGGGACCTTTGGGTTGATAGTCTAGCGCACTATCCACTAGACTACAAAGGCCGACTATATTCATATAAATGGCACTTGTTAACATCTTTCAATCGTGCTCACACTTTGGCAATCCTAAAACCTGACAGGAAAAAAACATTTTAGTGGGGTGCCCTCAAAAAAATTCTGCCATTTTTTTACCCTATGAGATAAAACCACCCTAGTATTTTTATGTGTTTACAAACCCAATGAAACAAAATTTGGTTTTCGCCAATACATTAATACGTTCTGATGTTATGTTAAACAAGGTTAATTATATGTATATGTTTGTATATCTTGCTCTTTTACAGCCAAAAATATTTTACTAAATTAGCAAAACAAAAGCAAACCAAAGAAAATGAGCAGTGCAGTCGAAAGGAAGTATACAAATAATCTTAATATCTGTGTCCAGAGATAAAGAGATGGAAAACTCCGTTGGAGAGGGATAGAATGATATTCTATTTAACGTTGAATTGGCTCCAATACTAGCGCAAAATGTTTGACTGTGGTCATGGTGTAAGAAATCAAGGTGTAAGCGACGTCGACGTCGTTTGCTAAAGCTGTCAAACTTTACACACAAAATCAATTTTCTGTCTCTTTCACGCATTCATAAGTTTGATAGCTTTAGCAAACGACGTCGACGTCGCTTACACCTTGATTTCTTATACCATGACTGTGGTCGTAAGTGCACAGGGAAAACTTTCCTGGTTCTTAGCATTCGAAAAGAATCTCACCTTTTTCTTGCTGCACCCACAGACTTTAAAATGTAATATAACAAAAGGTATAACACAGAAGGCGTCGGAAAAGCACATGAAAACATCCCTGAATCAGCATGGGGAAGTCATGGTACAATTATTTGACAAGGTAGCCGAGACAGTTTTTTAGCGATTGGTAGTTGTAAAAAACAGCTAAAAGGCGCCTGTTACACGCTCAATATTTATTGTGATACTTGGATCGCGATCAAAATTCATGGATTGATGGATCGCGGTTGAATGCTACACGTTCAATATTTATCGCGTCAGTATTCATACAATTTTTGCTAAGTGTGCTCACGAAAACCTAACTGCACAAGTACTTAAATGCACAGGCAAATGAATACCGTGAATACCGCTAATTTTTATTTCACCGCCTACTGCCGTATCGCGTATTGATGACACAAAATATGCTACACGTTCAATATTTATTGACAGTTTTGCGATCCGCGATCTAGATTTCAAAATATTTAAATATTTTGCGATCTGGATCACGATCCGTCAATATTGCATGCTACACGCTTAATAAATATCACGATACTGTATATTGATCAATATATATTGAACGTGTAACAGGCGCCAAAGAGTTGTAGTTTGCTGCTGTTGACTAGCTATGTGCTTATTTTTAACTTTTCTTTGATTCATTAAAGTTACCGTTTTGAAAAATTTATGGATACTTTTTTAAGCGTCAGTGTAAGCTTAAATACTTTTTAAAAATCTTTTTATGTGAACATATGTGATTATTTGCAAAAATATAAAAAAGTAGGCAGTTTCTAAAATTTGACAAAATCGTTAAGAAAAATTAACTTTTAAACTTTTACATTTTGTGATAAATATTTTAAGTCTGCCTCATAGCTCAGCTGCTGCTAAACGTATGTTTTCTGATTTCAAACTTACTATAAACGATAAGACTAGTAGATGTTCTTTGGGAATAGGTAAAGGTATATTGTTTTGCAAAACGCCTAAAATACCCAATAATTTTGTACTTTTAAATATAATATAAATAAAGGACAATAGCAGCCCATTTAATTTCTGTAACACTAAACTGAATAAGCTTTTAAAAAAAAATTAAAAATAACACAAAATATAATAGAATGTACATATGTTCCTTTTTAAGGCTAGTCGATGGGCTAAAATTTATATGATTTTTTTTTTTATATTTCAAAAGTATAGTTTTTCAAGAATATACTGTTATATTTTTTTAAGGATACTGACGTTATCTCCGCTTCTTCAGTCGTTTCGGCAGGTATCGAGCGCACAGCACAAATATCTATACTCACTCTCTTTATACTCATTTATCTCAAAACTACTTTTTTGGCAATGTGTTATAGCAAAAACAAAAACTATTCGGCCGAATCATCTGAAATTTTAATATGTTATTCAAATCAGTGGCTATCGCTAGTCAAATTTCAAAAAATCTTTTATTTTGCACTGAATAACCGGTAAAAAACCATGTTTTTAGAACTTTAATTTCAAAAGCGTGCAGGCCTGTAGCCAGACCAAGAAGACAGAGGGGGCAGGCATGAATCTTGGGGGGATTTCTCTTTTTTTTCATTTAAATAAAAAAAAACGTGTGAAATGAATACATTACACATACTTATTAAAAATCAGTTAATTTTATAATAGTTACATGGATATGTAGTTCTTTTTATACATGAGATTAATACATAAAAAAATAATATAAAAATGAATTCAGGACTTTGTAATAAAATTAAGATAAAATACAAGATTTATTTAAAGTGGCTAGAAATATAAGAAAGAGTATCGAAATGGGCTAACATATGTATAAGACATGTTTTAAGTAAAACAAATAAAAAAATTGAATTAACCCGCATCCGTCGTTTGAATCAAATCGATGCAAATTTTTTATTTATATTTATATATTAAGAACAAACTTGCATGTTTTGATTTAAATCTTTTACTTTTTTAAATTTTTGCTAGAATTAAGATTTGCAGCTTTTTCTTATTTTAAAATTAATAAACATTCATCATGCATAAAAATTAAAAACATTTTAATGAATTATATATTCTTTTTGTATCTGCATAAAATTGATGCACAACGTGCTTTTCATTTCTAGAAAGTTCCTATGGATGCGGGTTAAAAAATTATTAACATTCAAATCTTATTTTTTGGTAGCAACTGTTGGCGACCCAGTAGAAATTTGAAAAATTGTAACAATTTGTCTGAAATGTTTTGTTAAACAAATTTCATTTCAAGTCATGAATAAGGTGAATGTGTCTATTTTTTGTTATTAACTAATTTTAAATTGATTTTAAATATCAACAAAATGCATATTAATAAATCATTTTAAGTTTTTCATTGTCTGATTTGGACAGGGGGCCAACGGTTGTAATAGGGGGGCATTCCTCCCCTTACCCTCCTGGCTACAGGCCTCAAAGCGTGTCATTCTGCCAATTTTCAGTACTTTTTTCTAGTCCCGGAAATAGCTGAACTCATAATAATTAATAATATTCTTGGTTTAAATTTCTAAGATAAATAGAAGAGTAAAAACCAGCAACAACGCCCAGGCTCTTTCTTTTGTACATAAAAGCTGTTTTTTATGAGTGTTGCAATCAATATACATACCTTAAAAGTTTTAATACCGTTGTTCATTATTTTAACTTTTAAAAAAGGAATACTCACATTTTTAAGCACTAGGCCTTAATATTATTCTTTATTATTTTATATACAGTTTTGCGTAAAACAATAGCAACAAAATCAGTGCGCTGCTACAAAATCGTGTATCTTTTTTAATACTGAGGACACACAAAAATGATGATAGGAATCAAAGCATATATTCATACATCATATATAAAACAAACAATATTCAAATTTGGTTTTTTTTCTATTAAATTTAAAATTAATGTGACTAATCTAATCAGACTAATTTGTCTGAGAGCAAAACAAAAATCATAAATTTCAAATCATAAAATCAGTTGAGATTTGAAATCTGGAATTAAAACATTATTAGCAACTCAGTAGGCTGTCCGCCCAAAATTAGCTTAATAATGATCTAATAAATGGTACATCATCAGATATTCTAAAGGACATAATTTCTTAGATAAACACATGCTACAGTTGTGTATGTATGGATGAATGTTTGGCTATCTATCTAGTCATTCGCATGCATGTGATATCGAAATGATTTACGAAGCAACAAATGTTAATGTCATTGAAACTGACACTTAAGTGAACCTTACAGAGGGGTTGCGACATACGGGGTCGGTCAGAAGCAGGAGTGATACGGAAAATCTCAACAATAACCACAAAAACTGTACACATATGACTTTGGAGTTTCATGTGATTAATGAATAAATGCCTCCTGCTCAAGACGTGCTCATAAGGATGAAGCCAGAAATGATGATTATGATGATGTTGGTTTTGACTTCTCCAAACAGTCCGTCCAGTTCAAATAAGCTCAAGTTCAATGAACTTTTTGAGTGCGTGTTTAAAGTACTTGGATTGTCTTGCTCAACATTGCTTGGCAATATTTAAAAAAAAAATTTAATTTACTAAAGAATTTCCTTTTCTGTCATTTGGTCACGTTCTACTTGTGCCATAGAGAGGACAACAATACCAAGGAAATGGTATATAAAGTATCGCGTTGGTAAGGCTTACTTCAACAAAATGTTGTTAAAATTTATATTCAAGCATTTGTTTTACTCTGTTTGCATCTCATTCTGCTGGTTGCTGTCATCAGTTGCAATTGAGTTGGGGATTCATTCTTGTTCCTTGCGCCAGCATTGGTTGGCACTTAAATAAACTCGTTATTCATCGCTGAGAGATTGAACTAGGCACAATTCATGCGTTTTTGATTGATTACGTTTTAGGTCAACATGGCAACACGTTGTCCAGATCGATACCATCGTATGTACGCACCAACTTTTCGATATACTGCAATATTTTTTCATACAAACAACACAGTTGTTGTTGTTACAAAGGTCTTTCAATGCATTCAAATTGATTTCTGTGCAATTTCCGTAAAATCCATTGCATTGATTTTGAAAGATTTCATCAGAGTTTGTAATTTATACTCAAATTTATGGTACTCGATTGGACATGAAAACATGGTATCCAAACCTTTTGCCTTTCCTTAAAAAAAAGTCAAAAAAAACTTAGAATTGAAAAGAAAGCATCGAAACTTACCGAAAAGCAAATGTTTCCAAAGTTTCTATGGGATGAAAAATGTTGCATCTGAAAGGCACTAAAAGTTTTTCTTGAATGGTAAACATTTTTTCCGTGCATTTTCTTTCAAAGAATGCAAAAAGTAGACATGCATTGGAATTTTAGCCTATGAAAAATTTGATTCTGTACAATAAGGTTGGTCACAAAAAAAAGTTTGCCGAATCCGCCCCTGATTTGAAAGTTTTTTTTTGAAAGTTTTTTTGAAAGGGTTTTAGTAGCATAAACATGTTTCTTTTAGGTGGACCCAAAATCCACCCAAATAATCTTTTTTGTATAACTTCACCAGCTTTTAACCTACAAAAGAATAAAGAAAAGTTCTTGAAAAGGCACGTATTTATTTTTACCCGCATAGTTTAAACTTTTTTGTTAAATAGTTGGTGTTCATACTGAAGAGCTGCACAAAATATTTAGGGTATTCACAAGGTGTGCTATCATGTCATATTGTCCTAATATTTTACAACTAAAATTTACAAGATAAATAAATGCAAATAGGAAACAGCTGTTTGATAACGACACTTCAATAAGCACAGCTTTCAGAGTTGTAATATATTAGTACTTTTTTTATATGGAAGGTAACAAGAAAATAGGGGCATTCACGATGTGATGTATTTGTGAACGATTTTTACAAAATTTACAATACTTACAACTTGTTGGGAACGAAGCTTCACTAAAGCATTGTATTTTTTAAAATCAGCTGCTCTTTTAGGTTCTTTTGTTTGGAAACATTAATTTAAATCAGCATTTAACTAAAGGAAATCATACAAAAATTTAAACGCAACACTAAATTATATTAATTTTTATTAAATAAACTAAAGCCGGTAGCTTTCTCCATGCTGAGTAGAAATGCTTTTGCGATCAGCTGATCAAATACACAACGAAATTGACAAGGAATACAATAGGATTTCGTCGTTGTATATTTGCCACAGGGTTGCATTTTGATCACTGTGCATTTTGTTGTTGTAATTTTACAATTATCAAAAATACTCAATACAAGGGCAAATACACCACATTGTGAATACCCTTAATGCTTAAATTAGTGTAAAATCTTAGGACAATATGACATAATAGCACACCTTGTGAATACTCTAATTCAATTTGTGCCACTTTACTACTGTATATGATTTTCGCTGCAGTAACAACAGTAAAAATAATATCAAAACATAATGCGACAATACAAAAAAGTTCAAAAGGAAATCAAGCATGCACAGTAGAGTACCCATATGTGCTTTTTTCTGATTTTGTTCGCTCCCCGCCCATTTTCTGTTACATTGAGGCTTAAAAATAAGATATGCATAAAAAATTAGACTTCGGTAGTGGAAAAAACCCAGACCCCCTGGGGTTAAAGGCCCAAAAACAGCTTAAAAATGGTACTTGGCTTATTTACTCTATATCTCTTAAAATAACAGTTTTACGCTCTTAAAATGCATAAAAATTTTTCTGCAAAATAAACAGATACACATTTTTTCATAACCAACTTTGACCTTGGAATGACCTTTCGTAGTGTTTTACGCAGTCAAAGTCACGATTTGTAAGTAATATATTTTTTGAACGATCCTCGTAAATTTTTGGAAAGAGATATTTCTGAACAGTTTACACCATATCAAACAGCATTAAATAAAGTCTAATTCACAGTTAGTTTTTTCTAAAGTATTGATTTTTGGAGGTATGAGAGCATTTAAAATTTTTTTTTCAAAGAATTTTTCAAAGCAAGTGACTAATTTTCTTCATTGCAATTACATTTTCAGATGGATTGACACGCTAAAATATAATATTTTCAGAAAAGTGAATACATTTAGCTTAAAAAATGCAGCACACTTTTGGCAGCTGCATTACTAGAAAAAACATAAATAAAAAAAATAGTATTTTTTAAATTAATTATAAAGTATTAACATAAATTAATTATCGTTTTGAAAAGGTGACCAAAACATAATGAAAACACAAAACGCTTATGAACAGAACGAAAAAAGAAACATATTTTCTAGAGTGCATGAAGTTTAATATAACATTGTTTTCCGATCAATTTTTTTTAAACGTATTATTATTTCAAATAGTTAATTACTTTTTTTTTAATTTTTTGATCCTCATGGGATATAAATAGTGTCCGACCGAATATTCGGTTTCGGTTACGGCCAGTTTCGGCCCTATTCAACAAGGTACCAAATATGAAAATCCATGCATAACTTTTAAAGATATAAACATTTTTAGTGTCGTGCTTTCGTAAAAGGGAAACCACAAGACGAATTGTAAGCATAATAATAGGTATATCTTAAAAAGTTATGGATAAATTTTGGAGGCCTATAACTTCTAAACCAATTGCCAGCGGCCTGAAATTTTGATTTGGATTTAGGAAGTTAAAATCCGTATAATCCAAAAAAAAAAATATTAAAAAGAGTGTTTTCGCTATTCTTGAATTGTACTAAAATTTTTTGCATCAGTCATTTAATTCAAATATATAAGTTTGGTTTAATAAAAATATTTACAACGAATTGTACAAAACAAAAATTATGAATTCGCCTATAATTTGTAATAAAAAATAAAATAAAAAATGATCTCATTTATTATTATAGTTAACTTCAATCTATATATATATAAAAATGGATGTATGTATGTGGGTATGTGGCTATATCACGTATAGACTCCAAAACCGCTGAGCCGATCTTTATGAAATTTTCAGGGAAACTGAAGCCACATCTTGAGAGTGTTCCTGTGAGGTTTGGTAACGATTGGACTAGGGGGCGTGGTACCTCCCATACAAGCCAAATTTGCGCTATCGATCACAAACCAAAAAAAAAAGAAAAATATCTCACGGTTTCAATCGTAAAAAAATAAGGTTTGGTAATTTTGTTCAGATGGTTGCTGTCGGTAACTGTACAAAAAATGGGCGTGTTCGTAATATAAATACTCCCACTTTTTCGAAATCATGGCAATTCCGGAGTTCTGCACATTTTTACAGTGAAACTTGCTGTTTAGGTGCTCCAAGAGACGAACACAATTTATAAATGTTTTCACGCCCATTTTTAACGCCCACAAATCAATATCTATATATATAAAAAGCAAAATGATGTGTGTCTGGCTGTGTGATGTCTATAGACTCCAAAACTACTGAAACGATTGACCTGAAATTTTGGCAGTCGATTTGTTTCAGGTACGAGATGGTTGAGGGGAAAAATTTGCCACACCCCCCTTTTACCGCCCCCAAATCAATAAAAATGTTATATTTCAGTCGGTTTGGGTCGTATATGGCTAAAATTTTGTAATTTAGTATGTACGGTTACTGTCGACAACTGTCCTAAAAACGGGTTTCCACGCCCCCTTTTACCGCCCACAAATAAACGAAAATGGTTTATTTCAGACGGTTTTGGTCGTATAAGACTTAAATTTGGTACTTTGGTTTGTGCAGTTACTGACAGTAACTGTACGAAAAATTGGTTTCCACGCCCCTTTTTTGCGCCCACAAAACAGTGAAAATGCTATATTTCAAGCAGTTTTGGCCGTATGAGACTAACATATGATACCTAAGTTTGTATGGTTACTTTCGGCAATTGTACTAAAAAAGGGCGTCATCGCTATATAGCCACACCCACTTTTTAAGAAACCATCAAAATTGACTACTGGGTCGATTTGAGCTGAAATATTGGCTTAGTTTGTACGGTAACTGTCAGCAACTGAACTATAAATTGGTTTCCACGCCCCCTTTTACCGCCCACAAACCAATGAAAACGTCTTATTTCAACGGTTTGGGTCGTTTTAGACAAAAATTTTGTAATTCAGTTCATATGGTTACTCTCGGCAAGTGCACTAAAAATAGGCCTGCCCTACTTTAGTTAAACTCACTTTTCGGAGAGTTAGAGTCGAGTGAAGTAAAGTGGGCCAGGCTTAAGCTAAATTGAGCTGAAATTTTGGCAGTCGATTTGTTTCGATTACGAGATGGCTCAAGGGAAATATTTTGCCGGGGTGCGGCTTCCAAAACAACAAAAATGCTATATTTCGCACGGTTTTGATCGTATTAGACTAAAATTTGGTTATTTAGTGCACATGGCTACTTTCGGCAGCTATACTGAAAATGGTGAATATATTTGGCATTTTTTGACATTTTCGTGTATGGCAGTAAGGCGGTCTGTGGCAGAACAACGGTTGCCGAGGAGATAGATTTTTCCTGTGAGGTTTGGTAACGTTTGGACGAGGGGGCGTGGTACCTCCCATACAAGCCAAATTTGCGCTATCGACCACAAACCAAATAAGGGATATATATCAGACGGTTTGGATCGTAAAAAACTAAGAAATTATCATTTTGTTCAGATGGTTACTGTCAGTAACTGTACAAAAATCACTTTTTCGTCGCAATATATATACGCCCACTTTTTCGAAATCATGGCAATTCCGGAGTTCTACACATTTTTATACTGAAACTTGCTGTGTAGGTGCTCCAAAAGGCAGTCACGATACATAAATGTTTTCACGCCCACTTTCATCGCCCACAAATCAATATCTGTATATTAGGGCGGGTCGATTTATTTTTCGACAATTTCCCTATGATTTCCGTATTCTATTTGTTATTCCATGAAAATTTGCCAAAGGAACCATACCTCTATCGTTAAAATCGAGTCCCCTACTTTTTGTTGGTAGATTTTTTCCCAAATTGACGTTCGTATGAAATATTACCTACACGTTCACATCCATAACTCAAAAACTATCGATCGGGTTTAATCGCCAGTTGGAAAGGTGAGCTCATTTTGATCAATTTACAAAAAAAATCTCCAACATTGGTCCAACGGTTCAAAAGTTATGGACATTTTTGTCCAAATTTGGAGCATATTTCCATTTTTTTCATGATTTTGTCCAAGAATATTACTTTCATGGCCATTTATTTGGCTCAATTTTTTTGACTTACGAAGCTTACGAACCTTACGTTACGACTGGACTGATTTGCGCTTTACATTATTGGCATATTTTTTCACAGAAAACACCAAGACTTGAAAGCAAACAAGACTTTCAGAAAAAATAATGTTTTTTTTCACATTTTGTCTTTTACTACACTCAAATTGAATATTTTTTTTTGATAATAGGTTGATAGATACTTTATTATCTCTTAATTTGAATTTTTGTAGAAAAAAAATAAAAAGGGACAAAAAATCAAAAAGTTGGTTTTATGTGTTATTTTGTTTTAGCAATATCGCATGAATTAATCATCCTAATTCGATAAATTTGGGCTTAAACTCTTCGTTTTGAATTGTAAATTGAATTAAATAATGGATTGAGCCAAAAAAATGGCCATGAAAGTAATATTCTCGACAAAATCATGATAAAAATGGAAAAATGGTCCAAAATTTGGACAAAAATGCCCGTAACTTTTGAACTTTTTACCAACAAAAAGTAGGGGACTCGATTTTAACGATAGAGGTATGGTTCCTTCAGCACATTTTCATGGAATAAGCCGTAGAATACGGAAATCATAGGGAAATTGGTGAATTTTTTCACTCCCTACAAATCGACCCGCCCTACTGTATATATTAAAATTAATCGTGATTTGTACGGATGCTTAAAACTTGAAAACGGCTGGACCAAATTGGATACTTCCTTCTAAGGGTTTGTTCGTAACTGCTACGCAAAGGTTTAGGAAAAAAATAAAGCCACACCTCCTTTTATCGCCCACAAATCAATAAAATGCTATATTTAAGACGGTTTTGGTGTATTAAATTGAAATTTGGTAAATAAGTTCGTATGATAACCGTCATTAACTTTAATAAAAACGGGCTTGGTCACACTTCATTTACGCCTACTTTTAAGAAAATCTCAAAATACTTCGAAACTATTGGTCCGATTGAGCTCAAATTTTATAATTGGCTTTGCTTTGAGTACGAGATGGTTTAAGAAGAAATGCCACACCCTCTTTTACCTCCCACAAATATATACAAAATTTGTGTTATCGAATAGCTTTAGAGTTATGGGTTGCACAGCTTCGAAATTCGGTATTCGACCACAATTTAGACGTACCGTTTCAGTGATGAAATTTTATGGGAGTTGGACAAGGGGGAGGGGCACCTCCCATATAACCCAAATTTGTGATATCGAATAGCTTTGAAGTTAATGGCCGTACATCTTTTGCGTTTTTGACCTCAATTTACACATGCAGTTTCAATGATTTTATTTTATGGGCGTTGGACAGGGGGTCGTGACATCTCCCTTATAACCCAAATTTGCGATATCGAATTGCTTTGAAGTTATAGGTTAACAGCGTAAGAATTTGGTATTCGACTTAAATTTATACATGCACTTTCATTACTTACATTTTATGGGCGTAGGGCAAAGGGGAGTAGCACTTCCCATACAACAGCCTAGCAGTTCAGTATTCGATCCAAATTTCTACATGCACTTTCATTAGCAGCATTTTTTGGGTGTTGGGCAAGAGGACGTGGAACCTCCAATACAGCCCGAATTTGTGCTATCGAATAGCTTTGGAGTTATAGGTCGCACAACGCCGGAATTTAGTATTCGACCTCAATGTATACATGCAGTTTCGTTGATTTAATTTTGTGTTCATTGGTAAGAGGGGCTTGGCACTTCCCATTTAACATAAATTTGCGATATCGAATATCATTGAAGTTATAGGTCGCACAGCGTCAGAATTCAGTACTCGACCTCAATTTATACATGCAGTTTCATTAATTACATTCTATGGGCTTACGACAAGGGGGGCGTGAAACCTGCTATTTAACCCAAATAAGAGATATCAAATAGCACAGTTTTTGAATTCAGTATTGGACCTCAATATACACATCCAGTTTCATTGATTACATTTTATGAGCGTTGATCAAGGGGGCACCTCCTATACAACGAAAATTTGTGATATCGAATAGCTTTGGAGTTAAAGGTCGCACAGCGTCGGAATTCAGTATTCGACCAAAATTTACGCTTCCAGATTTACTGATAAAATTTTTAGAATTTATCAGGGGGGGTGTGACACCTCCAACTTAACCCAAATTTGTGATATCGAATAGCTTTGTGGATATAGGTCGCACAGCCACGAAATTCAGTATTCGACCTCAATTTAGACATGCCGTTTAACTGATAACATTTTATGGGCGTTTGACAAGGGAGAGTGGCAGCAACGCGCCGGGTTTCAGCTAGTTAATTATTATAAACTTCAATATTCAAATAATACTTGTTTTGACCTAGTAGTACTTTTGTTTTCTTTTAATAAAAACAATCATTTGTAAAAACTTAAATTTTTATATTAATAACCAGTTTCGGTTTCGGTCGAATATTATAAAATGGCCGAATATTCGGTTTCGGTCGGACACTAGATATATCGAATGGATAGATGTACTAAAGAATCAATAAATTTTTTTGCTCGAGCTGGACTTTTTTTCTTTCTCATTTTGTTGTAATCCGCAAAATATCTTTCCGCCGTCTTTTCTTTTTGTTGGAATTTCGAAGGCCTTATAAACTTTCAATGATTCGTTTGTGACAATGGAAACACATTACTTAACACTCCTCTTTTCATCTTGTATCAAGTATAGTATTCTAGCGAAAACGTCTTTTTTACAAGGGAGCATCTGTTCGTTGAAGCATTTTTTTTTTTGCTGCCTACAGTAAATAAATTATATGAACATTGGATTTATCTTATTTTATTAAACGAGCAATATTTGTTTGATATATTTGTTTGTTTGTAAGTGAGTTCTCGAAAACAGCCCAAGCGATTTCGATGAAATTTTCAGTATAAGAGTTTTTGAGGGCGAAAAATCGATTTAACTGTGTTTCATTTCTGAGAAACTTCGTTTAGCAGCGCACCCAATGTGCAATTGACGAATGACCTATTTACGAAGCCAAAATTATTTTATTCGGAAAATAGTTTATATTGAAGTATGTTATTTGATTTTAACACTGTACGACCATTGTAACGTATTCAACATTATTCAAAATTGCAAAAAAAAATTTGATTAGAAGCGCACATTGGGGTATTGGACCTATTAAGGCGGCCAAAATTTTTTTATTCGGTAAAAAGTTGCTATTATATTACATACTAATGTAATTAGTACATTTTAGCCGATTTTCGTATATTTAATGGCGCTATACTTACTTTAAAACTGTGAAGTGAAAATGTTATTATTGTAAAGAAATTAATTGTTTATCGATACACAATCTAAAAGAAAAAAATTTAAATACATACATTGGTTCTGACAGGAAGCTGGTCTAAGCTGGACTTTTTAAGCTTAATGTATTCTCTTTTCTGAAAATATTTTATTTAAGCGTGTCAATCCATCTGAAAATGTGCTTGCAATAAAGAAAATGAGTTACTTGCTTTGAAAAATACTTTGAAAAAAAATTTGTACTGCTCTCATACTTCCAAAAATCAATACTTTAAAAAAAAACTAACTGTGAATTAAACTTAATTTAATGCTCTTTGATATGGTGTTAACTGTTCAGAAATATCTCTTTCCAAAAATTTACGAGGATCGTTCAAAAAATATATTACTTACAAATCGTGACTTTGACTGCGTAAAACACTACGAAAGGTCATTCCAAGGTCAAAGTTGGTTGTGAAAAAATGTGTATCTGTTTATTGTGCATAAAAATGTTTATGCATTTTAAGAGCGTAAAACTGTTATTTTAAGAGATATAGAGTATATAAGCCAAGTTCCATTTTTAAGCCGTTTTTGGACCTTTAACCCCAGGGGGCCTGGGTTTTTGCCACTACCGAAGTCCAATTTTTTATGCATATCTTATTTTGATATGCGAACAAAATCAGAAAAAGGCACATTCCATATGTTTCATGGGTGCTCTAATGCACAGCGAGTGCTTGCTTCAGTGTCGATCAGTTAGAAGCAATCTTATTCCCACGGAACCATATGCGAGGGGTTTGCGAAAAGTGATAGTTTTGAGTACGTTTTCGGATAGATGAGTTCAAAAAACGAATCATAAAATGTTCTTCTCCCGACTAAACTATTCTACCCTCATAAGTAAAAAAGTCATATCTCCATTTGAGTAGTTTTGAGATATTTAGCTTTTACGTTTTTTATCTTTCTAAGAAACACACTAGAAGTGATCATTTTACTTAACTTTTTCAGCCATTTGCAGTTGAGAATGGGTAATCTGAGCTTAACACAAAAATCAGTAACTCATTCACGGTTCCGAATCTGGCCTTTTCTCAATTTTGGAATTTTGGCGTTTGTGACTTTCCTTCTTAGGACGGCTGTATTCTGGAGCAGAACTGCCAAAATTTCTTCGAAATTAGGTAACCATAAAACTTAGAATAAAAACTAATATTTTATGGGGGCGGCATTCAAATAAATTTTTACTAATATTATTTTTGTGATAATTTTTATCAAACCACTTGCATTAAATTCATTGTAAGTTCATAAGAAAAATTCGTTGAAGTTCGAAAAGCCTATTTATCAATAATATGTCTATTTACAAAAATATATTTAGAAAAAAAATTTTATAGAAAAAAATTTAGTTCAATGCCCCCACAAAGTTTTCGTTTTAATTATAATTTTAGTGTTTTCTAATTTCAAATAAATTTAGTTCTGCGAGCAATATTTCGCTGGCAACAGCCCTGGATATACATACAACCACTTTGTTCAAATAGAATGAAAATAATTTGTTAACATTATCATTTCTTTTTAAGCATATTGTCGATATGCAATCATAAGACAATTTATGATTGAAAAAGATTAATTTGAGAGTGTCGAAAAAGTGGTTTTCTGTGATTCGTTTTTTAACTCGTTTTCGGGCAAAAAAATGTTAGTTTTGGAGAGAAAATTCAGTCCGACGAATTAGCTCAAAATGTTTATTTCTGAGCAAGGGCGTCTGCAGGATTGGTTCTAGGGGGAGGGGGAAAAGGCATAAAAAGGTCTAGAATGCACATAAAGAAAATGTAACGTATATAATTCTATTTTCTGAGATTTTTGGTACTAATTTTGTTATCACGATACACCGGTTGACACACGCTTGTACACATAAGAAAATTATATATATTTCACAGAGGGGTAAAAATATTTCTCGTAATCATTCTCGAAAGATTCTCATTTTCAAATTAAATTTTTTTCATGTAATTTTAAAAACTTTTTTCTCAACAAATATTCTTAGTAATTGAGTAAATTAATGTGATGTCTCCTCTTGCCGTAAATAAAATCGCATCAATTACTATTTAGCCCTCAAGTTTTCCTCTTTTCAAATAAGAATACAAAATTTTCCAATATTTCTTTTATAAAAATTAATAAAACCAGCAAGATTTTCAGACCATTTCTTTCAGTTTTGGAGGCCTATAACTCATAAACCAAATGCGATCGGCCTGAAATTCAACAGATTTGGATTTAGGTGGTAAAAATTTATATAATCCGTAAAAATTAAGAATAAGAGTTGTCGCTATTCATGGATATCAGCTGACATTTCTTTTTTCCATATGCATCAGTTACTTTTCATCATGCAAGTTACTAAAATCTAGTTTTAAAGCATACCTACTGTATGAATTATTTAAAATATTTTTTTTTAATTCAAAACGTATGAATAAATATATAAAGAGGTACATATATAGATGGATTTTGGGCTCCATTCATTTTTTAAACATATTCCAGAACCAAAACCTTGCTGCAAGGCTTGGTTCTGAATTCTGGATGTAGTATAAGCATGTGACGCGAAAAAATCCAGAAAATTCTCAAAATGGGTGGACGCCTGTTCAAAAACGTGAATTTGAAGAAGTATAAAATAAATGTTTCAAATCGAGTTTCCTATTTAAATTTTAGTCATAAAAATCTTTATGAAAAAACCATAAGATATTCTCATTTTCCTAAAACGTTTTCTTAAAAAGAATTTGCTATCAGATTTTTTTAAAAATTAGTGCATGATTTAAAATTAGCCTACTTTATTCAGAATCTCCTCATTTTTTTTTCGCTTTTGAATTAGAAGCTTTTTCCTCGCCTTGATAGCTGCAATTTTCTCAAATTTAAATGCTGCCTCTATAGTCTAGTGGTAGTGCGCTTGACTATCGTGCAGGGGTCCCGGGTTCGAATCCTGGCTGCGCCATGGTCCTACGCTATAACCTTTCTTTTCTTATTCCTAATCAAAGGAACTTAAAAACCTTAAAACACAAAAAGGTTGTGGAGAGAAACGCTTAGTAACTTGATTTGACTGCGGTCAAGGCAATAACACTTGCTTCAGATTTAATATCACATGTTTTTACATCCTACATAAAAGTTTCACTTTATTATTCCCTTCTTGCATTCTGTGGTATCACAACGGACCAAAAATATGGTCTAAGTGGGCTGGTCTAAAGACCTTTCGCCACCTTAACCTAACCTAACCTAACCTAACCTAAATGCTGCAAGATTGTTAGCAATTTTATTAGGTTTACGGAAAATTAAAAAATTATCCAAATTGGATCATCTTTATGACAGAAAAACGATTTTTTTCAAGCCGACTTTTAGGAAAGCATTTATTTTTTTAAATTAATTTTACTTTGTTTTCTTCTTGTATTTAATTACTTTAAAACATAAGTTCGCTTATCATCCAAGTTCATATCCGTTATTGGCTTAAATGGCCCTTACCATCTGTTGCTCTGAAGAATGATCTTCGACTTATAGGGATATCATTCCTCAATTTCTCGTAGTATTGAAAAAGAAGTGTATAACATCGTAATTTCTTTCATTGCATTCGTAGTATTTACTAATGGCTTCGTACTATTTAGTGTTAGTTGAGTTTAAAAAATTTACAGCCGAACTCTTTCAATCTGGGGTTTTGAACATTTACCGAATATAAGGGAATATAAGGAAATGTATGATTGCAAGGTGGCCGTAGACTACTTAAAGAGTACGTGTCCCGTAAGCTAAAACACCGTGGTTCAAATCTTATCTAAGATAGAATGTTTTTTTTTTTTTTGTTATAAGTAAATATCAGAGCAGTAAAATCGGCATTCATATTCAGAATTTTAAGTACAACTGAATAACTACATAAGAATTTTCAATTATTCTTTTTTATTCATTATTAATTTTTTATTCGTTATTTATTTTTTATTCATTACTCACTTGTTATTTATTATTAATTTTTTATTCATTATTCATTTGTTATTCATTATTAATTCTTTATTCATTATTAATTTTTATTCATTATTAATTTCTTATTCATTATTTATTTGTAATTCTTTCTTCATTTTTTATTCATTTTAGGACTAAAATAAATAAAAATTAATACAAAATGAATAATGAATAAAAAATTAATAATGAATAACAAATTAATAATGAATAAAAAAATGAATAATGAATAAAAAATTAAGAATGAATAACAAGTGAATAATGAATAAGAAATTAATAATGAATAACAAATGAATATTGAATAAAAAAATTAATAATGAATAACAAGTGAATAACGAATAAAAAATTAATAATGAATATTGAATAAAAAATTAATAATGAATAACAAATAAATAATGAATAAAAAATTAATAATGAATGAAAAATTAAGAATGAATAAAGGTACAATAACGTGGCAGCCGTAGCCTAGTGGGTAGAGTGCGTGGCCCCTAAGCTAAAGAACCGCGGTAGCCCGGGTTCAATTCCAGCTCAGACAGAAAGTTTTTTCAATTGCATTAATTTTTCTGTTCGGTCGTCACCTCTCTGCAGACAATGACAAAGCTCAGAGAGTAAAAATTGCCATGTAAAGCTTCTTGAGAACATAAGCCGTTCGGAGTCGGCATTAAGCACGTAGGTCCAGTTCTCGGTCATTTGTGATCAAAATTTAATAACATGCACAACACAATTGATCAATAGAAGCTAGGTCAAAGTCCTTCCAAGGGCTGAAATGGCCAGTTTATTCATTTATTTTTTAAAGGTATAATTGAAAATTCTGCAATTCCTTGTGAATAGCATTCTTTGTGAATGTCATTAAAATGAATAAAAAATTATTCATTATTCTGAATAACGAAAATGATTAATTGAAATGAATAATTAACCTTTTTTTTAAATGAATGTGAACTAAAAATTTTGTTTATAAACCAATTTTGCATTCATTGAATGCATTCTTATTTCGTTATTCACTTATTTGTGGAAAAAATCAAATTGATCGAATCTTTTACAGCTCTGATAAATGTAAAAAAAGTATTCGTACAATATACATTTGTTTTTGTACGAATACGAATAAAATATTTGTAATATGTACCAAACTACGTACAATCTACAAATATTATTCGTGACTGAAAACTACGAATAAAATTCATAGAATGGACGCAGTTATTAGTAATATCTACACACAAAATTTTTTAAGTGTAAGAATACGTTTTGAAAAGTGCCTGTGAAACAAGGGTAATTGAAATGGTATCGTAACTTGTCACTGAGACGGGTACAACATACTATTTAAAAATGCATGCATGGTTTAGCTCAGCTTTATTTATAAACTAGCTGAAACCAGGCGCTTTGTTGCCCCCTTTCCAAACGCCCATCAAATATAATCTTGCTTGTGTAAATTGTGGTCGAATACTTAAAAATTTGCTAAAACTTGAAAAATTCAGACGGAACCAGCATTTAAAATTATGTTCGTTTTTAATGTGTGACAAAAAAAAATTTCTACAAAAAAGAAACGTCATCGATCATCCAGAATGCGTCGTAAAGTATGGGAAAATGAATTTTCTTACTTTTTTACAGGGATTTTTCGGGAATTTTTTTAGTTATTCTTCTTGTTTGGCCGGAGACCAGTTCGAATTGGTATGAATCATCGAAATCGGTCCAGCCATTCTTGAGTTAGAAGCGTAGTAACTAATGCCACTCTTTTTTATACATATAGATATACCTTAAAAAAGTATTTTTGAGTTCTCTTCAAAATATATTAACATATGTGACCTTCTCCGAGAAAAGGCACCTAGTGTGTGAAAATGAAGTTTTGAGAAAAACGCATTTAAAGGGGCAAATAAATTTTTAAAATCTAGCTCATTTCATCTTATTCTACACCCTTTTAGGTACCAGAATCCACTCTTAAGTCCAAACACGTTTTTCGACACACTAGGTCCCTTTTCTCGGAGAAGGTCACATATATGGATAATGAAAATATCGTCATATAAAATCAGAAAAGCCGTAAGTTTCAAAAAACTCAAAGTCGACTTTTTTATTAATTATTGATGCACCTTATCAAAATACATTTTCCTGCTAAATTTTACACTCCTAGAACTAAAGACGACGTTTTTATTAAAAAAAATTCTAAAATCCCTAAGTTTGAGCGCAACTTATAATTACAACTACAATTTAGATAGTTTTTGACTCTCCCGTAAAATTTTTTAATATTAGCTTACGGCTTTTTGATTTCGTATGAAGATATTTTAAAAATTTTCACTGCCTGAATTTCTAATAATTTTCTTCCCCCCTGCGGACGCCCATGTTTCTGAGTGCCCAAAAATAATTTTTCATTTGTTCAATTTTCAACTCGTTTCCGAACAGAAAAAAAAGGTTTCATTTATGATTCTTTTTCTAGCTCATTTGTGAAGAAAAGAAGGTTCGCTTTTGAGAGGCATTTTAGTCCGACGATTAAGTCCAAAAAGTTTCATTTATGAGTGCTGAAAATTAACTTTTCTACCCAAAAAGGTTCACAAATGAATTCAAAAAAGATAGTTTTGGTTCACTGTGTTCATTCTTTGTAGATGCGCTGGTCGCCTAATTCGAATTAGCGACCCATTTTTATAACGAATAAAAAAAATTAAGGTGTCAACACTATTGTCAAATAAATGTTGGAATTTGTAAATTCTGACAATGGATTTGGCATCAGCGAACTATTTTCACCTAATGTTTGTACCTGCTTTGAAATTGCAAAAATGAAAAGTTTAAGGTGGCAACAATATTGCCAAATAAATTTTGGAATCTGTAAATTCTGACAACGGATTTGGCATCAGCGACCCATTTTTACCTAGTGTTTGCCCCAGCATCGAAATCCCAAAAGTAAAGGTGGCAGCCCTATTATGAAATAAATTTTGTAATTTGTAAATTCTGGCAGCGGATTTAGCGACTCATTTTTACCTAGGCACATATTACACGATGATCGTTGATCGGCGTTCAATGAACACTTTTTTACGCTCTTTTACATTTTGATCGCTGCTAGGTCACATGATGATCGTTTCATCGCGATCAAGTCTTGTTTTCTTCTTTATTCCAGTAAGAATTCTTGTTAAAAATAAGGGTTTCATGCAACTTTTTTTTTAATACCTTTCAGTCGAAAAGCAGTACTTCTAGTACTTTTTAGCTGCTAAAAGTGAACATATCTTAAATTTTGCCACTCAGCAACACTGTTTCGATTGTGATTGCTGTCATGTACAGCATTCAAAAATGAACATATCTTGATCGCCCTAACAATTGTTCATCCGCTCTGGCTCTCAGTGTTTTTTGACAGTTTCGCATTGAAAGCAACAACAAAAATATTTTGAACGCCGATCAACGATCATCGTGTAATATGTGCCCTAGTGTTTGCCCCAGCTTCGAAAGCGCAAAAATAAAAAATTTCCCAGTGAACCAAAACTACCGTTTTCGAATTCATTGATGAACCTTTTCAGGTAGAAACGTTCATTTTCGGCACTCATAAATGAACCCTTTTGGTATCATTCGTTGGATTAAAATGCCTCTCAAAAATTAACCTTATTTTGTTCGGAAATGAGTTAAAAAAGAACCATAAATTGTACTTTTTTTGTTCAGAAATGAGTTAAAAAAAAAGAACAATAGAAAAATTATTTTTCGGCACTTGGAAATGAACCCTTTTTGAATCAATCGCCGGACGAAAATGCCTCTCAGAAACGAACCTTTTTTTCTTCGGATATGAGTTAACAAATTATCCATAGAAAAGTTATTATTCGGCACTCGGAAATGAACCCTTTCTATATTAGCAAGAAATATTTGCAATTTTTTAAAAACATTTATCGCTGTTATTTGCGTTACCCAATGCTTCAACATATATTAAAAAAAGAACTTGTTTACGTATCGCGAGCAAAGCCGCGGAGGGTTGCTAGTTTACTATTATAAAAATATCAACAAAGGCTTAAATTATTTTTAACTCATTTTAGTATATAAAAAAATAATATTTATGATTCATTTCTGAACTCATTTATGAACAAAAAATAGTTCGTTCATGAGATATTGTTTCTATTGATATGATAAAAAAATTATTATATTTTTAAACTCATTTAAGAATGCGAAAAAGAAACATTTATGATTCCATTCTGAACTCATTTATGAACAAACATGGTTCATTTACAAGGAATTTTTAGCTTCTAAAATGATTTTGTTTCCTACTCAAAATAAGTTTTTTATAAATTTTGCAAAAGAAGTACAGATTTTATTTATGGAAAAAGTTTTCACTAATTTAATATTCTATAGCAAGCACCTTTAAGCGACAAAATAAAATTTAAAATAAAAATTCTATCCAAAAACGTTCGCAAAACTCTCACCTTACGCAAAACATTCGCTTATGGTTTAGTGGCTTCAAGGCGGCAGCCATATTGTCAAATAAATTTTGGAATTTTAAAGTTCTGGCAACGGATTTGGTACCAGCGAGCCATTTTTACCTAGTGTTTGCCACAGCTTCGAAATCGCAAAAATACAAAATTTCAAGATGGCATCCCATATTGTCAAATAAATTTTGGAATTTGTAAATTCTGAAAACGAATTTGATATCAGCGACCCATTTTTACCTTGCCCCAGCTTCGAAATCGCGAAAACAAAGGTGGCAGCCCTATGTTTAAATAAATTTTGGAGTTTGTTAATTCTGATAGAAACCAGGGACCGAAAATAACTGTTATTTTACAATTTTCAGGTGAAAAAGGCACAACGAAAAATTTGCCGGAGTACTTTTTAAAAAACCATTATAATCGTAATGGTAGCAGCTTCGAGAATATTAAACGTCTTTAAAATTTTCGACTGTTACAATAAAAGTTAAATATAACTGTTATTTTTTACCTTTTATTTTTTTGGGCAAAAATAACTGTTACCTTTGACTTTTATTTTTTAGGTCAGAAATAACAGTTATTTTGTGCCTGTTATTTTTTCGGTCAAAAATATCAGGCAATTTGTATTTTTTCAAAGACCGCTTTACTATATAAAATACTATTAAAACTAAAAAAGTGTTATAGCTCAAAATGTGAGCGCTGATGAGACAATGAAAATTGCACTAAACTTTTTTTTGTCGTTCAAGCGGCTTTTAAAAAAATTCTAATTGCCTGATATTTTTGACCGAAAAAATAAAAGGCACATAATAATTGTTATTTTTTTCCTAAAAAATAAAAGTCAAAACTAACAGTTATTTTTGCCCGAAAAAATAAAAGGCATAAAATAACTAATATTTTTGTCGGAAAAAATAAAAGTTAAATGATAACTGTTAGCTTCTGATTTTTTTGCATCTGAATAAAAACCATAACCGGTTCGGTCCCTGATAGAAGCAAATAAAAAAACAAACCGGAAGTATTTCAATTTAAATATCCCTTTTCCTGATTTTCACAGCATTTTGGTGTTGGAAGTAGGAAGTGGTTGGGTTTTGTTAGGGGTTTTTAAAATCCCACGGAAGATATCTAAAATATATATCATTATTATTATTTATAATTTTTTTTTACTTTAATCGAATTTAAACGCTATTTTAATGTCTTCCAGAATTAGTTTATGAAAATGCCTCTTGAAAGCTCACCTCGATAAGGCAAAAAAAAGAAGCACAATTGGATTTTAGAATGTAGACTTGAATTGAACTATTCGCACTCATGAACTATGTGAACTAGTTCATTGGTTCTCGTTCTATTAGTTCTTTTAGTTCAATCAATTTTGCAGCGAGTCAGATCGAAATTAACTAGAAAAAATTTGGTTTCACTCAACAATGGTTTGAATCCGTGCTGATACAGTTTTTCACTAATGAACGGTAAAAAACAACTTTTTTGCAAAAACTAATTTTTGTGGCAAATATTGTATAGAATGCCCCATGTGTAGTATTTTTATGTAAATTTCTTCTATGTCCGCAGTTAATGATTGATTCAGTCATATAGTTCGTTTCATTTTATAGATCTGATCATGAAGGAGCAAACTAAAAGACCTATCGAACGAAAAAATACAACGAGCTAACATACCTAACGACCTAAAACACCAAATGAACTATAAGACCTAACGAACTAACAACATGAACGAGTGCACGAAAAGAACTAAAAGAGCGAACGAACTAAATGAACTAAAAGAAATATATGAACGAACTAGTTCATTTAACTCAACTGAACTAAAAAGAGCGATCTTATTAGTGAACTAAAATGCCCAATCCTATTAGAATGTATTCTAGAAGCAGTGTCCCTTAGAATGCATGTCACATTTGTATACAAAATTTTTCTGGGTAAATACTTGGGAGTTCCCTTTCATTATCTCCTAAGATTTAATATCCAAGCAAGCTTAATTTTTAAACAAGAACGAAAAATTTTGGGTTTGTTTACTTATTAACTTAGAAATAAATATTTGTCGATAAATACTAAATTACTTACAGATGTATAAAATTAGTATACGGTCAGTTTTAATGTTTATTTGGTTTACAATATCCCCTACAGTTGCAAAAAATCTTTAAAAATTTGAGCGTAAAGTATTGATATATTGTATCGATAGTAATATTGAATCCTTCACTAAACTTTTTTCCAATTTCTGTGTCTGAAAAAAGCTCATATCATTCCTTTATGTAAATATTTACTGTTTCATATGGATAAATGAATGGAGTCTATTAGAAAATTATTTAATAAATTTTGTTTTCAATTGACAAAATTCTAACTGGTCTAACGTAAATTATAGCTGAGTTCCTAAATGCATTTATGCAAAGCATCAGTGTGTTTTATTTTGAATTGGTCCGAAACTTAACCAAAATTATACTACTTTTAAAAATATCAACAGAGTTGCGCAGTTTTCGTATTTAAACTTAGCACCAATACTCAATAAGACACACTGATGCATTGCATAAATGAATTTAGGAAATCAGCCTATATTTCAGCTGTTAAATTAATCAATGAAAATATAGATTTTACTTTAAATTCGAATTTGAATTCAGTCACATCCTAATTACTGTAACTTAATCGTAGAGCTAGCCCTAATTTGTTTCTTATTGTTCTGAAGACTCATTAAAATTACTTATTTACTTCTACGTAACTGTATTTTGTTTTTTAAAAACAAATTTTAAATAAAACTTTATTGTTTTTAGAGATATGTTTATGATTTTAATGTGATTGAAAAGAAAATTAAATAAATCACAAATTTCATGCTATAAAAAATGTTGATTTATTACGCAAAATTCAGAGAAAATTCCGCTTAATGTGGAAATATAGTAGTTTCAACGGATTGTTCATCTACACACGAGCACACCTCTCTTTTCACCTCCGTAAATATTCGTACTCTAACACCGAATTTATTTTAAAAATGTTTTAACTTTGAATGGCGATATATGGGCAAATCCACAGAAAATTCAACCGTGACCAAAAAAATTAAACTTATTGAAAACGTATTATTTTATGATATTATATAAGAGAAACATTTTAATTTATTAATTTAAGCAATTTATGCATAAATTAGTTTACCATGATGATTAAATCCGCCTGCACTGTTTCACAAATGTAGTTTTTCTATTTCGTAAATTTTTAGTAAATATTTCGTAAAGTTTTTTGTTTTGGCAACTTTGAAGCAAGATTTCTCGAAACTTTCAAATCAGACTTGTTCAGAGTCCCCATTTGGGGACTTTAAAAAAAACTTGAACTTTATAATTTTCTGATGGCTTTAAGGACTGTTGTCAATGCCTGTGGTGCTTTTGTTGTAGTTGTTGCTGTTGTTACATTACATTGAATTGTTTAATACTGCGCAAAAAGCATTTTACAACTATAAATTTTAAAACATTCATTTATATTTTGCCACCGAGGCTGCTTTTAAACCAAAAATAATGTCTTAAGTATTTTATCGCATGTTATCCTTTGTTGCATGAATAGATTATGTAGCTCAGGGCTAGAGAAAAAAAAAGTCGTGGTAACGACAGGCCATGACCTTTGTATACAATCATAGTAGAGAAACTTTTGTAGAATCATAGTAATTGATTCACATCAAAGAATTTATTAGAATTACAGGAATATTTTACCTTTAGCTAAAATGAAATTTTTTCATTTTTTTTTCGTGGAACATATGTATTAAGGACTTCTAATTCCAAATCTGAAAAAGTTAATGGTCGCTCTCATCTGGTTTAGAAGTTATAGGTGTCCAAAGTTGAAAAATGGGTAAAAAAACTTGCCATATCTTTGCTATATATATAAACAAAACTAAGCAAAATGGGTATTAATAGAAAAGCTATTCTATTACCTATTCAATAAGCTATTTATCATAAAATTCCATTAATTACTTGCTAAGATATCACTCTTTTAATGTACCAACTATTTTGCATCTAAATTTTAGATGCATTTTTAGATTCAAATAAAAACGACAAAAATTAATTCCATGAATTCGAATGTAAAAACGACAAAAATTAATTCCATGAATTTGAATGTAAAAAATTAAGGATAATTTAAAAGACAAGAAAAATTGTTATTAAAAATCGCAGCGATTTTCGTTAATGTTGCTATATAATTTACTATGTAAATATTTAAAAAACTGTTATTAAAAATCGCCGCAATTTTTCGCCTGCGGCGCTTTATTTATTTACCGTTTAGTTAACAGTTCCAAAATATTTCAAAAATTCTTAAAATGTTTTTTATATAATTTGGACTTCCAGCCTAATAGTGTTTTGCCCTTGTACGGAATATTGTTTTTAACACTACAAAACGAAAATATTAAAGTATAAAACAAGTTATATCTTAAAAAGTTATGCATGGATTTTAATGTTTGGTACCTCGTTGAACAGGTGCTCGTATTGCCTTTTTTTAATACCCATAATGCTTACTTTTCTAGGAAAATTAAAAATATGACGGCATGTTTTTAAGGCCATTTTTCCTAACTTTGGACCCCTATAACTTTTAAACGTCTTGAGAGCGACCTCTAATTTTTTCACTATTCGCTTTTTTAGCTCCAAATACACATTTAAAAAAAAATTTAAAAAAGTCCATTTTAGCTAAAGGTAAAATGTTCCTAAGCTTCATTGTTGTACTCTTTTGATTCTGCCTTCTTTTACTTGCCCCAGTGTTTGTTGTTGCTTTCTTGTTCCAAATAAAGTTTCCGCCGAGTATTAAACAATAGTTTTTATTAAAAAGTATTTTTTTCACACTGTTGCTGGCGCAAATTCGTCGTTTGCTTTAATATACTACATAAACATATGCTTGCAACAAACCGTAAGAATATATGTGGAAAATCTACAAACGGCGACCGCGACGACCACCCTTCCTGCGAGTAGAATCGGATGGAATTGGTGTAACATCCTCGATACGGCCAATCTTCATCGATGAACGAGCCAAAGCGCGAAGTGCAGACTGCGCACCAGGTCCGGGAGTCTTTGTTTTGTTGCCACCAGTAGCACGCAGTTTGATGTGAAGAGCAGTGATGCCAAGAGTCTTGCACTTTTCAGCAACATCCTGAAACACAGAAAGTCATTATTAAAATATTGTCGCATTTATTTTTGTTTACTCTTCTACTTACTTGGGCAGCCAACATGGCGGCGTAGGGAGATGCCTCATCACGATCAGCCTTCACTTTCATGCCACCAGTGACGCGGGCAATAGTTTCCCTGCCGGACAAATCAGTAACATGGACGAAAGTATCGTTGAAACTGGCAAAGATGTGTGCAACACCAAAGACGTATTCACCATCGCGTACTTGTGGGCCCAAAGAAACTTGGACTTCTTCTTTTTGTGCTTTAGCCTTTCTGGGAGCCATTATTTACTACAAAAAAACAAAAACAAATTAGACAAAGTTAAAACAAATTGAAATTATTATTTGCACCAAATACACAATAAATTCACAAGTTTTGTTTCCGGCTTGCCTCCATTCACAGAGACGCCCAAGTGAAGGAAATTAATTCGATTGCATCTTCATTGCAATCAAAAATAACTTGACAGTCGCAGTTTATTACTTGAAAAAAATCATCATATATTTGTTGCACATACATATTTTTGTTACAAATTCAAATATGAATTTGCTTTATATCATTATTTATAAAAATATTAAAAACCTTTGGAAAAAGTCCCTCTAATTGCGTGAACCGGATATTGAAAAAGAAAGTAGAGCAGTTTTAGTTGTCACAACTGTCAAAACTGCTAGAATAGTGACAGCTTGTGTCAAACTGCTAAAAAAATAAAATGGTGGAAAAAAAGCAGGAATTAGGGTTTGCCTTCATCCTGCTTATACCATTCCATGCAGAGTAACCTCGGAGTTAACTTATGAAGCAATAACTGCGTTCCTTTCGCCTTAACATAATCGCTATAACAAATTTTCTCAAAGGAACGGCAAGAAAAACGACTCGTAGAGGGCACTACCGTTGCAGTCAAAATTAAATTCAAACAAGCAATCATGATACAATAACTATTAGGTATCATGAGAACGTGTGTCGTTCAAAACTGTTGTGAACTGTTATGGTGGCGATACCTTAGTGAACAATGTGTTTTACTGCATGTGTTTTACTCTTAACGTCAGAAAAATTGTAAATTATTTAATTTAAAAAATATAAATAAACTGGCCATTTCAGCCCTTGGAAGGACTTTGACCTAGCTTCTTATTGATCAATTGTGTTGTGCGTGTTTATTAAATGTTTTAATCACAAATGACCAAGAACTAGACCTACGTTTTTTATACCGACTCCGAACGGTACTCTCTGAGGTTTGCCATTGTCTGCAGATAGGTGACGACTGAACAGAAAAATTAATTCAATTGAAAAAACTTTCTGTCTGAGCTGGAATTGAACCCGGGCTAGCACGGTTCTTTAGCTTAGGGGCCACGCACTCTACCCACTAGGCTGCGGTCGCCACCTATTATTATTGTTAGTAAATTATTTAATTTACTTATAATTATTATGCAAATATATAAATAATTTAAGTGCAATTGTTGGCTCCGCTGAATGCGGCCAATGTGTGTGACACACGCGGTTTGTTTTGTTTTCTTTTGTTTAACATTCGATGGTCGCAGCTAGTGAGAAAAAAGGTAGTTGTCATGGCTACCTAATAGTCATTGTATCAAACAAACAAATAATTCAAAAACTGAAATGACAGCTCATAAAAGTATACAGGTGCGGCACCTGTGTTTCAAATTTTTTAAAGGCTATATCACAATTTTATATGGATAGCAAAAATAATCCTATTTGTTATAGGATTATTATTTTTGTTTTTGCTTTGCAAAAAAAAATAATCTGGATTATTTTGCAGCGAATGGAACGCAGTTAATAGCTGCGTTCATATAATCACGATAGCAAATTTTCTCGAAGGCCGGCAAAAAAAACGACTCGTAGAGGGCACTACCGTTGCAGTCAAAATTACATTCAAACAAGCAATCATGATACAATAACTATTAGGTGTCTTGAGAACGTGTGTCGTTCAAAGCTGTTGTGAACTGTTATGGTAGCGATACCTTTGTGAATGATGTTTTGTCTGAATGTGTTTTACTCTAAGCGTCAGAAAAATTGTAAATTATTTCATTTAATTATTAATATTAAGGCGAATTTACACATTTCACTCAAAACGATGATAGTGAACGTTGAACGATGACAGTGAATCAATTTTTAATTTACATTATTCAAAGTGTAAATTTGAAATTTGATGGATGATTCGGTGTTGAATGTCAAAATATATTCTCTGGCTGATTAATTTTATTGACGTTTAAAAAAATTAAGTAAATAAAAGCTATTCAGCAATTAAATAAAAAAAAATGTAAACTTTCTGCTTCAAATTATGTTAACACCTTTCAATTGTGTTTTAGTACGAATGACACATCAGTTCGGTTTGCTTTCACTTTCATCAAAAGTAGGAAGACCTTCTACTTCTTTCACTGTTCAGTGTGGATGACAATCATCTTCATTTTAAAGATGAAACTCAATTTACATTTTACAAATCAGATGATTCATCCAAAGTGAACGATGATAGTGAATCGTGTAAATTCGCCTTTATGCAATTATATAAATAATTGAAGTGCAATTGTTGGCTCCGCTGAATGCGTCCAATGTGTGTGACACACGCGGTTTGTTTTGTTTTCTTTTTTTTAACATTCAATGGTCGCAGCTCGTGAGAAAATAGATAGCTGTCATGGCTACTTAATAGTCATTGTATCAAACAAACAAACAATTCAAAAAATGAAATGACAGCTCATAAAAAAATACAGGTGCGGCACCTGTAAGGTTCCGAAAAGTTTAAAGCTTCTTTCCAAAAAAAATCATTGAATCATTATACTTATTCTGGGTAGAAAGCACAAGTATTATTTTGAAGAACTATTTTTTTGGAAAAAACTAAGTTGAGCGACCTCTAAACCTTTTTTAAAAAATCTGAAAAAATTCTCAAATTTTATTTTATGACGAACTTTTGGATTGTTTTTTTATTTTGAATTCTGAATTAGACCTACAGTCTAATTTATTAGATTTTGTTAAACATTCTTTAAGCTATTACTTAGTTATTCATGTTCAAAAGTTTTTATTTTATTATTATTATTTTATTTCACTGTTTTTGGACTACAATATCCTTACAGACTGCTTAAAGTTAAAAGTTACAAACTAATATCATAGTATATATTTAACAAAAGATAAGATTCTATATATTTTAAGAAACTCAAAATTATATACGAAAACAGTTATTAAGTAATTTCTTAAATGATAATTTCAAAAAAGAAAAGACTGAATTATTTTCAATAGATATTTCATTATACAAAGACAAAGCACGAGTAATTGGTTCATTAAGTGCATAAAGAGTTCTATGGATTTCTGAATGAAATAACGAGTAATGGCGTAATGTCCTTGCAGGAATATCAAAAGAAACAAATTGTAATAACTGGGCACAGTCAATATGACCTGATATAAGATCATGGACATGCAACCTTGCTTAAATTGTTATTTATAAACGCTTTAATAACTCTACACGGCTTGTGTGAAATTTTTGTGCACTCGTCACTTTTGGCATGTTATGCTTGGTTTTCACTATGTCATTTTATTGAAAGATGCATTTATGTACAGGAACTATTCATGCTGTTAAAACATCAGTAAATAAAAGATAACGTTTTAACCATGAAAAAATCACTCGATTAAATCAATCTGTTGCTTCTTGGGTAGATTAAAGTGTTTCTCAAGGAAATCCTCACATTCGTTGATTCGATTTGTTGCACTTATTTTAGCTTGAAAATAATTTTCCTTGCCATTGCCCTTGCCTTCCAATAGTTCAACAAATAGAGGTCCAAACTTTTGAATCAATGTCGGTTCACCTCGCAAGACCATGTGTCCCTTGCCGCTACTTTCTGAAACGGTTAGAAAATAAAATATCCCTTCTGGTGCATTACGCAAAAAAGTATTGATAAAGTCCGGTTAGATTAACTATATTTATATATAAGATTAAAGTTACTGGAATCCTCAGACGGATTAATACCCGTGTATAAGAGGATGTAAGAAAATATTAAAAGTAATTTAAAACTAGTAAATAAATAATTTTCTTAGTTATAAAATTGCGAGATATCACTTCATATTGATTAAATCATTGAGTTATTCATCTTAAATTCATAACGTAGTTTTTAAGTTTTTGCTTAAAGATATTGATATTTCCTGCATTTTTTATTTCTTCTGGTAAGTTGTTGAATTGTTTTATTGCGCTATGTTTCAGGCTGTTGACTTGCTGTGTTGTTCTTGCTTTTGGGATGTTGAAGTTGTTTTTCTGTCGTGTATTATGTTGATGTATCGTGTTTCTTGTAGTGAGTATCATGTTTGATTTGAGTAGATTGTTTTTTATTTTATAGATGTATTTACATTTTTCGGTGTATATAAGTTGGTTGATGTCCATTAGTTTAGTGGTTTTGTATAGGTCTTTTGTTGATGTAAATGTGTTTTTATTGTACAGGATTCGGATTGTTTTGTTCATTAGCCTTCCGATTTGTTCTATTTGGAATTTACTGCACTGACTCCAGCTACATATGTTATATGATATTTTTGATAAAATATGTCCGTTGTATATCAGCTTGGCTGCCCTTTTTGGTATAGATCCAAGTCTTTTAATCGCTCGTATGATTGGGATTATGTGATTTTTTATTCCCTTTATGTGGTCTTCATAGTTTAGTTTTTCGTCTATCACCATTCCTAGGTATTTCGTGTGCTGAACTCTTTTTATTTCTGTGTCGTTGATTTTTACTTTTATGTTTATTTCCGTATTGTTATGTCGTTGAAAGACGATGTAGTTTGTTTTCTCAATGTTTATGCTGAGCCCATTTGCGCAAGCCCATTCATGATAGGTCTTCATATCCTGGTTTACTTTATCCTCCAAATCTTTTTTAGATATAGCTGTTGTTAGGAAACTTGTATCGTCAGCGTAGATATTGTACGCCGAATTAAAACTGCATTTTCTAATGTTGTTTATGTACAGTAGATAAAGTTTTGGTCCAAGGATCGAACCCTGTGGTACACCAATTTTGGTTATTAGTTCGTCACTGTACTCTCCATCTATTTTTACTGCATGAGGCCGATTGCTTAAATATGATTGTATCAATTTGTTTGCCACTCCACGCATACCTATATCATTCAAGATATTAAGGAGTTTTTCGTGATCCACAAGGTCGAATGCTTTTGACAAGTCTATGAAAGTGGCCGCCACAAGTTTTTTTTCGTCCAGAGCGTCGTAGATCTTTTCCATAGTTGCCGTAATTGCTGATTCTGTACCGCTGCTCGCTAGGAAACCAAATTGATTACTGTCGAATTTTATTGTTGTATCAATGAAGTTTTGTATTCTTCTATCAATAGCTTTTTCAAAAACTTTGCTGATTGCATTGAGTATTGCAATTGGCCTGTAGTTTTCGCATTTATCTTTCGCTCCTTTTTTGTATATCGGTGTTATAATGGCTTTTTTTAGGTATGTAGGGAATTCGCCTGTTGTGAAGCACTTGTTTATCATATTTACCAAGATTGAGTTTATTGTTGGCTGAAGTATCTGAAGATCCTTTACGGATATTCCGTCTATTCCTTTTGCTGCATTACTGTTAAGATTTGTAATTATTTCTTGTATTTCTTCTTGTGTAACCGGTTTTAAAAAAATAGATTTATGATTGACTACGTTAGGTATTGTTGTATTTGATGCTATGTTATTTTTTGCTAAGTTTGTTGCAGCCTCGTTGAAGTATTTGTTGAATTTGTTCGCTATTTGTTTTTTTTGCTGAGATGTCTGCTCATGATTGCCGCTTGACGTAGTTGCTGTTTTTGTCTTATTTTTTAAAGTTGTGTTTATTGTATTCCAGAGTTTTCTTGAGTTGTTGCCAGCTTTATCTATTTGTATGTTTATATGTCGTTCTTTGGTTTTTTTAATAAGAATATCCACTTCCTGCTTTATTTTTTTATATTCTGCCTTTTTATTTTGATCCGTAAGATTAGATTTCGATGCTTTGTATAGTTTTTGTCTCAGCTTTAGTTTTTTTTGGAGTTCTGGCGTGATCCAATTGTTGCTTCGAGATCTTATTTTTATGTATTTCGTACAAGTATTCTTTGCTGTTTTTATTATTTCTGCTAGATCCTCCAGCTCAGTAGCTCCAGTTCTGTTTAATTTTCTTTCAACTAACTCTGACATTTTTGCATAATTGATGCTAGGAATAAACTGATATTTCATCTGCTCCTTTTTTTGTAATATATTAGTTATTGTTGCTGTTGTGTATTTGTGATCAGTGATGTCTGTTTCCTCCAGTATGTAACATATTTTGTGTGTGGTGTCAATGTTTGTGATAATGTGGTCAATCAGTGTGTTTGAGCTGTCTGTTTGTCTTGTTGGTATTGTGTTGTTGACAAAAGTGTAACCGTTATTATGAACTAAGTCTGTATACCTGGTGACTGTGTTATTCTGTTCTAAAAGGTTAATGTTAACGTCTGCAAAGAATATGGAACTTTTGTTGTTTTGAAATTTGTCTTCTATGAAATCAATAAATACGTTGCTATTTTCATTAGGTGCTTTATAAAACGTGCCAATTACAAGCGGTTTCTTGAGATTTGTAATTTCAATGATTGTAAGATTGTACTTCTCCTCTTTATTTATTTCATTGTAGCTTAGGTTATTCTTGATGAAAATAGCCGTGCCACCTCCACGATTGCCGTTTCTGCAATTGTGAATTGACGTATAATTTGGTAGGTTGTAAGATCCAATTTCATTTTCGTAGAGCCATGTTTCTGCAACAATTACGACATCTGTATTTTTGTGGTTGTTAACCATGAGCTCTAGTTCAAATAATTTGTTACGAACGCTACAGATATTGACATAAAGTATTTTTAATAGTGCACTATCGATCATGATGAGTAGTTAATTTGTTCTTTTTCGCCTCTTATCTTTGCAATATGTACGCTGCAATTGTTTGCGCCAGCTTTATGACCACTCAGAAAGTTTGCGCCATGTTCATTTGCCCTTAGGCAGTTGATGCACTTAAAATTACATGCAACTTTGCATGTTTTTGTTGCATGTTTTTCTGCACATAAGCCGCATTCCTCTTCTCCCATGCACTTGCTACTAAGATGGTGGTATTTTTGGCATTTAAAGCATCGTAACACAGACACATATTCCTTTATGTACCGCGCACGGTAGTTGAGCATTACATATCTATTGTTCATTTTTGACAGTGTCTCTCCAGTGACTTCAACTATATAATTCCACAATTTTGTTTTTTTATTCATATATTTATGTACCAGCTTCATAGTATCATTTGATTCTATGAAGTGGTTTGTTGCCACCAGTTCTTCTACGAGATCATCTTGATTGTATTCGTGATCTATGTTCGAAAAGAATATTTTAGGTAGTTTTGTTTTTGGAGCAGATATTATATGACCATTTTCAGTGGTCAGTTGTTGTCAAATTGAAATTAAAAACATGTTCACATTTTTTCTAACTTTGGTGATCTTGGAAAATTAAAAACGAGCATTACTCGCTATTTCAGACTTTGACAAATAATTCTTCGCTAAAACTTTTCACAGCATTAATTTTTTGCACAGCATGAAGCTTTCATTATATTTCCCTTAGCTCCTAATTTTGATTATATTTTATTTTGAATATTTTTGGCACCCGTGGCACTGTGTTTTCATCAAAATAATTTATGATTTCTATCTCATTCACAAAAGACTCCAAATCAAAAGGCATTTTAATTAATTCAATCAATTAACAGCAACTATTTTAAACTAATGAATGTAATACCACAAAAAATTTTTAAATATGAAAATTTAATTAATTTTGTTCAAAACAACCAATTTAACAATAGAAATGCCAAAAAATTCATGTTAAATTCAAGCAGTCTTTAAACGCTTTACGTAGGCTTTAAACAACTGTAAAAAGTTTTTATAAATCACGTTTTTGTGTTTAAGTGATGTTTTAAGTTAAACACACGCTGAAATTTGTTTATAAATAACACTGCTAAGGGGTCGTCCATAAACTACGTTACTGATTTTCTGGTTTTTTACCCCCCTCCCCCTGCGTTACTTTTCGTAGTGCTTTTCAAAACCCCTCCCCCACCCCCCCTAAAGTAACGTGACATATGAAATTAATTCATTCGAATGATTATATATTTTGACTAGCTCTGACAATTTTCACTAGTATTGGTGACTAGTATGACTAGATACATTAAAGGAACAATTGGAAAAAATCAATAATTAATATCATCTGTAAAAGCTATTCCATCTGCTATCCAGGATTCGATGCTCTCAATCACTGGGATAGAAGAAGCTGGTAGCTTTGTTGAGGATTCTTCAAAATAGAAATTTTCATCGGATTCTATGTCGACCCATTCAGGTGAATCCTCATTTCTAACGCAAAGAAATTCACCTGGTCTTTGACAGAGTACCCTTAAAGGCTGCACCCGAGCTGCACCAAGTTCTGTGTTTTTGTGTAAATGCTTTCTGAAAATCGATTTATTTAAATAGTATTTTTTATTCCGATTTATTGTAAACGATATAATACAAACTTATGGCAATTCATAGAAGTTTTAAAAACGAAATACAAGCCGCAGGTAGGACACGACCTTGAACCGATTTTTTCTTTCTGAGAAAGACAGTACATGTCATACGGTATCTCCTTTGATCAAGAACATTTAGGCCTTAACGTCAAAGCCTGTCGCAAAAGCAAAGACCCAAATTTTCAGACGTGTGCTGAGATGGTGAAGGAATACCAAAAGGTTCCTGTGTCGAGGGAAAGGTGGTGCAAGAAATCGTTGTAACAAAAGTTAACCATCAATTTAGACGATCAAACATAAACACGTAAGGTTAAAATTTTTTGAAATGATTGTGTTATTAATTAGAGGTTTTTCGTCGATTTTTTTAATTTTTGGTAACGTTACAATATCTAAACACCTCCCCCCCCCCCTACCGTTACTTATCGTAGTGCATTTCAAAACCCCTCCCCCCCTAAATTGGTAACGTAGTTTATGGACGACCCCTAATATACACAGATTAAATGAAAACTTTATGTGTATGTTTTTTTATGTTTAAGTTTATTTATAAAATAAATTCTTAAATTAATAAGTAGAACTTAAGTTTTTAAACATAGCTAAAAGTTAAGTTTTCATTTTTATTTTTATTCGCCAGTTTCTTGTTATGAATGACTTTTTTGAAGCATTCTTCTTCATCTCCTATGAACTTTTGAACAAAAGCATCTGAAATAAATATATATTTCATTCCATTTTATATACTTCTAAGTGTTGCTGTTTTTAAGAGTCCTTGCGAGGCTTTATTCAGTTAGTTCCTCGCCAGGAAAACATATTTAAAGTCTCGTCGTTCATAATTTTTTCCTCACATCTTTTATGAACTTGGAGACATTATTTCTTGGAATAGACTTTAATTCTTAGGCTTAAAAAATAAAGGAAACTAAAAAAATTTTCTAGGCCAATAGTTTTACATATAATCCTTATTTATAATTACTTACCAACTCATCCTGCTAGGAACCACTCTCAGATAAAATTTGTTCCAACTGCAAGAAATCCAAAAGCGTTGAAAATGGGCGCTTTGGCAATACACACTCAGTACGTACACAGCTACCGCGTTTTATGAACTACTAAAGCAATCAGCCATAAAGAATTATTTAAACAATCTTTAAGCATTTAAAATTTGTTCAATTTAA
This sequence comes from Dichetophora obliterata, assembly GCA_963920525.1. Classification (NCBI taxonomy): domain Eukaryota; kingdom Metazoa; phylum Arthropoda; class Insecta; order Diptera; family Sciomyzidae; genus Dichetophora; species Dichetophora obliterata. Next base: position 60,606,229 of record OY986439.1, read on the forward strand.
ACGCCTAAGCCTAATGGGCCTGGTCAATTGGTTGCCATAATCACATACAGATGGCATGTCTATGACCATCACTATATTCTTTCCTGAGCGATATTACTTATTGTGTCAGCCTGGTCAGAAGATTCGTGTGGTTTTGTTCCATTGTCTCAAAACGAGGTAAAAAAACTACTGCATATCTAAAAAACTGAAAACGAATTTATGTGTATATAACAATGAAAAAACTTAGTTGTTTAATATAAAAACATACAACACAAACAACATGGACATACTTCCAATAGCACTAGTGAGTCATGTAACCTCTTTGCTAAATTCTTCCAAAATGTCTATGAAGATCACAGTAGTGTACCTTTTACCGCAACTATTTTTGACTCAAACAATGTTCGAGCAGTTGAAGATTTCACAATTTATGAAGATGACGTCTTATCTGCAATCTCTAACTTGAAGTCTAGTTTCAAAAATGAAAAAGATGGTTTTCCACCCGGGTTCTTTAAATTATGCTCTAGTAATATCGCAAAGCCGGTTTCAATGTTATATAACTTGTGTCTGAAATCAAAAAAATTTTTAGATACATGGAAAATTTGTTTTATTGTCCCGATATTTAAATCAGGAAATCGTGGTGATATCAAAAATTACAGAGCTATAATTAAGCAAGGTACATTTGCCAAATTATTCGATAATATTATCCAAATCAAAATGTTTGAACTTATTAAACACCAGATATGTGACTGTCAGCATGGGTTTCTGCCTGGTAGATCAGCTAACACAAACTTGGCTTTAATTTCCAACCATATCACAATGGCTATGGAAAAGCATTGCCAACTAGATGTCGTGTACACTGACTTCTCCAAGGCATTTGATAAAGTAGATCATAGGATCCTCATATTAAAATTAAAAAAGTTTGGATTCTCTGATTCGCTTTTAGAATTTATATTTAATTTTTTAATCAACCGTAAGCTATTTGTTAGAATAGGCTCCACAGTATCGGAAGTGGCTATTGAAGCCTTTTCTGGGATACCTCAGGGTACCCACAGTGGTCCGCTACTATTCTTAGTTTTTATAAATGATCTGCCAGAAATTTTCTCTTTTGCCAAATGTTTATTATTTGCGGACGATGTTAAACTTTTTTCAAATGTCACTAATATTTCTGATTGTTGGAGATTACAAGCTGAATTGTCCAAATTTGAGGAATGGTGCATGCTAAATAACCTTAAACTAAATATTAATAAATGTTGCATAGTTTCATTTACTAAATGTGCTGAGCTTATTCGCTTTGATTATAACATCGGTAATATTGTCTTGACTCGTAAAATTGAAAATAAAGATCTGGGCGTGATTTTTGACTATAATCTGAATTTTAAGAGTCATTTTGATTATATTATTAGTAAATCCTTTGCTATGATGGGATTTATAAAAAGAAATTCTGTCAATTTTAAAGATCCTATGACTTTGAAGGCTTTGTATGTCTCTTTGGTAAGGAGTAAATTAGAATATTGCTCAATTATTTGGAACCCTTATTATGATGAACACTCAAATCGTATTGAAAAGATTCAAAAATTGTTCACAAAATGTGCTCTGCGCAAAATGAGATGGTCGGATGGTCTCCCCTCATATCAGGAAAGGAGAAAATTGCTAGGATTGCAATCACTTAAGGACAGACGCTCATATTGTTCCCTAATATTTGTCTATAACGTACTCAATGGTAATATTAAATGCCAAGAGATTTCAAGAATTCTTAATCTGTATGATCCACCTAGAAATTTACGGCTTAATAGATTATTTGAGGATAGTGCTCATAGATCTAACTATGCATTAAACTCGCCACTAACTCGTTGTATACGGCTTTCTAATAGTTTAGCATCTGTCTTGAATTTTAATGTTAGCCTATCACGATTTAAACTTGACTTGTTTATTTTATACAATTAATTCATACTTATATGGCGTTTGCATCGTTGTGTTTGAATTACCTGCATTCGTACGTATCATAATTGTTGCATCTATGTTCATTAAGTTTATATTTTTCTATATTTAAAATTGTTAATGTTAAATTGTTAATGTAAAACCCGAAAACTCAATAATTTTTAATGTTACTTTAATGCTTCCTTGTAAATGTAACTATGTTCCTTATTCCATAGTTTTTAAGTCATTATATCTCTCTTCGCAATATTAAATATTATTGAGATGTATATTTTATAATTAATTATAACGATTAAGTATTATAGTCTGTTAGATTGTTTAATCAGTAGACCGAATAAATAAATAAATAAATAAATATATACATAGCAGATTCTAACGAAATTGATCCCTCAATAGCAGTTGTTTGAAAAAGTATCGAATTTTCGATTTTTTATCTATTAACATCTGAAGCTACATACAAATTAAAAAATCTAAAATTAAAAAAAAAAATCTATCCGAAAATGTACTCAAAACTATCACTTCACGCAAAACCTTCGCAAATGGTTCAGTGGGAAGTGTCACATTTGACGAGCACCGCTGGGAATACTTTGTCTGTAGTTATTTGTATCATGGGCTGCGGCCATTGAAGCATCAAATTATCGGGAGACCAACTTCATGTTTATGTAAAAGCAAGGCAAAATTAGACAAGGTAGTGTTAGGGCGGAGAGCTGGTGACCGAAACTGTAAAAACTAAGTTGGCATTTCATACAAAATCTGCAACCAATGAGAATGCAATATGAAAGCAAGAATTGGCAAAAATACCAAAATGGATGAATTTGACAGTTATGTTCACTTAGAAAGAGAACATATTCAGCCTAAACACTACCTAATCTAATTCTGCTATGTGTAAAATGAAACGAATACTGAACGTGGTGCAAGACACGGTAAGTAATACATTTTTCAATATAAAAAATATTGCTGCTCGTTTCTTTCACGGCATTCAGCCTTCGTTTTTCTTTACATAAACATTCAGTATATGTCTGTAGTGTGCGGTGTCTTTTATGCCCATATAGGGCAGCTCACACTCATGAAATCGTTTGTGAAATCCAATAGAACAACGTGGGAATTCCATGGAAGTTTCACGTTGTTCTATTGTATTTGACAAACGATTTGATGAACGGTTTGAAATGTGAACACCTTATTACAAGATGCTCGCTTTCTCGGCGTGCACATGGCCGTGCACTATGGCTGTTGTATTCTCCAAAATTTTTTACAGTTTCGCATTGGAAGCAACAACAAAATTATCTACTCGCCGATCAAACGATCATCGCGTAATATGGGCATAAGCAGTTGAATGCAGTAATTTTTATTCCGCCCCTGTCAACAAAATCAGCTGTCAAAATAACAAATGTTTTTTTCAAGCAACTGTCACTTTCGTTTTTTGTGAACTCGAAGAGCTTATAGATTGTACCTACTCTTGTGTAGTGGAAAACTTATATTTGTCTCACTTTCACCTGTGCTTAACCATTGAAATGACTATTCTCCTTGTTTCATTTTCATTCGTTTATATCTAAAAAAGATGGTGTTATTGTGCGAATGTGTGTGTTTTGTTACAAAGTAATTTTTCTGTGGAAAATCGACAAAGAAAATTTTCAGCTCCCGCGACAAGACGGAAAAAATTGAAAATTTTCACAATTTTCTGCACAAAAAACTGAAAAAATCGTGAAAAAGTGTCTGAAAACGTTTGTGATATGTTATTTATGTGAAATTCATAAAAAATGCGTGGAAAAAATAACATTTTCAGCAAAGAATTTCTTATACGAATAAAACTTGGTTCGTGATCAACACCTAATTTCTTTTTTCTGAAATATAACTTTAACTAGGCGAAGCAAAGAGAAATGAAGATGTTAAATAGTATTTGGATACTTCAATAACCAATAACTTTTTATCAAATAGAATTTTAATCAAATTTTCTTCTGCAACGAAAAAAAAAATTGGGAAAAGAAAATAAATACATAGAGCAAAAAAATGAGAACGAATGGAATATAAAACAAGCACAGAATAAGCAATGGAATATAGAATCCACAACATTATAAATAGTTGAAGGACGAGGAGCTACAAAAGACGAAAAGAAGGACAGACAACAAACGGCAGGAGCAGCGTTTATTGTTGTTGTGGTTGTTGTAGGTATCGACTGTGGAAGAAGTAGGGACCGAGCAGCTGGCGCTGAGGCTATTGCTTGTCTGGCTCCAAACAAATAGCATTATTCACTTGTGTTCGATTCTCCGACAAAGCATACGAACAGCGGATACTTCAACTCCTTGTTCAACGATTCCAACACTGAAAACGTTTTGCAATTCATTCGGGCTGTTGACGCATTTTAAATAGTACATAGTTGTTGGTGTTTTGTTGTTGTTTTTGGTGAACTGCTTGCAGCTGTGTCCGTGGGGGGTGCGTATTTGCGTGCATTGCTCCCACATTGTGTTCAATCGAAGGCACCAAAGCCACCAAGAGCCGTTTTAGAAAATCGTTCTAATAGATTTAAAAGCAAATTAGCGTAAACGTATAAATCAAAAATAAAAATATGAATATTTGTATAGCGAACTATTAAGTTTACGTGTAGAGTGCAGATAATAGTTTTTCTACCACCTTGTCACTTAGTACACAACTATTGTTTAAACTGCATCATCCTGGCGAACAGAAACAACAACGGTAACGGTGGAGCTTCTCATGCCGCCACAGGTGCTGTTGGCGCCGCAGCTGAAGGCTCGCGACGCAACGCAAACGCATCAGCAGCTGTTGCTGCTGCTGCCAATGGAGGCGTACAGGCTGGTGAATGGAATCCCGAAGAAATCGATCGTTTCAGCTTCGACGATTCCGATCGCTTTGAAGAAGATTCAATATGCAGCTGGACATCAGAGCCCGAAAGTTTGTGCAACAATTGGCGTGGTTGGAAGAAACCCTTCTCTAATGGAAATAACAGCTCTAGCAATGGTATTGCGGCTGTAGGTCTTAACAGTGGGCTAGGAATAAATAATGGTGGCACATCGGGAAGCACCGTTCGAAAATCAGGAGATAGCGGTAAGTGGTTACAGTATTTAGAATATAATCTCGATAGATTTATCACAATAACTCCAAAAAGGAACCAAGATAAAAGCGGGGCGTTTCAAGCAATGTTGGTGCTCTTGGGGAAATAGAAATTGGGAGTCACTTATACTGTTTTTTTTTTACTAATGATCGATACGATGGTTACTAGGTTTTGGTAGAGAACAACAAAAGCAAATGTGTGGCCGAACAAAAAATCGATTAATCAACTAGTTATCGAGTTACCGATTTTTTAGTTTTTTTTTTTGCTAAAAGATCTTCAAAAAACATCCATTTCTTTGCCATTATCCAATGGATCTAAAAGATTGGTATGTCATTTGAAATGTAATTAAATTACCTTTTCAATGATGTACAAAACTTATATCATTGCAAGCGTATTTGTAATTTTATAAGCAAAACTACATCATATTTGAAATTTGGAATTAGAAAACCTTTCTTTTCTACTAAATTTGCGTTATTAAGATACTAAAATTATATTTTATTTTTAAAGCTTACAATTTAACCTTTCATTTGATATATTAATACACACATATATGTTCCTTACAATTTACACTATATTACATAAAATTAATAAAAATTGCTATTTGCTATTGCATTGTCCAAAACTGACCAACTAAAAATTTGAAAATTTTTTTCGCTGGCTAGAAAATCCTATTTATTCATATAAATATTACAGATGTTGCCTTAAGAACAGTAATTTATTGTAATGGTGTAAGAAAATATGGAATAAGAATACAAAACAACTAAGGTAAATATGCTAGAATTAACAACTTTCCGTACAATGGCAAATCATTTCATCATAAAAAATACATCAAAAATTAAATAGATCATATGTTTTATATACCAAACGAAAGATAAATTTCCAGGATTACTTTAATTTACTTTTCATAATCCATAGTATTAACGGTATTTTTTGAGAAAATAACGATTTTATATAAGCAAATATTTTACTTTTACATACAAATAGCTATAAAATATTAAATATTCAACGGATTTGATTCATTTAAAATTAATATAAAAGCTTTATGTATTACCTTAATCAGCAATATCGGTTATACACTTAGAAAAATATAGATAGTTTTCTTAAAACATCTAAAAAAAATTTTCTTAAAAAATCGATAACTTGAAAACAAATCGGTTAATCGAGTTTTCCTTCGGCCAGTCTTATTTTTTGTTAAAGACCTTCTTGAAATCATTGTCAAATCGCGCCGCCCTGGAAATCGTAATCACCCCAAAGTATAGAATTAATTGATTAATATAAAAATAAAATATTAAACGTAAACATTGGGCTCAAATATGATTTCTCAGATTATATGAATATGCTCAGAGATTAGCATGAAAGCATTCATTTGCAGTTATTTGTCATTCACATAACGAATGCTGAGATAACAGCATGCACCAAATAGACGAAACGAAAGAAGCACACATCACTCAATTGGTGTTGATGTTTGTCGCGTGTGTACAACAGTTAGTGCCTTCGAAAAGGCAACGAATGGCTGGAAGTGCAGTTTCTGCTTTCAATATAACACAATGGTGACCGTCACCAATTTTAATTTGTATATGTTACAGGTAAAAGTAGGTTTAAAAATGCTGATTTTGTCACCATATAAAAGGAATGCAAAAAGTCCCATGCTAATAATAAAATTATCTGCGGAACCCGTTGGTGCATTTTATGTTGGTTTTCACCGTACGATAAAGATTTTTCAAGTAAGATTTTAAGCTATAAATATTTACTTTTGGGCAATAGGCATGGACTTGAATGGAGTCATAAAAACTGGATTTTAAAATTCTCGTCAGCAGCGTTGTCAATCATTCAGTGTTTGATATTTGCGACAGACAACACAACAACAATAACTAAATTTATAGACTCAACAAATGGAAAACGCCAAGCTACTCTTCAGGCTAAAACTACCTGTTCAGCTATCAAAAGGATTCTTTATATGCCGTGGTTGTTTTCTTTTTACTGCAAAGCAATAAAAGAAACGAACCGCTTGTTAGCAGCTTTTTATGACTCTGCGTTAGCGTTCTAAAACTGCAAACAGAATTCAATTTTATCAATCAGAATCACTAAAAAATACTACATATATGGACAAAAAATGCAATACACTTCCGTTTTAAATATCAATTTAAAATTAACACATTTTAGATATATTTATACTTTTGAATATTTTGATTTTTTTTTTAAATTTTGGGAAAAATTCTTTCAATGCACATTCAAATTTTTAAATCTAAAATGTATCAATTTAAGAACGCATGGCAGTGCGTTTTTAATTTGAAACCTGCATACGTACTGAATTGATGAACAACACACTCGTACAGCGCCAACAGCGGTGTGCTCAAATTTTTGGTATTATTATTTATTTATTTATTACTAAATCAACGATTACATTTTTCACAAAGATTTTTTTAAAACGTAGGAGGACCCGAAAAGTTGTCTGTAGCTATAAGGGCTAGTGTCGACAAGCTATCCGTTATAAGTAAATAGAATTAAAAAACAAGAGCAATGACTCAGGATCCGCGGGATCGTCGTAACCGACACTCCATAAGAGAATGCATTGCGGTGCAATAAACTCGACGAAAAAAAAACGAAGCAATAGTGCCGTTAAAAAGGCAATATTGTCTTTTCAAAGACACTGCATAATAATGCAGCAAGCAATAGCGGATACTGCACAACATGACACACAGTACTTCCTGATAAATGAAAGCATAGCAGAAAAGTGAGTGTGCGAAGATAAAGTAAAGACGAAATATTCAATACAGATCTCTGATACACACCTGACCAAATTAATATATACACCAAGAAGATTTCATGTATATTCACCATAAATTTCCATTTCAGTAAATTTTTATCGAATAATATAAAGTGTGTATCCCTGGTTTTTTCTATATCTCTAACCTTTTGTTTTTTCTATATCTCTAACTTTTTTAAGGAAACGGTAAGATTTCTCAATAAAAAAGATAAATTATATAATATACCGAGAAACATAGGTTACTTATTTTCAAATTGTAAGGGGACGAAAGGTTTCGAAAGGATCGTGACTGCTCGGGTAGATTCACGATTGTTGTTACGAGAAATTTTCTTTGACATTATTTATATAGAAATTAAAGGCGTAAAGCCGCTCATATACTAGCGAGCATATCTTCAAGCATGTACGAGTTTTTACCATACACTTTTTAACATGTTTCTAAACGTGTTCGCATACAGCAATGATTTATTTTTATATCGTGTAGTTTTCATAGTTGCGACAAAGTTAATTATAGTACTATTACAGTGTGTAAAAAATTCAAAATAAAGTTAGAATATGGTTTTTTAAGGTCTTAAGAATGCGTATACAAAATTTTTAAAAAAATGTCAAATAGAAAAAAAAGTTATAACACATAATATATGTTCGTATGTCGCGTGAGTGGCGGCCGTAGCCTAGTGGGTAGAGTGCGTGGCCCCTAAGCTAAAGAACAGCGGTAGCTCGGGTTCAATTCCAGCTCAGACAGAAAGTTTTTTCAATTGAATTAATTTTTCTGTTCGGTCGTCACCTCTCTGCAGACAATGGCAAACCTCAGAGAGTAAAAATTGCCATGTAAAGCTTTTTGAGAACATAAGCCGTTTGGAGTCGGCATAAAACACGTAGGTCCAGCTCTCGGTCATTTTTGATGAAACATTTAATAACACAACACAATTTATCAATAAAAGCTAGGTCAAAGTCCTTCGAAGGGCTGAAATGGCCAGTTTATTTTTTTTTATGTCGCGTTTTTTAAATCTTAAATCGCGAAACAAGGTTTTTCGAAACGGCTTCTAAGATATCTGGATTCAATGTGATCCTTATAGACTCTGTTAATCACTAGACCTTTAAAAAGCAAAAAACTTGTATATTTTTTTGTTTGGCTGAAAGTTTCCGCAAAAAAGGGGATTTTGTGTAAATTTTTTTTTTTCAACGCATGCCTTTTTTATTTTTTGTAATTTTTTTTATTTGCGTAGGTTGAGTGCTCAACTTCAACCCTAAACTCAAGAATGCACTTAGATTTTTTACTTTCAGACGTTTTGTAAATGCTGGTAACGAGAAGCCAATTGCAACAATTTTTTAAACGCACTAACGTCAACGTCCTGTAGAAAATTAAGTCCTCATGAAGAATTCTTCATTATGTAAAAAATTTTAATCACAAAAATTAATAGTACTTGGTAAAAAAATTAATAGAAAATGTGTTTTCTACACACTGTAATAGTACCTTAATAAGAATAGTCTACTTACAAAATTCGCGAATTATTTTATAATAAACACTCATCTACAGAGAGTAAGTAAGCTGACACACTACAATTGCTCCGTTTGTCTCCATAAAATTTCTCCGTTGCTTTTCAAGTTATGGGCCGGCTCGTTATCGAAACCACTTACACTTATATTTAATAAGTCGCTCTCGAGTGGAATTTTCTTTGAAGAATAAATTTTCCTTTATTTCACCAATTTCTAAATTCGGTCCTAAATTTCGTATCGACGACTATAGACCTATCGTAAAACAATAAAAAAAAGTGATTCCAAAAATTTCAAAAAAAGAAGTAAATAAAAGGCTTTTTGATGAAGTGAAAAACTAAATCATTCCTCAACAGAATGTTTTCTGCTGGCTGGTCCACTACAAGCGATTTCTAACTTTTTGCGAATTTCTGTATAAATGAACTCGAGAAAGGGCAGCAAGTCGATGTGTTCTATACACTGATTTTGTGAAAGCTTTTGACACTCTGCCTCATAATATCCTTTTGCATAAACTTGGAAAAATTGGTTTCCGTTCAAGTTTTTTAAATTGGTTAGATTAATATCTACATAAGAGAGCACTTGCTGTTATAATCAATAACTGCTACTCACAAACTTTTGCCACCTTGGACCCCTGCTTTTTTATTTTATTTATTTATTTATTACGGTCTACAGATTATACAATCTTACAGACTAGTACAAATCTTAACCTAATTGAATAATATGAACAATTTTAGATTGATACAAGATATGATACGAATAGACTTGATGAATGTGATAGGATGTTTTCACAAGTGACTTTACCGGATAAGACATTGAAAACAAATAACAAGGAACAACATAAATGTCTATCAGATAGTGACTGCAACCCAAGCAACTTACGTCTAACGACAAAAGATGGAATGCCGCCAGTCCAATTCACCTTTTAAAGCGCATATTTAGTAAAAAGATTTGGCATTTTTTCAATACGAGTTGAATGCTCAGCACAGATTGGATCCCAGACAACTGAACAGTAATCTAGATTACTTCGAACTAACGAAACATAGAGAGCTTTGCCAGTCAAAGAGTCCTTGAAATTTTGAGAATTCCTTTTTATAAAACCCATCATGGCATATGATTTAGAAATTACAAATTGATAATGGCTTTTAAAGCTAAAATTAGAGTTGAAGATTACACCAAAGTCCTTTTTTTCATGTTTGCGGATTAGAGTATAATTATTAATTGCGTAGTTAAAAGCGATATGATTATTGAACATAGTAAAAGAAACTACACAATATTTATTTGTGTTCAGATTTAAGCTATTACACCAACACCATTTACCAAAAATATTTAAATCACTTTGCAACAATAAACAATCGGAAGAAGCCGAGACTTAGAGAAAAGGTTTAACGTCATAGACAAACAATAAACACTCAAGAGACTTGAAAAAAACTGGCCAAATCATTTATGAAGCCTAAACACAATAAACATTTTAGATCTACATTACTGATATATAATATAATCTTGAGTTCTGTAAAACCTTATGATATGCAGATGATTTAAAAATGTTTAAGACTATTAATAATGTATCAGATCGTACTAATTTCCAAAACGATATAAACTCACTATTTTTATGGTGTGATATAAATCGAATGAGCCTCAACTTTTCTAAATGCAAAAGTTTACTTGTTCTAAAATTAACTAAATTTAAATTAATTAATTAAATAAACTAAATTTTACTTGTTCACGTAGAGAGGCCATTTAATTAATGATTATGGCTATGGTAATAATTGCATTTTCAGTCGAGTCGATGTTATTAGAGATCTCGGTATATATTTTGACTCTAAGCTAATATTCAACATTCATAGAAAATATATAATTTATAAGGTGAATTCTCAATTTGGATTCTTGGACCGTTTACTTTAAAGGCACTTTTTCAAAGTATGGTAAGATCTCATTTATAATATGGGAATCCTTTTTATTGACTTTTTACTGCTGCCTGGAATCCTTATTACGATATCCAAATCAACCGCGTTGAAAGAATTCAAAAACGATTAACTAGATTTGCTCTTCGTCGTTTGTTCTCTTGGGAGATTTAAGCTGATTACAATACGCGTTGCCAGTTGTTAAATCTAGAAAGTCTGCAACGAAGAAGACAAGCTCATAGTATTATTTTTTTAAGTATATTCTTGATAACAAAATAGACCGTGCTGAATTGTGGGCGTTTATTCCATTTTGTTCCCCATCAAGATTGCTCCGAGAAAGAAACTTCCGAGTGAAAGTGAAATTAACCTACTGTTAAAGTCTTATAGAATTTGACACGTGTTCGAACGAATTCGCAAGAACTTTAACGTTCTCATCGGTCACTTAATCATATGACATTAAAGCAGTAGCTATTTTTAGATCAAGCCCTTAACTCTTGCAGGGTTGCCGTCTATTCTAGTTGTTTCTTATTGTTTCTTTCGATATTCATTGGAGTTGACGAGTCTGCCGAAATGCACCACAGAACTAAAACTTTTTTTTAAAAAAAAAGATCAAAGAACCAAGGCATGCGCCTTATGCAAACGAAGTTTGGTCTTTGACCTGCAAGGAAATGGATAGATTATTTAGAGGAACTGATTGGAACCATATGTGAATTATTGATTAGGCGAAACAAACGTGGAAAACATTTTTTTTTTTTGGATTCGCCCGGAGGTATGAAATCTTCCAAGATACGTATACCCGTCCTATACGCATGCACGATTTACATTCTAAAATCTTCCCGAATCAGCCGGGACAGACAGAATGCACCTACGTACTAAAACATACCCCCTATTGGCAATTAGGATTTTCCACTAAGCACATTAATTGGCTTTTCAGTAGAATTTAAAAATTGAATATACATAAAACGCGTATTTAAGTATACTTGATTCTATATAAATAAGCAACATCGAATTAAATAATAGTAATTATCAATTTAAGGTACCCAAAAAACAATCAAAAACACTAAACTCATTCTAACTGGTTTGCGGCCATTGTCCAACCCAAGGACCTACGTGGAAATGAGATAAATCTCATATCCGCCAAATCAAAATCCCAATTAGTTGGATATGCATTTGGGCCAACGCAGGCATAAACTTGTGTTGAAAAGAGATATACTCTGGCACACCAATCCATGTGATAGTGTGAGTTCAGTCTAATTTCAAATCAGGAAACCACGTGAGCACGTAAATCCCAATTCGATTTAATCCCAAAAGTAAGTTTTAAAAACGATTCATATTTGATGGTGCTTACTTTATAAAACATAATATCGAGACAAAAAAGAGAAACAGAACAATCTCAATTACCAATATTACATTGTTATAAAACTGCGTTAGGTATAATAGGATGAAGTTAAATTGATTTAATTATTTAAATCTATATATATAAAAATGGTGTAAAAAATGTATAGTAAAACATCAATTGAGAATGGCTGGGCCGATTTGTCTAAAATTTTTTTTCAGTTGTTTATAATTGCCAGGAGAAGGTTTTTACGAAGGAAAATTTTGGAAAAACCCTCCGGGAAAGTCCGATAGGTGGCGTTGGGGTGGACTTATATCGAAAATTTGAATTTATGGACCAATTTAACTGAAATTCAGAATGTATGTTTGTTTAATCATAAGAAAATAATTTGTGTATAAATGGACCCGATAGGTGGCGCTGGGGTGGACTTATATCGAAAATTTGAATTTATGGACCAATTTAACTGAAATTCAGAATGTATGTTTGTTTAATCATAAGAAAATAATTTGTGTATAAATGGACCCGATAGGTGGCGCTGGGGTGGACTTATATCGAAAATTTGAATTTATGGACCAATTTAACTGAAATTCAGAATGTATGTTTGTTTAATCATAAGAAAATAATTTGTGTATAAATGGACACGGTAGGTGGCGCTGGGGTGGACTTATTTCGAAAATTCAATGGCGTGAAAAGTGATTTTGGTATTGCCACAATTTTGAAATGCAATCCTGGTACGAGGGGGGTAGCGAAGCACACCGGGTTCAGCTAGTGTAATATAATTTTCCGTTTTAAGACGTCTACCGAATCAGAAAAATTAAACATGTTGAAGTTATCATTGAAATCACTGGACATACATCGTAAAGGTTCATGAAGAGCGTAATTAGAACTGCACTGGCTCAACTTGAAAAACAGCAAATGTCTAGTTCCTCTCCTTGGGATGTTAAAATTTAGAGCTGAGATGAGATATTCCGAATAAATCTCGCCACGAAGTAATTTACACAGAAACATGTCATTAAGCATCATTCTTCTGCTTCTTAGGGAAGGTAGTAAAATAATTTTAAGGCGTATTTCATAGGATGGAAACATAATATTGGGGTTCCAACGACTATGACGTAAAGCAAAAAGTAAAAACTGTTTTTGAACGGATTCTATGGCGTCGATGTAGACATTATATTGTGGGTTCCATACAACTGATGCATATTCAAGAATTGGCCTTACAAGAGAGGTATATAATAATTTAGTAGTAAAGGGATCACTGAATTCTTTAGCCCATCTTTTAATGAAACCAAGGACTCCTCTTGCCTTATTTATCACCATATTAACGTGGAGATTGAAGCGAAGTTTTGAATCCATAATAAGACCAAGATCGAGAAAACTGGAAACTATTTCTAAGTTAGTGTTATTTATAGTGTAATTTATGTTACTAGCAGATCTTCACGAGAATGTCATTTGCTTACATTTTTTTAAGTTGAGATTTAATATATTTAAGCTACACCAGTCCACAAGTCTATTTAGATCAGATTGTAAAAGATGTCGTTCTTCGGGTGATTTGTAACAAAGAAAAAGTTTCACGTCGTCAGCGTACATTGAGACGTTACAGTGTTTTATTACCGAAGGTAATAGTGTTTATCATTAATGAATAGTAAAAACAAAACCGGTCCAAGATGACTGCCCTGAGGAACGCCAGAAGTGACCGAAATACTTTTTGAAAGAGAATTCTTATATAAAACCCTTTTGAGTACGTCTAGATAAATACGAATTTATCCAATTTAATAATGTGACAGGAAACCCAATAAGCTGGAGTTTTTCAAAAGAAGATTATGATTAACACTGTCGAAAGCTTTGCTAAAGTCCGTATAAATAACATCAGTCTGCAGTCCCAAAGTAAAACCATTTATAACACGCGTAGTAAACTCTAAGGGGTTTGTTGTAGTGGACTTACCCTTCAGAAAACCATGTTAAAAGACAGAAATGGTGAAAGACACGGAGTGGGTTAATTGATCAGTTATGATTTTCTCAAATAACTTAGGGATTGCACTTAATTTTGCAATTCCTCGATAGTTAGAAACATCTATCTTGGAGCCAGATTTATGAAGGGGTATAATATAAGAATCCTTCCATATAATAGGAAAATAACCACTATGCAAGGAAATATTAAAAATGTTTGCTAGAGGAGTACACAGGTTTGTAGCACATTGCTTTAAAATACAGCTTGGAATTTTATCAGGGCCGGTCGTAAAAGAAGATTTTACTTGTCGAAGATAACACATGACAATATTTGGGTCTATTACAGGAGTTTCAAAAGAGTTCACTGGCGGGAGAAAAGGATACACCGTGCTAGTATTAAAAGGTATATCGGAGTAAGTTGAATTAAAGAAGTTTGCAAACATGTTAGAAATCACATTGTCACTAGATGATTCTTCCTGATTGAATTTCATAAGGGGTGGAAAACTGGAGGCTTTACGTTTTGAGTTAACAAAACTATAGAAAAGTTTTGGATCATCTTTAAATTGAGATTTTATGTTAATTATATTAGCAGAATAGCATTGTTTATTTAATAGTTGGTATCTTTAACGACAAGAAGAATAGGAAGCAAAGTCTAAACTAGAACCAGATATTTTATATTTTTTAAATAAACGCTTTTTTAAATTTTTAAGTGCTTTTAGATCATTTTGAATTGCTTTTAACCGAGGCTAGTGTAATGCTTTAGCCTCGGAAAGCATTTCCAGCCCTTAGTGGTTTCTGTCCTTTAATTCCACAATTTCCACAATTTAGTTGTGGATTTTTAGTTTTCCATAATTCTTAAATGTAGGAAAGAATTTTATTCTATATATATATTTTTTCTTTCAATATTCATTGGAGTTCGACGAGTCTGCCGAAATGTACCATAGAACTGAAACTATACAACAAAATATTTATTTTCTGAAACTTTGTATGAAGTTTCGTTTAAATTAATTGAAATTCGGGGTCAAATACGCATAAAATTACAACGTTCTTTTAATAGAGGGTGGTTAAGTTTTAAGGGCCCATGTTGATTTTGAATAAAACACAAATTATTTAGGAAATTATTGTAATTTCTTTTTATTATGATAATATGGGTATGGTTCAATTATGTATGGAACAAAATATCGACCAAATGACCGCCGCGACCTCGACGGCACACCTCAATCCGATGGTCCAAATTTTCGATGACGTTGAGGCATAATTGAGGTTCTATGCCGTTAATGTGCCGAATTATCTCATCCTTTAGCTCTTGAATTGTTGCTGGCTTATCGACGTACACCTTTTCTTTCAAATAACCCCAAATAAAAAAGTCCAACGGTGACAGATCTCATGATCTTGGCGGCCAATTGACATCGCCACCACGTGAGATAACATGGCCATTGAATTTGTCGCGCAAAAGAGCCCTTGTTTCGTTAGCTGTGTGACAAGTGGCACCGTCCTGTTGAAACCACATATCGTCCTCATCCATATCTTCCAATTCGGGCCATAAAAAGTTCGTTATCATCTCACGATAGAGAACACCATTCACTGTAACTGCCTGACCGGCCTCATTTGGAAAAAATACGGCCCGATGATGCCGCCAGCCCATAAACCACACCAAACAGTCACTCTTTGTGGGTGCATTGGTTTTTCGACAATCACTCTTGGATTATCATTTGCCCAAATATGGCAATTCTGCTTATTGACGAATCCACTGAGGTGAAAATGTGCCTCATCACTGAAGATGATTTTCTTCGAAAATTGATCATTCACTGTTGCCATTTCTTGCCACCATTCTGACCATTGACGACGCTTGATATGGTCAAGAGGCTTTAGTTCTTGAGTCAATTGCACCTTGTAAGCGTGTAAATGCAAGTCTTTATGCATAATGTTCATCAACGACGAGCGTGAGAGGTGCAATTGTTGGGCACGACGACGAGTTGAGGTGGACAGCTCTTCAGCCACACTATCGCGAACAGTAGCAACATTTTCTGCAGTACGAGCTGTATGAGCATGCAATTGTGTTTTCACATCTCCTACAGACCCGGTTTGCTCAAATTTTTGCACGATTTTTCCGATTGTACGCACATTTGGACGATTAAATTGATTGAAAAAATCACGAATTGCACGATATGCATTTTGATTTGAACGTCCATTTTCATAATGATCCTGAATAACTTTTACGCGTTGCTCGATTGTGTATCTTTCCATGGTTCAAATTGAATTAGTCTGAAATTGAGAAATTTCAAATGAAATGCAGAAAAAACTTGACGTTTAGGTGTGGTTCACATTCAACATCGGCCCTTAAAATTTAATCACCCCTTACATTGCATTTTTAGTTATGACAATTACATTAACAAAAATTGCTTTAATTTAAAAAACTAAGTAGATCAGAAACTCGTTTGCACCAATTTTTTTTATGTTATAATTAAGAGAACCTGTTAACACTGTAATTCTATTAAAAGCATATATTAAGGCTTTATTATTGAAGTTTAAAAAAATATATTTAATATTTGACCAATTTCTGGAAATGCCCATATGTATTTTACTAAAGTCAAAATTTTCAATGTCTAATAAGATAAGTTGAACAAACTTAACATGGTATCTAGAATTAGTGAGCCAACGAAATGTGGATTCCAGGTTTCTGAAAACTGATTTCAGGATGTTAGGTTTATTTTTTTTTAGCAAACAACATTTTTTCTTAAAAAAAGTACTTATTTTTGTATAGATTTAGTTAATATGACCCTGTTCTTCTATCTATTGTCTATGATCTATGTGCCTTTTGATTCACTAGCACAAAATCTTTTGAATGTTTGTCATTAAAGTAATTTGTGTCAATTAACTAAAAACACGAGCAATGAACTAATGGATATCATTGAACTTTCAAGCTTGCCTTAATCATAAGTTTAAATCCAGCAGTTTACTTCAAGGTTAATAACCAGACTCCTCAAAATAGCTCCCTTCGTGCAGCAAAGATTTTTATTTTTATTGATAACTTAAAAGTAACAAAAAGAAAAAAAAACTGCCTTTATTTTGTTAAGTTCTGTCTGATTTTCAAACTTGTTTTTCATACACATTTCCATGATGTGCGATGTGCCGTCCTTTATTGTTTGTATACGAAATCAGGCCTCATCCTTCCCGTTGCTGCTTCTTCTATTCGTTTATTTTACTCTTATTTCTTTTAGCACAGTAAAAACTTAAAACAAAACCAAACAAAAAGATATGCTATTGTTTCTGTTGTACATCGTGTGCATGTCCACAACACTGTTGTGTGGTTATAGCAATTGTTGCTGTTGGTTGGTGTATGTTGTTGTGGTTGTTGTTGTTGGTGTTGTACTACGCTGCATCCTTTGCTTGTAGTAGCTGTATGGCTTTATGTTTTTTTATTTGTTGTTTTGTTTTTTATACCATTCAATGAAATCGTGGCTGAGAATCGCGTTTCAATGTTGTCTCGCTTTTATTTGGCTTGTCTGTCTGTCTGACCGCATAAGTTTACATTATAATTGTTGTTGTTGTTATCATACTTAACTATTTCATTGGCTTTATTGTACAGACTGAACATGCTCCTTCATCCCCAACATTTTTATCCTGGCAACATGGCAAAGCCAAAAAACTTTTTCAAGGATCCATTTATTTGACTTATTAAGTTAAATTCATATCGAAAGATTTCTATTTCGAATATGACTAATGTACCTAAGCTGTAGGATGTATTGAGCAAAAAGTATTTGTTCATTGCGACTGGTGGTGATTGTTTTTGGTTGGTTAAAATTTTTTTTTCTTATCTATTAGACCAATTAACAGATTGTATACAAAATCAATATTTTCTTAATGTTAAAACATAACTAACTAAGCATAAGACTTAAAAGAACAT
The DNA here is from genome assembly GCA_963920525.1 of Dichetophora obliterata. Lineage (NCBI taxonomy): Eukaryota > Metazoa > Arthropoda > Insecta > Diptera > Sciomyzidae > Dichetophora > Dichetophora obliterata. The sequence continues at coordinate 60,624,559 of OY986439.1, forward strand.
ACCACATGAAATGCTTTATTTCCAGTTTCAAAAAGAAAAATTCCGAATTTGAAAAGCTTTTTGCTTCTATTACATCTATCCTTCTATTTAAATATAGGTCAATTTATTTATTTAGTTATTTCATCAAGCAGAGCAGCTACCTGTGTAGCAATATTAGGTTCAACAATAGGTTCAAAGCTGTGTAATAGGTTCATTTTGAGCATAAGCAGTTCTATGGAAAGGAACGCGAAAAATAAACTGACTCTCTTTTTATATTTATTTCGATTGTGCGAAAACTACTCAACAGATTAGCAAAATTGATGAATAAAACTTAAAGTAAATTTATTTTTCTTTAATTTGATATTTATTATAACCAAATCGGTCAATTAAAGCTACAGATATGGTAAAATGTATAGAGTGCCGATGAATGCCGATTTTACAGCTCTGATCTCCAGTAAGAAACCCAATAGGAAGTGCTGAAGTGCTTTATAACCAGAGCTGTAAAGTTTGCATTCATATTCAGAATTTTAAGTACAACTGAATAACGACATAAGAATGCATTGAATGAATGCAAAATTGATTTCACATTCAATTTTAAAAAAATGATTAATTAATCATTTCAATTATTCATTTTCGTTATTCAGAATAATGAATCAATATTTTTATTCATTTGAATGCTATTCACAAAGAATGCCATTCACAAAGAATTACAGAATTTTCAATTATTCTATTTTTATTCATTATTCATTTTTTTATTCGTTATTCATTTTTTATTCTTTATTCATTTCTTATACATTATTAATTTTTTATTCATTATTCATTTGTTATTCATTATTCATTTTTTATTCATTATTCCTTTTTTATTCATTATTAATTTCTTATTCATTACTCATTTTTTATTCATTATTCTTTTTTTATTCATTATTCTTTTTTTATTCATTATTCATTTGTTATTCATTATTCATTTGTTATTCATTATTCATTTTTTATTCATTATTCATTTGTTATTCATTATTAATTTTTTATTCTTTATTCATTTGTTATTCATTTTTTTGTCATTGCTTAGGACTCGGGCTGTGTTTTTTTTTATAACAGCCCTATTCTGGCAAATTAACAAATTGTTAACCAGTATTTTGAATATTTCTATGTGCTTGTTGTGATTTTTTAATTTCAAAACAAAATTTGAAGTTCAAAAATAAAAAATTTTGATAAGAATTGTCAACTGCTTTTCAGTTATTGACAATTTCATTAACAAATTTTGTTTTTTGAGCTTTAAATTTTGTATTGGAAACAACAAACACATAGAAATATTCAAAATACTGGTTAACAATTTGTTAATTTGCCAGAGTAGGGCTGTTAATTTGACGATATAGCAACAACAACAGCAAAAAATTTTTTATAAATATCTTAAGAAATCAAAAAAAAAAAACATAACAGACAAACCTAAATCGTCGGGTCTACAATTTGTTAAAAAAACGCAACAAAAAATTTTAGGAAATTGGTGTCAGAATTCGGTGGCATTAAAAGCATGTTTCATTTGGGCCTTACTAATTTCTAAACGTACGCTTGATCTCTGTTGTCTTAACTTATGAAGAACCAATTCCTCACACCCCGCTGGAATAAGTATATCGGTTATGACATAAAATTTAAGAGTATGTAGTTGGTTACTTCGGTTATCCATTTACCACTGGGACGAAGAAGCAAGCTCGGCATTGATTCGCTGGAAATAGTCATGACTGCGTGCTTAGCTTACTCTGAATTTTATTAGCACTCAACCTACCGATATTTCTTCTATACCTTTTTCTGAACCTCATCATCAAATTACTGGTAATTAACATATCCATCATTTTTATTATTAAACGCAGATAACGGTTTATTTATTATTAAATATATTTAATGTATTTATAATGGTATAGAATGAAAAACCATGTATAGATTCGAAAAACAATAATAGCAGGTCAGATTTACCGATTGCGGTCAGTTTAGTGTTAACCTAGTTTGTATTTGCAAGCGTACGATTCTAAGTACTTGAAGTTATTTCATATTTATGGGGGTAGTTCGGTTACTTGGATTCCTTTTTTCAAAATGTTTATTTCATGTTTCATTCAGATGAGAAACTCAATTTTTTACATATCGATGGCTTAATATAGAAAAGGCGTTTTTCTATAGAAAACTTTTTAAATGCAGATTTTATATAAAATAGGCAACAAATTTACAATCGTAGCTTTCACAAAAAAAAAAACGAGTTACGCATTTTCTATATTAAGCCATCGATATAAAAGTACAAAAAATTATTTTGAAGTTCTCACCAGTTTTTGGTAACTTAAATAGTACATACTTTTATTAACAGATATCTTTTTGTTCCTGAAGTTAGAGAACGACGCGTTTTATATCAAGTTTTATGTTGGATTTCTTAAACCAATTTTTAAATGAAAATACTTTAACCCGAATCACCCTGAATAAATTTTTTTTTTCATTTTTAGATGGCAACGACAGGGTGTTTCGGGTTTATTGTGAGCTATTTAGATCAAATAAGTTTGAAGAAGGCAACAACAACTCTGTATATATGTATATTAACTTTTTAAATTTTTTTTCAGTTCTTATCAATATCGTCAAATTGATAAGCAATGACAAAAAAATTAATAACAAATGAATAAAGAATAAAAAATGAATAATAAATAATAAAGGAATAATGAATAAAAAATGAATATTGAATAACAAATGAATAATGAGTAACAAAAGAATAATGACTAAAAAATGAATAATGAATAAAAAATGAATAATGAATAAAAAATTAATAATGAATAAAAAATGAATAATGAATAAAAAAACAATAATGAATACAAAATGAGTAATGACTAAAAAATGAATAATGAATAAAATATAAATAATGAATAAAAAATGAATAATGAATAAAAAATGAATAATGAATAAAATATGAATAATGAATAACAAATGAATAATGAATAAAAAATGAATAATGAATAACAAATGAATAAAGAATAAAAAATCAATAACGAATAAAAAATGAATAATGAATAAAAATAGAATAATTGAAAATTCTATAATTTTTTGTGAATGGCATTCTTTGTGAATAGCATTCAAATGAATAAAAAATTTGATTCATTATTCTGAATAACGAAAATGAATTATTGAAATGAATAATTAATAATTTTTTTTTAAATTGAGTGTGAATTAAAAATTTTATTTGTAAATCAATTTTGCATTCACTGAATGCATTCTTTTTTCGTTATTCATTGATTCATTTTTTTGTGATTTAAATCAAATTGAATGCATTCTTTTACAGCTCTGTTTATAACATCACACCCATCACATCACATGAACGAATTTTTTCTGAACAGTCATTGGCATATAATACCATGAGTAATGCTCAATGTAAATTGAATGAGTGAGTTTCTTTTAAAAGTTTACTAAAAGTTTCTGTATTTACTTTTTTCCCACTAGCTGCTAATGTGCGTAAAAATCATAATGGAGTTTTCCTTGCTATCCATTATGTTCGCCTTGCTTCTAATAACGAATCTAAATAAAAATAACAAAATCGTTTAGAAAACTATATTATGTAACAGATACTTACATCTGTTAAAGATGTTAAAGATGTAAGTATCAAGTACCACCTTAAACAGAAATCAAAATCTGCTGTTACTAAAAAAAAATTTTCCTTCTAGCCGACAATTTTAGTAACTGACAAATTTTAAGATAGAGATTTTTTGATATTTTGCTTAGCCTTCGTTCGCACCATTTTTACTTGATGCGTTCGAAATCATTTGAAAAAGTACTCACAATCATAATGGTGATTCAGCGATATAAACATGATTGCTATAATTTCGTAACAATTATTTTTCAAAATATTGAATTTTTTATGCTTTAATAAATTACCAAAATGATAAAACAATTTACCATTTTAACAAGTTAAAAACTTGGTAAAATGCAACCCTGCATACAGGTATCACTTTGCTGAAAACATCCATTTCACTTTTACGCCAATTTGACGAGTGGTTCTCATTCTATGAACATGAGAGTAAAAAACCAAACTAAAGTCAAATCGGAATTATTTGTTTTTATGCGATTAGTTTTATCGTTTTTTAACCTTAAAAACTGTTTACTTGACCGCTTCACATTGGCTTCTATGAATCTTTATGGGTCAACTTTGATAAAGGTAAAACCGTTTTTTGATTGAAAACTACATTTTTTTCACAGGTAAATGAAGCTAACCTAAATTTTTTTAAAATCGACAACAGTTATTTGTTTTTGTAGCTGTTGTTGAAGCAGTTTGTACGACACAGCTGGCAGCTACCGTCAATTTTAAAAATATTTTGCTGAATTGACAGCGTAAAAGAGCAACAACACATAAAATATATAGGTACACATATATGTATATATATAAAATATGAACCAAAAATGATCTGAGAAAAGAAAGAGACACTTCACAAGGGTTCATGCAAAGGACAAAAGCTTGAATTAAGTTGTCTGCAGGTTAAACAGAGCAGCAAAGCTAATGTTGGCGTAAAACCCGCAAACCGAAGCAAACAAAAACAGAATGTTGATGTTGTTTGTGCTGTTGCTGGTGGTGTTAATGACCACTTATGAAGACTTTGCCGACGACAACGACGCTGCTGCTGCTGCTGCTGATGATGATGAAAAATGGTGCCACTATGTCTGGACGCATCGCAAAGACGGACGAAGTATTTGTTTTGTTTGCTTCTTCTCTTCTCTGTGCTTTTGTTGCAACATTTTTGGACACTAATATTTGATGATTTTGGGGGAAAAAAATTAAAAAGTTAATGTCAGCAACTTGTCCATTTAACTTAGTTAAGTGATTCTGTTAGAGTGGTGAGATTTGTACCTAAAATATGTGCTGGGTACTGATGGAAATGACATAACTACTGTCACACCAAAATTGTGTCTGGTAGACAGAGCCTGCCGATTTTATTAATAACTGTCTTAATAGATTATGTTTAAACGCTGGGCAATATTTCATGCTTGACATACTTGATTATTCCTATTGAATAATTAATATTACTTCAAGTTGTACACCCTGTATTTGTAAAGTTATTAACCCTAGGGCGCTATCCGAATGTGACAATGTACCAGATATCTGCAACGAATGCTTAAAAATAAGTAGTACTCGAGTACTATTCGTTCACAACTCAGTGATTCAAATCAGAGATTTGACATGAATCACATTTTTGAATCGCCACTTAATCCATTAATGCTCACAACCAGAATCCATTGAGTTTAGCTTTTACAATTTTCAGCATAAATTTGTATTATTATAAGAAAAACTCTGAAGTTTTTAAAAAAAAATCAAAGGATTTGGGTGTGGCATAAAGGCATAAGGGGTCTTTAAGTAAAGAAATAAAAAAAAAATTAAAAAATAATAAATTGGAACATTTTCATTTCGTAGCGTAGGCGTTCAACTTTAACGTAATGCACTTTTTTAATTATATTTTCTTTTTTCTTGATGTTTATAAAACAAAATAACTCACCTGAGTAACATTTTTCACTTTTTTTTTAAATACTGCATTAACAGGCGCGAACAAGTAAACCAAAAGGAATAAAATGTCGATTTTTTTTTTATGGAAAAAGCATACTTTTGGCTTTCTCAAGGTATATTTACCCAGGTACTATAAGACGCGACTGCGCTGCCGGCTTTTAGGAGTATAATGTCAAAACCAAGTAATGCAAACTCAAACACAAAAAATTTAGGGAATTTTTGAAAATTTAACTCCAACTTTTTCTTGGAATATGCTTTTTTTCTGAGCATGCTGTTTGTTTTAATTAACTTGTCATTGAAGACGAAAGTGTTGATTATTTAAATTTTTTTAATTGTTGCTTGTTTGTGTTTAAAACTCTTTTTTTCTGTTAAAAAAAATATTTTAAAAATGTCAAGTCATTCTGTGTGTGTGGTGTGCTATGCAAAGTCATTCAAACGACTTTTTTAGCACCACGGAACCCACTCAAGCGTCAACAGTGGGTTGAGAGCTGTGTCGTGAATTTGGGAATTCACTCAAATAGTGCGAAATGTTGATTTTCGAATTTTGCATCAAACTATTTTAAATAAATATTTTTAAGAACTATTTTTAATAATAAGCATATAAATTACTATATGGTTAAATAAAATTTTATATTTGCAAATATTTTCTTCCAAACAATTCCAAAATCTTGAAATTACTTGTGCCACTAAAAAATAAAATGCCCCTTTTTTTGTTTTTAGTACAGAAGCAACATTGGTTGTTGTCATTTCCTCTGTTTGACATTATATTCCCATGACTGACAGTTTATTTGTAGTACTTGGCAGAGAACTGCACAAGCTTACTTAAAGTCTATTTCAAGTGCTTGCTTAAAATACAAGTTCAGGCTAGCTTGAGCTTGATAATTTTGAATTAAGTATAGCTTGTAATTGAATATAAATAAGCCCACGACAGCTTGCGGCTTGCAAGTATGCTAGCGAACGGCACGAAGTTTCAAGTAAAGGAAAGCTTGATGCCTTCGGCAAAAGGCTTGAAAAGCTTGAAATTGAAGGCAAGTATCCAATTAAAGCAAGTATCCAAAAAATTCAATGAGCTTGTTTAGAGAGAGCTTAAGCGTAATAGGACTTTTAAGGATTCTGTGGACTCCGTGGTTGGACTGATAAATGACGTTTAAAACTCTTGAAAAAACATATTATTAGGTGGCAACCCCATTATTTCAAAATTTTATAATTTTGAAATTCTGACAATGGATTCGGATTCAGCGACCCATTTTTGGTGTACCATTTTTTTGTTGCCAGCCCCGAATTCATAAAACTACAAAAAATTAAGGTGGCAACCCTATCCACCATCTTGAATTTTAAAATTCTGACTTTAGATTCGAAATCAGCGAGACCCCTTAACACTGATAAATGATGTTTAAAACTTTTAAAAATACAAATTATTAGGTGGCAATACTGTGGTAAAAATTTAGGTGGCAACCCTAACCTCTATCTTAAATTTTAAAACTGTGACATTATATTCGAAATCAAATCCGTAGTCAGAATTTAAAAATTACAAGGATTCGCAAAAATAAAAAAAAAATCTATGTGGCAACTCTATCCGCCATCTTAAATTTTAAAGTTTGAAAGCATCTTCGAAATCATTTACCCCTAAAATTATTAACCACGGAGTCCATAGAATCCTTAAAAGTCCTATTACGCTTAAGCTCTCTCTAAACAAGCTCATTGAATTTTTTGGATACTTGCTTTAATTCAATAATTTGGATACTTGCGAGCTTACAAGCTTTTGCCGATCGTTTTAAGCTTTTCAACTTTCTGCCCGACAAAGTAAGTCGAAACAAGCCAAGCCAACGAGCAAGCATGAATATGGCTTGCATCTGTTTGGTATTTTTGCAAGCTGGCTAAAGCTTGCTTTTTCAAGATTGGATACATACTTGAATTCAAGAACTTGAAAAGGCTTGAACTTCAAGTAGGCTTGTGCAGTTCTCTGGTACCTGGATACCAGAAATATCTTGGGCTTTCTCACACTGTTGGAAGTAAAAGTTTTACAGTGGCTGAGAATTTTTGAGGAATTTTTTAATAATAAAGGGTTCGCCATCTAGCGTTTTTTTTTCAACTAGTGCTTATTTCGTGAATGGTAACACTTAGCTCATGCCTGATTTAACAGATAATTAGTTTTATCCTTCCGCTGAACGAATATGGTTGTGTATACGCTTGAACAACGCTGGGAAGTGGGCCTGCGATCGACTTACAGAAGATGCCGATTTTGCCAAAAAAATCATCTTTTCAGATGAAGCTCATTTTGATTTTGGGGGGTATGTAAACAAGCAAAATTGTCGCATTTGGGGCACAGAAAACCCGCACGCATACATTGAAAAGCCGCTGCACCCAAAACGAGTCACTGTTTGGTCCGGATTTTGGTCCAGAGGCATAATTGGGCCATTTTTCTTCGAAAATGAGCAAGGAGTGGCCGTTACAGTCAATGGCGATCGTTATCGGGCCATTTTAAACGAATTTTTGTTCGCAAAAATTGAAGAGGAGGATATTGGCAACATTTGGTTTCAACAGGACGGCGCTACGTGCCACACAGCCGAAGTTACACTCGATGTTTTGCGCCCTGTTTTTGAAGATAGCATTATCAGTCGCAGAGCTGATGTCGTTTGGCCACCTCGGAGCTGCGATCTGACACCGTTGGACTATTATTTGTGGGGTGCCCTCAAAGATAAGTGTTACGCCGACAAGCCAGAAACAATTAACGCTTTAAAGGACAATATTGTGGCGACAATATGGTGGCAGGCCTTATTAAACAATGGACGGACTCGGAACACAGTAAAAGGTGGGAAGAAGCTGTTAACTGCAGGCAATCAAAGGCGGCCGTGAAGTGGTCTCGTAGTGAGGCAGCAAAAGTTATCCGATACAATCGAAGGACTTTAAGCTGGCTTACTGCACTGGTCACAGGACACGGTCCCTTCATGTACCATCTCGGGAAGATGACTCTGACCGTGGATGATGCGTGTAGGTTATGCCTAGAGGAGCCGGAAACAGCAGCACACATTCTGTGCCAGTGTCCGGCGCTGGCAAGCATAAGATTGACCACTCTGGGACGCCCATTTATTGGCGAAGCCGAGATTGGTCAACTAACCTATAAGGATATGCTTGAGATGACAAAGGATGCTTACACAAGGAGCATGCTCACGTACGAGTACTCCGAGCAGTAGTACCCTTTGTCCAATGGGGGACGAAAAGGGACCCACTGTGGTCTGCTTCGGCAAATCCCCAACTTATTATATAAATAAAGGACAATATTCGTGAAGCCATTGGTGAAATACAGCTGCACACAATCGATAATGTGCTTAAAAATTGGACCGATCGTGTCGGCTACTGCATGGCCAGCCGAGGCAGCCATTTGAATGAAATTATTTTCAATTATTAACCGGAAGGATTGTACTTTCAAATAAAAAAAAAATTTGAGAAAATATCCAGTAGTTTTTTTTATAGAATTTTAAAAAAAAAAGTTATTTGGCGGACCCTTTAGTACTACTTAAATACTAAGCAAATATAAAAAACCTTTTTAAAAATTCGACTTTTACATTCTTTTTTTATATTTCTTCGTATCAAACGCAGCCAGTTTGAAAATGCCCGTATACATATAAGAAATGCTTAATATGCTGTATTTTTGTGAGTTGGAGATTGAAATGGGTTATTAATAACAATTGTGAAAACATGTTTAATTTTTTTTTTTTAAATGAAAAGTAGACATTCTATTCTTTCAGTTGACTCGAATAAGTCTGGTAAGCCAAGCTGAGCCAATAAAGAGATATTCGACGCAAGTTTAATATCTTTTTAACTTTTAAGTATACCAATGATTTGGCATTTATTAAATGTTTGTTTTATTATAAATATTTTTTACAAAATAAATAAGAAATACTTGCTTATATCAATTAAAAAAAACCTAAGTAAGAAAATTTGAGGTGTAAGATTTATACTGAATTCGACTTAAGGCTAAAATTGGACACTTTTAAAACTTAAAAATTTTATGACTTTCATGATTTTTTTAATAGGAACTGGTAAATAATTTCTTAATCTGTGAACGAATTTTTCATATTTTAACATTTCTCTGACGTAAAGCTATTTAAAGATATTTACATTTTTCAAGTTAAAAAACAGACTTTTTCCAAAAATAAACCATAGAGCGTCGTATCGATTCACAATCGTGGCAAACTGTGCTTTGTAGCCATCGTTATTTACAAACTTGACTCGTATGCATGCATTAATTTTTGTGTGCGATTGTGGCTGATGGCGATACTATTCAAGTGGCAAAAATGACGAATGGTCTCATTCAAATCTTTGGTAGGCAAGTGAAAAAAATATTTATGAAAAAATAAAGTAGGGCACATTTTTAACGCGAGCAACAAAATGTTGCCATTGCTGTAAGGGTTTTTTTAACTATCGTCAAATTTGGCTTCACTTTAGTAATTTGTCAAGTAATGGCGTTATAATTTAAGGTACTATTACAGTGTGTCACTATAAAAAAAAGCCTTTTTACCTAGTATTATTAATTTTAATGATTCAAATTTTTTACATAATGAAGAATTATTCATGAGAAAATAAAAAAATTTTGTTGTTAATTTTCTACAGGGCATTGAAGTCAGCGTGTTTAAAAAATTGTTGCAATTGACTTCTTGTCTCCAGCATTTACAAAGCGTCTGAAAGTAAAAAATCACAGTGCATTCTGGAGTTAAGGGTTGTATGTAGTTGAGCATTCAACCTACGCAATTAAAAAAAAATAAATAAAAAAAATTGCATGCGTTGAAAAAATATACAAAAAATCCCCTTTTTTGCCGAAACTTTCAGCCATACAAACAAAATATAAAACTTTTTTGACTTTTTATAGGTCTAGGGCTTAATAGATAGAGTCTATAAGAATCACAATGAATCAAGATTCATCGAAATCGATCAAGTAGAACTCCAGATATCTTAGAAGCCGATTCGAAAAACCTTGTTTCGAGAAAAATGCGATTAAAGATTTAAAAGTTCTTGAATATCACGCGATATACGAATATAATATATGTTATCAACTTTTTTCTATTTGATGTTTTTTTTTAAAAATTTTGTATACGTATTCTTAAGACCTTAAAGAACCATATTGTAACGAAAAATAGTAACACACTTAGGGTATTCACAAGGTGTGCTATCATGTCATAATGTCATATTGTCCTAAGATTTTACACTAGTTTAAACATTTTATTGCTGCCTTCCATATAAAAAAGTACTAATATATTACACCTCTGAAAGCTATGTTTATTGAACATTGTTGGTAATCAAACAGCTGTTTCTTATTTGCATTTATTTATCTTGTAAATTTTAGTTGTAAAATTTTAGGACAATATGACAATATGACATGATAGCACACCTTGTGAATACCCTAATTGGCTACTTTATCATATGACATTTTCAAAGCAGTAGGCTATTTATAGATCACCGCCATCAACTCTACCAAGGTTGCCATCTGTTCTAGTTGCTTCTTTATTTATTTCAATATTCATTGGTGTTCGACGGTTTGTCGAAATGCATCATAGAAATGAAACGAGTTTTTTTGCTTCGCTAGTGTTTTAACTGAAAAATGGCTATTTTCACAACCAAAAAAAAAAAAACTTCTTGATCTAAAGCTCTCAATTAAATTCATGTAATTTCCCAAATGTTTTTACTGATGTTACCCTCCGGGAAATGGAAACATTCCCGGATATAAACAGGAAACATTCCATGGAATGTAGGAATCATTCCCTTCCGTTGGACACTCCACTTCTTTTATTACATAGCATGTCATTAAAGGGAAACATTCCTCTCTGCTGTCTTCAAAAGTGAATTGGAAGCAGTCCTCTCACCTGTTCTAGAAATTAATGTGGAAAAATTCCTCTCCCTTGTTATGAAAATGTTCGGCCAGGATTCGAACCCGGGACCCCTGAGCGACAGTCAAGCGCGCTACCACTAGACTATCGAATTCTGTAATAAGCGGCTAGGAAACAATGATATTATTATTTTCTGTTGTCCTTGCTTGACAATAAGTAAAAGATTCCACATGCATTCTTAAAGAAGCGGTTTGGAAGCAACATAAATACAAAACTACCCTTAAGCTTCCGAAAGATACGGTGGGGAATGTTTCTTTATTACTTTTAGATGGAAGCGTTCCTATTTTTCCTGCAGTGTAATTGTCTGCTAATTGTTGAAAAACTTATTTTTGTGTTTGGGAAATGAATGCTGGCAATGTCTAATTGGGTAACGAAATCAAACTCTTTAAAACATTATCCAACATTTTATGTTCAAAGTTAATTCGGGTATTATTTTTATACAATGTTAACTTCCATAATATAAGAAAACTCCGTCACCAACTAAGTTCGACCTAGTTTTAGTCACATTTTGTTAATGTAAATCTTGTCAATATAACTCAATTCATTTAGACTATGTATTAAAGAGCTGCACAAAACATTCTATATGTGCCACTTCACTACTGTATAGTACTTCAGTGCACTGCATTTCAGTGTAGCGTTGACATGAAATATACATGTTCTATGGTGAAGCTTAGCAACGAAACAAACACTTCGTAATTTAAAATGATTTTCGCTACAGTAGCAGCAGCACTTATGTTGTGAAACAGAATATCAAAACATAATGCGACAAAAGTAACGGGAAATCATAGCATGCACAGCGAGTGTCGATCAGCTAGAAGCAATCTTATTCATTCCTTGTTGATGCGGTGGTGTCTTAATTCGAATTAGCGAACCATTTTTACCTGTAGTAGTGCTTGTCCCAGCTTCAAAATCGCAAAAATAAAAATTTTTTAGGTGGCAACCCTATTGTCAAATAAATTTTCGAATTTGTAAATTCTGACAACGGATTTGGCATCAGCGACCTATATAGGTGGCAGCCCTATATATAAATAATTTTTTTATTTTGAGAGATGGCGGATAGGGTTGCCACCTTAATTTTTTATTTTTACGAATTCGGGGCTGGCGCGAACTAAAGGGTAAAAATGGGCCGCTGAATTCGAATCCGTTGTCAGAATTTCAAAATTATAAAATTTTAAAATAATAGAGCTGCCACCTGATAATATGTGTTTTTAAGAGTTTTAAACATCATTTATGAGTGTTAGGGACTCGCTGATTTCGAATATGAAGTCGGAATTTTAAAATTCCATATGGTTAATAGGGCTGCCACCTAAATTTTTTATTCTTTTGCGAATTCATGTAATTTTGAAATTCTGAACACGGATTCGGAGTCAGCGAACCATTTTTATCTAGTGTTTACCCCACCATCGCAAAAATAAAGATGGCAACCCTATTGTCAAATAAATTTTGGAGTTTGTAAATTCTGATGAAAAAAAAATAAAAAAAAAATATCATATTTTATACCTGTAAGTAGTTCAGTGTCAATGCAGTATGTACTACTTCAGTTTTGTTCTATTTCAGTTTGGTTTTATTGTTCTATAGATTGAATGTTCTACTGTCTATTTCTGCAGTATTTGTTTATATATCAAAAACTCTCTTCACTGCAGTGCTTATTTTGAAATGAGAGAGTAGAAGACCGGAAGTATTTGAAAGCAGAGCTTATGGCTTGCAAGTCATTTGTATAGTGCTTGTGCAGCTTTTTACTATGTATATAAAATATTTTTCTACCTGACATCAATTTTTTGAATCAATTTTTTTTTGTTCGATAACTTATTGACATTTGGAAGATAAAATTCATGATACCTCTCTCACATGGTATAATTATCCAGGTAGCATTGACAGTTGTTCTGTTAACTCTCTCCTGTCAAAAAATATACTCACAAAGAGAGCGTTCACAATTCCTAATGGCCGTATTCTGCGGAGTAACAGTGATGTGCAAAGAAATAGGGTCACCTGTATTTTTATATTTAAAGCTACATGAATTATATACAAGGTGCCCCAGATAGAGCACTAATTCTCTCAGGTGGTGATTCTCCTTAATAAGGCGAGTAAGAAAATGCAAGGATGATGGTGACCCCCTTTAGGAGCTAGAGAAGAAAAACTTAAAAATAGGTGTCATTACATTTTACTTCATATTTAATGTAACTCTTAACCGATCTCTAAAGTCTCAATCTCAACCGATCTCAAACCAATGATATAAAGGCCGTTTTCTAATCGTACCACACTAAAAGTTAACTGTTTTACGTGTGGCAATTTAAAATTAAAAAGTAGTTATGCTTGCATTGAGTACTCAAGTACTATGGCAAGATCAAAAACCAAGTCAGTAGAAAATTTTATCATTAAAAGATATAACATCACAAAAATTATCAAAAAATTTATTTAAAATTCGAGATATTTATTAGCAAAGTTTAATTAAAAAATTTTTTTAAATTTAATTGCTCATAACTTTCTTAATTGTGACTTTATTCAAAATGTTTTATAAAAATCTTTATGACAATTTGATTTTCTTCTCAATAATTTGTAAACTTTAAAAATCGGCTAATTAAAAATGGCTATATTAAAAATGGAGTAAAATGTAATGACACCTGTTTTTTTTAATAATTCTTAAAAAATATTATTTTTTAGAATTATATTTGAGCTTAATGCCAATTAAGTTCATGAAGCAACAGGTTGCCACAACAATAAATTCTTTGCAGAACAAACCACCAAGCAGACTAGACAGCTGTTTCGTTGATAGCTACATCAACTCATCGGAAGTCTTCTGTGGCTTCTGCAGTACCATCCACTTTGATAAGCCTATACGAACACCTTCTGTTAAATTAAAACAGAATTATGTGTTGTATGTCGCCTTCAAAGCAATGTTTTTCTACTACTTTGCAAAAGCAAAGGGTTCAAAAAGCGACTGCATTGAAAGGCTTGTTTGTTGTGCTCTTTGTTTACTTTATAACGAATCAATCTAGGCTCCAACAGTTTGCTGGTATAAACCATAGAAGGCGTAAAGAAGGTTTTTTTGAAAAAAGTTGTTTTATGTGTAGACATAATAACATACTTGTTTTTGTAGGTCGGGCTCGCACCAGTGTTTACATGAAAAGTTAATGATGGCATATTTTAATTACAATATGGTTTTTTAATAATTCTAAAAAAAATATTATTTTTTAGAATTATATTTGAGCTTAATGCCAGTTAAGTTCATGAAGCAACAGGTTGCAACAACAACACCTATTTTTTGTTTTTCCTCTCTAGCTCCCAAAGAGGGGAGGGGGTCACCCTCATCTTTGCATTTCCTTACTCGCCTTATCAAGGAGAATCACTACCCGAGGGAATTAATGCTATATCTGGGCACCTTGTATATAATTCATGCAGCTTTGAATATAAAAATACAGGTGTCCCTATTTCTTTGCACATCACTGTAACTGTTTTGAACTGTTATGGTAGCGATTCCTTAGTGAGTGATATTTTTCTCGGAATGTGTTGTTACTCTAAACGTCATAAAAGTTTTAAATTATTTAATTTAATTATTAAATTATGTAAATGCCAACTGTTAACTCCGCTGAATACGACCATTGAATTGTTGTAATGTTTGTTTTTGACAATTTCTACAATTTTCGCTTTGTTTCACTAACAGCTGTTTTTGGCATAAGATGGTTAACTTGTAGAATAGAAAATAAGCAAATGTCAATGCTACCTGCCCAGTGGTAAATATACACATTATGTAAGCAATTATTTCTTAAATACAATGTCGCTGCGGGGCCTCTGAAGTCTGTTTACAATGCTCAATTACATTTGTTCGGACATGGCCGCTAAAAAACTGATGACATCTACCTTACATAGTAAACGACGATGGGAGTAGGTCCACAAAAAATTTAACGAAAATCCTCTCTACACCAAAAACACAACGAAAACGAAAGAGAACACACCGAAAAGAAGCAAACAATATCAAATGATTCCACAATAGTTTTTACAATTTCATGAACAAATTTATTAACTTATTATTTTTGTCTATTATTTTGTCTAGCACTTCAGAGTTAATGTTTAATAATACTTTGCTATTTTATAAATAAGCCTTTGTTCTGGTTTAAACATAAAGATTAATAGTTTTCACAAACACACTTCACTGCAAAACTTTCTGTTAGAAATCACGATGTTGCTAGACGCACGAATGAATTCAAACTGTTTTAACCCATTAACCGCGGTTCCAAGCGCTTCGTACGATATTTTAAAATTGTATGTGGTTTCTTGTATTGATGTGGTAGTTCACATCAAATTTCAACTTTGTATCTCTTTCACCGTAGTCGAGATATGAGTTGGGTATAAAAATACCCAACTGTCGTTAATGTGTTCTAAATGGGCACGAATTCCTTCTGCAACGACATCACAGTTTAATATCAGGAATTTTTTATCAATAACAGGTATAGTTGGTTAATTGGCTAAGAGAGCTTTTACATTTTTTTTAATATATAAAATTTTTTACAAATGATAATAACACAAATTTTCTGATTTTTAAATTAAAATATTTTGACTTTAACTGCTTGACTTTGACTTTAATTTTTTGTGGTAGAAAGTATTGCTTTTCGTGTCTTTCTCATCGTTGGTGTGCTTCTTCGTGATACGGAATAATGCAGTAAAAATGTAGTAGTTAACGTAAAAATTTCTTGACACACTAAAAAAAAAACTTGTATCTCTATGTTTTCTTAAAGCAACAAACAAAAAATTCAACACTTAGCTGTTACTAATCCTGAGATATGATCAATTCTGCAGATGCATTTTCATGAGTAAAAAAATACCCAACCGTGGTTAATGGGTTAAACAATAAAAAGAAACTCTTGATCTTAACAGCACAAACAAGATTTTGATTAATCCCGCTTACAATTCTACATTACAATGTCATCACCAAAAAATTTTCACAAGCAGGTGGTTCCTTATACCATGCCTCTATCATAAAAACTTTCGTCCCAATTGGAAAAAAACTGTGACAGTTGATTTTTGAAGCTTCTTTTAAGTCGAATTTTTTACCAGCAAAATCATAGACAGAAACAGTTAGTAATCAATTGGTGCCAGGTCCGGACTTAAGGTCGATGCTTGAGAACCTCCCAACTAAGGTCCCGGAACTTCTGGCGAGTCACTATTGATGTGTGTAGACTGGCGTTGTCGTGATGGAACATAATTTTATAATGCATTTATTTGTATTGCACCAGTAGCTCGTTCTTGTAACTCGTAACGATTGCAGTTACCGATCCATGTTACTGATTTGACGTCACTCTGAGGTAATTCTCACCTACACTGCTTGTGTAATAATCTGAATCGATTTCTGTTCGATTCGTTAGTTCCAAATCGATACCCCGTCAAATGTTCCGATTTCACTTCAATGGTATCTTTAAAAAAGTGTTTGTGTAAGAAAAGTGACACGATAAAATGTCATGCCTTTTTCACTCACTCTGCGGCAAATGAGAACTCTACCAATCTGATAAATGACAGTAATGTTGTATATATATGAAATAACAAGTACTCGCAATTTATATTCTAAAATGGGTACTTTCGCTCAAGTTATATTTCTTACTGATTATAATATTTTTGTTTGTTTTTAATCGTTTTAGTTTTAAAGGCAATGCAATTTAAAACGAATGCCCATTTACATAAAAGAACCAAATTTAACCAAACAAAATATATGTAGTAGCAATTCAAAAGTACCCGGTTTCAAATATTTGCTAAGTTTTTGTTAAACATCACTTAGTGTTAAATTATTAACATTTTCGCAAACATTATTACACATCAATATTACATATTGAATTTTCTTAAACTTCATTTAATCACTTTTTAATAACAAGACCATCACTTTTTTGTTATAAAATTTTAGAGTACATAAAATATAACTAGTAAGGAATTATCTTCGACTTCGGCCGAAGTTAAAATACCCCCACGGACAACGATTTTCCAAATTTCATACCTGAGGTTTATATTTATTGTTAAAGGTTTTGTGCAAAATTTTAAGTCATTAGATTAATTTTTGTGGAATTGAAATAATTCTATCGTTTTGGGTAAGTCACTTTGTAAGGGAGGTAGGCATGGCTTTTATCCCATTTTTCAAACTTCATACGCAAAGTTTATAATAAATATTAAAGACGATGTGCAAAATTTGAAGTCATTATGTTAATTTTTGTGAATTTTAAAGAGGTTTTACCGTTTTGGTTAAATCACTTTGTATGGGAGGTAGGCGTGGTTTTCATCTGATTTTTACAAATTTCATACTCATAGTTTATATTAAATATTAAAGACACTGTGCGAAATTTGAAGTCATTAAATTAGTTTTTCTGGAATTTAAAGAGATTTTACAGTTTAGGGTAAGTCACCTTGTATGAGAGATAGGCGTGGTTTTCATCCCATTTTTACAGATTTCATACTCAAAGTTTATAATAAATATTAAAAACGCTGTGCAAAATTTGAGGCCTTTATATTAATTTTTGTGGATTTTAAAGAGATTTTACCGTTTTGGTTAAGTCACTTTGTATCGGAGGTAGGCGTGGTTTTCATCCGATTTGGCTCATTTTCGAACTTGACCTTCATTGTTGAATAAAAAGCTTATATATCGATTTTCGTTACGATAGCTAAAAACTTACGGCTGTTATCGTGACCACAGACGGACATGGCTAAATCGACTCAGGAGATGATGCTGATCAAGAATATATATACTTTTCTATACCGGTCACTCCTCCTTATCGGCGTTACAAACGGAGTGACAAAGTTAATATACCCCTATTTCGTTTTTTAAACGTGGGGTATAATAAATGCAAGTAAGCAGCTGCTTGTCATTTGACTCAATTTCGCAACGCTCCTTCTCGATTCTTGTTCTTTTTCATCACGGACCGATTATTTGCCGATTTCAACGTTCAGAAACATTAGATGTCACGAAATCGGTAACTAGGGATAGATAACGCATGACGGCACACAAATCGGTAACTTGCCGATTATGTTACTGGAACGAGCTACAGATATTAATTAAGTTGATTGCATTAAGCGAATTTTCTTAAATGATGTTTATTTTTAAAAGACGTTTTATTATTAACCCGCCGTTAGTTTGGTTAATAATATATATTTCCTTCAATATCTTGTAAGTAGTATTTGTTGGTTTCAATAAAACGTTTTTTTTTGTTTAAATTGCAACGCACTAAAACTATTATTTTTTAATAGTAATTCAATCAAGAAATCAGAAGCGATCTGAACTTTTTCAATAACATTTTTTTTTTTGTAGTATTTATACTACCTTTACTATATACTACCTATACTATACTACCACACTAACGGCGAGTTAAAATCTTCTACTATTGTAAGGGCAGATTTTTTTTAATTTAATAGTGACTAATTTTTTCAAAACCAGTCCCAATTTCTCTTGGTTTTTAAATGTTTAGTGAGAAATTTTCTCAAAGACAGATCTTTTTATCGCACAATTTTGGTAATAAAACGACTTAAATCACTTAACGGGTTAATAATTACTCCATTCGTCATCGTACAAACTCATATTACGGTAACCTGTTTTTAACAAAAACAAAAAAAAAACTTAATCGAAAACGAAATCAGTTTAATAGTTATAGCAAACCCCTTCCTTCCCGGCAAAACTAATGTAATATAAAATTAATTTCAAAATTCTTAATAATTGTTTGCTCCAAATTTCACAAATAATTATTAAGAATTCTGGCTGACCAATTTCCGGTCACACAGTAAATTTCAGCATAATCGAAATTTTTAATAATTCTTTGCTCCAAATGTCGCAAGTAATTATTGGGAATTCTGGCTAACCAATTTCCGTTCACACAGTGTTTAGAAAAGCTTTGATTGCACTTTTCGCTTGAACTTATTTTGGCAGCGCTGACAAACGCAGCGCAACACACACATACAAAGATACATGCAGGTACGGTAAGCACAGAGTTTTAGTTATAAACAAAAAATGTAATAATTTTAAGTTAGTTGATTGACAGCTCGAGAACAATAAAGTTAAAAATTAAAACCATTTAAAATTGTGTTTTTTTTTTAATCTTCGAACTATTCGAAACATTAATTGGCGACGAGGATGGGATACTCGAATGTATTCCCAAAGTAATACAGTGCATTTTAATGTTTAGTCGGGTATCGCGAACCATAAACGAGTGAAATAAATAGAAACTATTTCTATTAAAACTTGTGAAACAATAAAAGAAACTATTTCTTTTAAACCTGTGAAATAAATAGAAACAATTTCTATTCAACTTTTGAAATAAGAAAAGAAACTATTTCTTTTAAACTTGTGAAATAAATAGAAACTATTTCTATTTAACTTTGAAATCAAAAGAAACTATTTCTTGTGAAATAATAATATAAACTATCCATACGAACTTGTGAAATAATAATTGGAACTATTTAACTTGTGAAATAAATAAATAGACAATATCACTATTAAACTTGTTGAAAATTACACCCTAATGAACAGTTACCTGTTAAAACAAAAACTTAAAACACTACAAAAAAAAAGATATAGATACAAATTTTTTTTTTGTACCAAACCCTGAAAATATATAAGTGAAACTTTAATACAAATCAACAACAAAGAAGAACAACGAAGAATATACTCAAATCTTCAACATCAACTACTTCAACACTTTTTACACCAAATCCTGAAAATATCCAAATATACCAGTTCAACATAAACAACACAAATCAACAGTTCAACTAAAAGCGGAAAAAATAAGGAGAAGAACAACAACGAAGACAACTTTATTATCATCACCAACAAGGAAAATACCATAGTAAGAATCTACATATTTATATATTTTAAGTTATCAAACTGTATGTACAAATTATTTTATGTGATAAAAATATAAGAAATTCATGGACAATTATTATATAACGCAGGCAGAATTATACTCTTATAACACAGAGGCAGACATTAATAGAAAATTAGTAGATTTAATAAGACAAATAAAAAAGGAGGCTAAAACTCAGTATAAATTTAGGAAACTCAAAAACTCAGTTACGATTTTTCCTATGAGATTTTAAGGAAATCCCAATTTAAAAAAAAAAAAAAAAAAATTTTTATTAAATTATATGGACGAAAATTTTGACGCATTAGATAGGGCAATCGAAGGTGTCCAACAAGCAATAGATAATCAAAGAGATATCCTAACAAGAGAAAACTTAGAAAATACAAACATGACGGCATCATTGACAATTGACCCCCTCAAATATCTCGACAGACTCCCTGAGTTTAGCGGAAACACTAGCGAACTTCAAACCTTCATTACACTAATAGACAGAATTTACCCCTTACTGACCCGATATGATACCTTAGCACAAAGTATCTTCTCAGACATAATTAAATCTAAATTAACAAAAAAAGCAAAGGAAGCTATTGAAATAGATAGTAATGCTATGTCTTGGAAGGACATAAAAACGATCCTATTAAATAACTTTTCCGACCGAAAATCGATAGAAGAACTCTTCAATGAGTTGAGAGGAACGACCTTTAGAAATAATAGTGTAGAATTTTACAACGACTTAAAGTTCATACTTAGGAGACTTAATATAAAGACTAAAACAGAACTATCGACCGCTACAACTGAAGAGGAAATTGACCAAACTGTTAACTTAAACATAAAAGCCGCTCTTCAGACATTTAAAACAAAACTGCCCGAACCGATGAGGTCAATTTTATATTGCAGAGATCCTAAAACTTTGGAAGAAGCAATAAACATATTACACGAAGCAAATTATGCTTATTATAGCCCATATAAAACAGAAAACAAACCGAATAGAAGAACTAACGACCAGACCTCTAGACCTACAGAACGATATAACAACAATCGACAAAACAAGGATGAACACAATCACAAAAATAATACGACTACTCGTAACAACTACAACAATAACTATTCAAACAATCCTTACAATACAAACACTAATCGCAATAATTATCAAACACATAATAATTATAACCGCAACAATCGTTACAACAATTAACCAGGTAACTCGTATAACTATAACCGAAATAGTGCAAGCAGTTACCACAATAACAACAATAATTATTATAACAACGAAAGGAATAGAAACCATGCTAGAATTAATATTCCCCATCAACCAACGGTAGAACCGATGGAAATCGGAAAAATTGAAATAAATCCAACAGCCCAAAATTTTCCTTTACCGGCCTCAGAAATAACTTACCACATATAGAAATAAAAGCTAAGTTAGGAGTGTTAAGATTCATAATAGATTCGGGAGCGACCCAATCTATAATAAACCCTGGATTATGCGATCCAAAGTGGAATGTACCCACAGGGCCAATGAATTTACAAACACTAAAACACATAATAGAAGTTAACGAAAGGGTAGCTATCCCTTGCTTCAAAGAATTTGGTAACATAGACAAAAAATTTGAATTTTTTGTAAGTAAATTTCATAACATGTATGATGGTATAATTGGAAACAACATATTGATCCCTTTAAACGGTGTGATCAATTTTAAAGAAAATAAACTACTTATAGGCGAAAAAGAATTAGAACTAAAATTTTTAACAAATATGGAAAACAAATATTGCTTCACAGATAAAGGTACTTACGAAATTGAAGTACCAGTAACAAATAAAGAAGGTTTAGTTTATATTGAAGGAAAGTCTTCCCACGACAAGGAAGTAGAATTAATGCAAGGAATATATGAAGCAAATAATCATAAAATAGAAGCCAAATTACAAATTAAAAACGACGGAGTAAAAGACGTCGTAGTACATAAACAAGAATCCACTCAAGTTACTAACGAAAATTTCTGCATTTATACATTTGATGAAAACAACGAAAATTTTACGAAAAAAAAGGAAAATGACAAGCCTCTACTAGGACAAATTAGAATGGATCACCTCAATATAGAAGAAAAAGAAAAATTAATAAATGTAGTGAAGAAATTTAAAAATATTTTTTATAATGACGATTCGAAAAAGGACCTAACGTTTACAAATGCCCATAAACATGAAATTCGGACTATCGAACATGCTCCTATAGTGGCAAAATCTTATAGGTATCCATACGTTCACAAAAACGAAGTAAGAGATCAAATACGGGAAATGCTTAAAAACAAAATAATACGACCAAGTCACTCTCCTTATTCAGCGCCAGTCTGGGTAGTTCCAAAGAAAATGGATGCGAGTGGAAGAAAAAAATGGCGCCTAGTTATTGACTATCGGAAACTCAATGAAGTAACAATAGATGACCGATATCCAATTCCTAATATTGACGAAATATTAGAGAAGCTAGGACGTTGTCAATACTTCACCACATTGGACCTTGCAAAAGGCTTCCATCAAATTGAAATTTCAGAGAAAGATATTCACAAAACAGCGTTCAGTGTTGAAGGAGGGCATTACGAGTTTCTTCGTATGCCTTTTGGTTTAAAAACAGCACCAGCCACATTTCAACGGCTGATGAACAACGTTTTATCTGAATACATTAATAAGATCTGCTTGGTATATCTCGACGATATTATAATTTTTTCCACTTCCCTTACAGAACACATAGAGTCGATAACTAAGGTATTTCAAAAACTCAGAGATGTAAACCTTAAAATACAACTAGATAAGAGTGAATTTCTCAAACACGAAACCGAGTTCCTTGGTCACATTGTAACAAAAGACGGTATTAAACCTAATCCAAGAAAAATAGAATGTGTCCAGAAATTCCCTCTCCCAAAAAACCAAAAAGCAATTAAAGAATTTTTAGGACTAACAGGTTATTACCGCAAGTTTATTAAAGACTATGCGCGAATAGCTAAGCCCATGACCAAGTATTTGAAGAAAGATATAAAAATGAACATAGAAGACCCTGAATATACAAACGCATTCGAAACATTGAAAAAACATTTAGTTAACGATCCAGTCCTTGTTTACCCTGATTTTAAAAAACAATTTACGTTACAAACCGACGCAAGCAATTATGCTTTAGGGGCCGTGTTATCCCAAGATGGACATCCAACATGCTTTGCAAGCAGAACGCTCAACGACCACGAGCAAAATTATAGCACAATCGAGAAGGAACTACTTGCCATTGTTTGGGGAACACAATATTTTAGACCTTATTTATTCGGAAATAAATTTATAGTGGAAACCGACCATCGTCCTTTGACATGGCTTTTTTCAATGAAGGAGCCCAATTCCAAGCTTATTCGGTGGAGACTTCGTCTAAGCGAATATGATTTCGAAATAAAATACAAAAAAGGCATACAAAACGGAAACGCCGATGCGCTATCTCGCGCCATGATTAATTTCAACGAATTCGAGACACCAATAATAAATGAGAGTAAATGCCCATTAAATATGTACAAAAACCAAATCATTTTTAAGAAAACCGACTCAGGATCTTTAAAAATTAAAAATCAAAAAATATTTAGTTCGAATAGAAAAATAATTTATATAAGAAATATAGATAGCGACACAATCATAACAATAGTGAAAAACCATTTTAAGCCAACAGGTACAAACGCCGTATACTTCGATGATGAAGTAATTTTTGAAATATTTAAAGAGATGATAAAAAACAATTTTAATAATAACAATGGTACCTTTAAAATTATGAGATGCACAAAGGTTCTGAGAGACATAACAGATGAAAATGAACTTACTAATTGCATAGAAACAGAACATTTGAAGAATAATCATAGGGGCATTAACGAGAACTTTCTAGAACTAAAAGACGTCATATATAACCCAAAATTAAAGCAAAGAATTACCCAATTCATCAACAATTGCGAAATTTGTAATGTTGAGAAATACGAAAGGCATCCTGTAAAACAGAAATTTAAATTAACGGAAACACCCGAAAAACCAAGAGACACGATCCACATGGACGTTTTCTATAGTTTAAACAAAAACATTTTCTTAACCACGATAGATAAATTTTCAAAGCATGCTCAAGCCATCAAAATATCCAGTCGATCATGGACAGAATTTAAACGAGCTGTTATGCAATACATAAGTAATGTAGGACATTTTAACAACCTAATTGTAGACAACGAACTTGGCTTTAAAGCACTACCCTTGCAAGAATTCCTTAGAGAACAGAATATCAATATCCACTTCACATCAAATAATAATCACACATCGAATTCCGATGTCGAACGTTTGCATAATACCCTAAATGAACATTTGAGACTTTTGAGACACGACCCAAATAAGGATATTGACACAGTAGAAGAAAAAATTTATAAAGTAATTAATTTTTATAACAATAGCATTCATTCAACAACAGGCCGTAAACCAATTGACTTCAGTAATGGGAATATAAACCAAGATGAATATTCCTTAATAAAAGAACGAATTAAAAATATAAAAGAACGTACAATTAATACACAAAATAAAAATAGGGAAGATGTTGAAATACAAACGGGACCAGTATTTCTAAAAGAAATAAGAGGTGGCAAAAACCATGCCAAATTTAGGAAAATAATCGCAGAACCATTAGATGAAGAACACATTGTCACAACAAAAGGACACAAATACTATAAATCCCATTTGAAAAAACCAAAGAAATTTCAAGATAATAATAACCCAACAATAAAAATAATTTAAATATTTTAAGACTTAATATTTCGTATATTTTTTTTAGGAAATGGACGTATCCATGTTAATTTTAATTTCACTAACGACATATGTACCGACGACCTTTTCACAGACGCTGGAGGTTCAAAATCTAAACGAAAATAACGGTTTTGTCAATATAAAGATGGAAAATATCAAAATAATTATAAACTATGAAAAAGTACTTCACATAATTAACGTGACACAATACGATGAGACGAAGGAACATATTTGGGACAACATTAAACTAATGACAAACAAACCCAACTTAGAAGGACCAATGCTAAATTCAGTCCTACATAACTACAGAAACCTAGAAGTAAAATTACACAATCTACTCCCGCAGACAAGAAGCAAACGAGGACTCTTTAACATAGTCGGCAAAGGCCTTAAATACATTACAGGAACTATGGACGCTGACGATGAAAAACATATTATTGAACAACTCGAAACTCTAAAGGGAAATAATAAAAATCTCATTACGGAAAATAATAAACAAGTACGCATTAACACGGACATAATTAGACAAATCCAAAATATTACGGATCACATTAAAAAACAACAAAAAACCATAAAAGAATATGTAGGAACATGGTCAGACGAAGTTAGCAATAGAATAATATCAATAGAAGATGAAGTAAGATACATGCAATATCTTTATCAAATTAATTATGACATCAGCCTACTCATTAATCACATAGATGATATAGAACAGATTCTTCTCAATAGCAGACTTGGTGTTCTAGGTAGAAATATTCTGACAAATGACGAATTTAGAAACATAACAGACATTGACACATTAGCAAACATAAAGATTTCAGTTGCTTCATTTAACAGAAAAATTGTAATAATAGTTTTGATTCCAAGATTCGTAGAAAATAATTACTCAAAAATTCTTATTGAACCCATACCTAACAAAAATAAAAAATCCTTATATGTAAAAGAAAATGAAATTATAACAGACAACCACGGCAATTTATATTACGCGGAAGTAAAACAAAATTTACAGAGAAACTTAAGAAAACTTGAAAACCAATGTTTATATAATATTTTTAAAATAAAGGAAGCAAAATGTACTTTTAAAGAAGATACAACCACTCAACTAAAAGAAATAAGAAATGGATTAATTATTGTAAAAAATATAAAAAATACTGTAATCTTACATAATTGTAACGAGTTTAATACTATTGTAGAAGGAACATACATAATTAAATTTGAAAATTGTTATATTAAAATTAATAATAAAACCTACAAAAATTTTGAAATAAAGGTTAAAGACCATATAATATTACCGAATCTACATGTATCTATCAAGGAAGACGTCTTAAACACTAAGCTTGAATTCGATAACATTCATCTACAAAATATCGAAAACAATAGGAAAGACATCACGGAAATTAATAAAAATCATTTTCAAAAAAATACTTTAAATATAAGCACTTTGCTTATCATAATTTTAATAATTTTTGCTCTTTTAATAAAAACTAAAAATCTTTGTTCAAAGACCACTGTCTTAGAAATATCTTCGTCGGAGCCTCAAGCTAATGGTGGGGGAGTTATAGCAAACCCCTTCCTTCCCGGCAAAACTAATGTAATATAAAATTAATTTCAAAATTCTTAATAATTGTTTGCTCCAAATTTCACAAATAATTATTAAGAATTCTGGCTGACCAATTTCCGGTCACACAGTAAATTTCAGCATAATCGAAATTTTTAATAATTCTTTGCTCCAAATGTCGCAAGTAATTATTGGGAATTCTGGCTAACCAATTTCCGTTCACACAGTGTTTAGAAAAGCTTTGATTGCACTTTTCGCTTGAACTTATTTTGGCAGCGCTGACAAACGCAGCGCAACACACACATACAAAGATACATGCAGGTACGGTAAGCACAGAGTTTTAGTTATAAACAAAAAATGTAATAATTTTAAGTTAGTTGATTGACAGCTCGAGAACAATAAAGTTAAAAATTAAAACCATTTAAAATTGTGTTTTTTTTTAATCTTCGAACTATTCGAAACATTAATTTTTAATCTCAAGAAATTTAAGTTGGTTAAATATTTTCAAACAGAGCCCAAAAAGGAAATGTTTTTAATTTAACTTTAGTTTCGACTTTCCACTTTATTCCTCCATTCTTTCAATTATCCTTTTATTTGTTTAACTTGAATATCCACAACGTTGTGTTCTGCTCACTTTAATTGCATTGCGTGTCACTAAAAGGTTGTCGATGGTCGTTGGCTTCTCTTGTTACCTTGTCGCCTGCAAAGCATGTTGTTTCAAGCAGCAAAAACTTTCAAAACAAGCCAATGACATGAAAATGTGTGTGAGTGTGTGTGTGTGTGTGTGTGTGTGTGTGTGTGTGTGTGTGTGTGTGTGTGTGTGTGTGTGTGTGTGTGTGTGTGTGTGTGTGTGTGTGTGTGTGTGTGTGTGTGTGTGTGTGTGTGTGTGTGTGTATGTTTGTGTGTGTGAAGAATCTACACTGTGCAACCTCAAAAAAATAAACATGATATGAACTTCACATTTTTAACTTTCTCTTTACGATCTCCCAAATGTTTCTTAACTATCAATTGAAAGAAGTTATTAAATATTTAATTAATTTTTATTTTTCAGATTCAGTTTCCTCACTCACCGAATTAGCAGCCAAATGTGTTGCATCGTACATACCATTCGAATTGGTCGAACACGTTTATCCGCCCGTCCCGGAACAGCTACAATTACGTATCGCCTTTTGGAGTTTTCCCGACAATGAGGAGGACATTCGCTTGTATTCCTGCCTTGCTAATAGCTCAGCGGAAGAATTCAATCGAGGTGAACAGCTGTTCAAGACACGAGCTGTTAAGGATCCGCTGCAAATTGGTTGGTTTATTATAACAAATATCTGACTTAATTAAGCGCTTCTAATTCGATTTTCTATTTTTTCTGTACAGGTTTTCATCTCTCGGCCACTGTGGTTAATCAAACGCCTCGTGAACACTTAAACGTTGCAGTGACTTTCGATCGTCGGCGAATATCATCGTGCAACTGCACGTGTACCTCCTCAGCGTATTGGTGTTCCCACGTAGTTGCCGTCTGTTTGCATAGAATACATTGCGTAAGCTTCTAAAACACGTCAATTATTTGATAAAACTAATAAACATTTTTTTGGCAGCCCTTAGAAGTATGTTTACGTGCACCCGTGTCCGAATCGTTAACGCGACTCCAGCGCGATCAGCTGCAAAAGTTCGCACAGTATTTAATCAGCGAGCTGCCGCAACAAATTCTACCAACAGCGCAGCGGTTACTTGATGAATTGCTCAGCGCTCAGCCTACAGCGATTAATACTGTTTGTGGAGCGCCTGATCCAACAGCAGGTGCATCAGCCAATGATCAGACCAGCTGGTATCTTGATGAGAAAACGTTGCACGATAACATTAAGCGTATTTTAATTAAATTTTGCATGCCGACACCCATAGTATATAGGTGAGTACGCAGAAAAATTTAAAGATTCGCACTACATATATACTTTTCTCCAATTAAGTGATGTAAATTATTTATCAAATTGCGCCCCTCCGGCCGCGTCCGAATGGAGTTCATTGCTACGCCCGTTGCGAGGTCGTGAGCCTGAAGGCATGTGGAATCTTCTATCTATTGTGCGTGAGATGTATCGACGTTGTGATCGCAACGCTGTGCGTTTGCTCGAGATTATAACCGAACAATGTATGTCATGCGACCAGATGTTAATTTGGTGGTTCCAAACAAAGCTCTCGCTTATGATGGGCTCTCATGGACACAGCGGTGGCAAACATTCAAATACGCACTCGAATTCAAATGCTTCTCAACATGCCAGTAGTTCACTTTTCGATGAAATCGTTATGCTGTGGCGATTGGCTGCATTGAACCCCGGCTTGGCTCCTGATGAGCGTGACATGCTGCATGCACAGTTTACGGCCTGGCATTTAAAGATATTAGATCGTGTAGTTAAGTGTCGCATGTTACCCTCATCATATAGTAGTAAACATCAGCAGAACGCAAGGTAAGATGATGATTTTAAATATGTTGTGTGTTACAACTTCTCCAACATTATACTTTAGGAATCATTAAATTAATTTAAAAAACTCTCAATTAATTTTAGAATATGTTCATATTTATAAAGTTAACATAAACTTCGGTCTTAAGAGATTTTAATTTAGAGCTCTAGGTAAAGTAAGTTATGAAGAAGGCAAAAACAATAACAAATATGTATAAAGTCAATCACAAAACAGCCTAGACAGACTTTTTCGAAAGGCGCTACCCAGGCGCGGATCCAGGGGAGAAAGCGTCCAGAAGCTACTTTATTTTTTATAACGATTTTAAAAATGTTCTCTATAAATATGATAATTCTTATACTTAGAGCAAAAAAATGTGCTTTTCTTTCGTTACGAGTTGAAAATTTCTTAAACGTTTTATCAGAAACCGGATCAAATCACTAGCAATTTTTTACTTTTCTAATGAAGGAAAACTTAATTTATTACACCATGTTTTGTAAGAGAGAAGTATTAAAAAGTCTACATCAGCGCTAACATTATTGCCAAGTCAATGAGTCCAAATTTTATTTTATTATATGTGATGAAACAATGGATATCCGATATGTGGACATCACCAAATATTTATTTCGTGAATATTTTGTAGGCTTTGATTAAATCAAGAACGGCAGAGGTTGTAACGACTGCAATTACGGATGAACTCTGGTTGAACTCAAGGCCTTTCAATCGAAAATTTGAGAAGTCAAGGATATGATGGAGGCTCAAATATGGCTGGACAGCATAATAGATTTCTATCATTAATGTGTGCAAAACAGTCATTAGCTTTCTACACTCACTGTTTCAGCCATTCATTTAATTTATGCGTTGTCAAGTCTTGCAAAGTGCATGAAATTCGAAACATATTCGACATACTAGAAAGACATGAATATTTACACACTGCTTGCGAGTTGCTACCATTTATTTCAGGGGCACTTTATAGAATGCAGCATGACCGTGGCACAGAAACATCCTGCAAGTCAGCTTAATTTTCAGCTTGCATAAGAACAACGCATTTTATAATTTATCCACATGTATTGGTTTTCGTGAATTTCTTCACTTTAACTGTCAGCAAAAATCACCAAAATCTTAATATTCAGATTTCATCACCTTGCAACCACGTAGAAAACATCATTAACAAATATCTTGAAATGAGACTAGATGAAAAAAGGTTTTGAAAGTAATTTCCTTAAAGCCAAAGAAACAACATCTGAGCTAAACATTGAAATAAAAGTTCCTCGAGTATGTCAACAACCGAAATATCGAAGCAGTCTCCAAGTCGATAATAGAACACCTGAAGAATATTTTCGAATATTGTGGTTTTGATTAATATTGTATGCTAGTTGAAACCCGGCACGTTGATGCCTTGTCCAACACCCGAATTCCAAACTCCAAAGCTATTCGATATCGCAAATTTCTGTTGTATGGGAGGTGGCACGCCTCTTTGTCCGAAGTCCATAAAACGTTATCAGTGAAATTGTGTTCGGCACGTGTAAATTGTGTTCGAATACCGAATTCCGAAGCAGTGCGATCTAGATTTCCAAAGCCATTCGATTTCAAACATTTCGGCTGTATTGGAGGTGCCACGCCCCCTTTTTAATATTAAAACCTTCCTTGGTGTGTATTTAATAACTTCCTGAAGTGTTATATTATTGCAATTTGGTAATTGCATACCTTTGTGGTAAGTAACATTCTTGGTTTAGATGTCTTTTATTAGAAAAATTTCGTTTTCTATAAGAACAGGCAAGTTGCTTAAAATTTCCAAGAAATTGACACCACAAAAACTTTCGTACCTGAAATAACAAAAAGTTGTTAGTACTAATTTTATTTTTTGGTGATATGAAAGAAATGATGAAAATTAAAGTTCTGTCTTTAAAAGTGAATAACTCGGTCATTTTAAAAAGTATTGCATTAATTTTTTGTTTGCTTGAAATTTTGATTAATTGTCCGTCCAATCGTATTTCAATCTTTTCCGTTTCCCTTCTAATTTTTATAATTTAAAAAAAACCTTAACGAATTTCTTTATTTCGCAAAAAACTTTGGTAAAAATATTTGTTGTTGAAAAAATATTCAAAAATATTGTTTGCAGCTTTATTTTTAATGTATGTGCCTATAATCGATTCTCATACTTTTTTTTATTTATGAACCCTCTTGATTTTAATTTAGAACCCATTAATAGTGATACAATGTTATGATACAGTTATGATACAGTGTTAACAAATCTAACTTCAATGTTGGCCATGCCAACTGTCAAAGCATTAAACCTTCCTTTGCTTCGACAAAGCTTGACGTAATCAAATGCATTCTTAGTGGCTGCTTTTTGGATGTTGTAGCTTTTACTGAAATCTGACTGAAGCCATATATTTCCAATAGCGCTGTGGACATATCTGGTTATGCATTGTGTAGAAATGATCGCCCTTATGCTAGGGGTGGAGGTGTGTGTCTTTTCATCACCAATAAAATTAAGTTTAATGTTGTCTCTAGTCCTTAAGAATACGGTGTCTGCGAGTCTCTTTTTGTTGAGTTGTGTCTTCACTCTTATAAAATCCTACTAGGAGTTGTTTATTTACCTCGAGGTGATATTGCCTCTTTTGAAGGATTGTTAGGTGACCTGTTTGATAGGTACTCTTATGTAATTGTGGTTGGTGACTTTAATCACAATGTATTTGACATCTCCAAATCTGCTAGTTTGCGTTCCCTGTGTCTTCGTTGTAACTTGTCTTGTGTGCACAACTCATTGCCTTCTCATTTTGATGTTCATCATAACTCTACATCACTTATTGATTACTTCTTGATAAGTGATTCTTGTAAAGTTTTATGTTATACCTTGTAAAGTTTTATGTTCTGGGCAAATGTATTCAACAGCTATATCTCACCATGCTTTCATTTATACTTCGTTTGACTTCCCTGGTATTGAAGATGAGGAATTTGTTGAGTACCGTAATTACAATGGGATTAACTTTGATACTCTCAATTCCTTTCATACTGGTGCCAATTTTAGTGGCATGCATTTCGCTAATGATGTAAATGCGCAACTTGACTTCTTAAACTCACTCCTAGCAGAGGCTTTTGATTTGACCCCTATTACTCTATTTAAAGTAAAGAATAAAAATATGGTTGAATTCGACTCTATGGAAATTAGATAAGCGAAATCATTGCGTGATGCGTTCAAAGCTTTTACATTACATAAATCTGAATCCAACTGGAAAACTTGCTGTAAATATGAATGAAGTGTCTAGGGATTATAGTTGATTCTGATTTTTCTTTTAAGCCTCATATTAATCTTGTTAACTCGAGGATTAATTACACTTTGAGAAAGTTATATAGTTTGCCTCTATACTTGCCTCCTTCGGTTAAATATAAAACTGCTCATGCTCTATTAATGTCTCGTATTTTTTATGGACTGGAGGTATACTCTGGTACCACTTTATCCAATCTTAATAATTTACGTATTGCATTTAATAGAGTCATAAGATACGTCTATTATTTTCACATACGTGACCATGTAACAGAATTTACTGTGAAATTTATTAATTATACTTTCTGTGATTACATAAAGTTTAGATTAATATCTCTATTCTAAAGAATTATGAGATGTGCTGCTCCTTATAATATTTCTGGACTGTTCAATATGTGTAGGTCTCGGAGAAATTCTATGGTTGTTATACCTAGAATTCATAACTCCACTTTTGAGTGATAATTTGTTATTTAAACTGCGAGGATATGGAACAATCTACCTAATGAACTTAAAGTATTCCATCACTCTTTAGCTGTTTTTAAAAAGAATTACCTCCATTATATACGTTCTAGTTCGGGATCTTATTAATAATGTTTTCCTTTCTTTTTTTTTAGTCGCTGAAATTAGGCCTTCAAGTTTATGTTCTTTTGTATTTGAAATGGCATTATAATTCGGGAATGTTTTGCAAATTGGGATGGTAGTAAGTTTAAGCTATTTTAAATAAGATTAAATATGAATTGTTTGAAAATTTAAAATAAAGAATTAGTTTAATGTAAATAACTTATGTAAAATTAAATGTAAAATATTATTTTTTTACTCGCTGTGAGTCTACGTAATCAATTTTAATTAAAGGCCTTAATTGGCTTTAGATTATAAATTAAATAAAATAAAATAAATAAATATAGATAAATCTGCTAAAATATGCTTATAGGAAAATAAAAAGGAACTTTGGGTTGCGAATTTTCCAGAACAATAACTCTAAACAAATTTGGAATAATTTACGTAACTATGGCTGCCGAAAGAACAGTGTGTAGAGTTTTGTAGAGTCAAGTCGAATTCTATTGGTTATGAAAATATTTCGTTAAAGTTTATAAAAATGGTACTGCCTTTCATTTCTAATCATGTTTTGTTTTTTGTTAATATTCTAACTACATCCGAATTTTCGTTTTTTTGGAAAGTGCCAAAAGTGGTGCCTATTCCCAAAAGCACCTCTTACTCAACCTTGGATAATTTAAGACCTATAAGTATCTTCCGACTCTCTCTAAAGTTGTTGAAAATATTATTAAAATACAGATTTTTGAACACTCGAATCGTCTCTTTCTGATTGACGACAGTCAGTCCGGCTTTCGAAGCGGCTAAAGTATTTCATCACTCTTACTTGGCCTAACTGACTCCATTAGAGAAAATGTTAATTATAATAAAGTCAGTCTCTTAGTGTCCCTTGATTTTTCGAAGGCATTCGATAAAATAAATCACTTGATATTAATTAAAAAACTAAATTCTCAGTTCAAATTCTCTTATGCCGCTTGCAAGTTAGTTCTTTCTTATTTATCTGGCCGTAAACATTTGATAATGACTCTGGGTTACTTAATATTGTGTCTGGTGTGCCACAAGGTTCAATTCTGGGTCCACTGCTTTTTATGTTTTTCACAAATGACTTTGTCAACGTCCTGAACTTGAACCTTCTATTTAATTTAAATTAAATTGATTTTTTATTGGATTTTCAATACAAATCCGACTTCTTAAATCGATATCCTAGTTATGGAAATCATAAACGAATTAACTGAGCTCCGTTTTCTCAAAATAAACCCTATTTTGGCCGCGACAAATGATTATTAAAATGAATAACTTCGGAATTGGTTTTATAACCATAAATATCAATCAATTAAAAAAAGTTGAGCCTAATCGGAGTAGGTAAGTTCAACAGATAGTACTTCAATTTGAAATAGGCGCTTTACAAATATTTCCAAAACATTTTTTCCATTTATTCTGTATGAAAAGGAAATCTACGTCTACACTTCCGATACTATCGAAACTGTGTCTTTTTTTTTAGCAAATCACAACCTTGGCCACGGAGAAACAAATTGATGCAACGCTGAGACTTTTGCTTTGCTTGTTACAACAACCCTGAAATTCTAGTTCGTGGCCGCTCAATTCACTACTTTTCGAAGACTTTTCAACTAAATGAAAGTTACTCCGTGAATAACTACATTAAAGTTACTTTGCTTTTCGGACTAGTTACGGATTTGTCTCACTGACAAATGGGTTTCCTCTAGATTTTCTATTCCTCTGTACGTTTAAATTATTATCGGTCGGGTATCAACTTTCCCTATATTTCGTCGGGCTCTACCAGAACATTTTTCACAGCTTAATCACTCAAGACTCCTGAACATGAAAGGGTAGTGCCTTTTGAAACAATCTGTCTAGTCTGCTGTGTGATTGACTTTATACAGAGTGGTTGTTGTTGCCTTTTTGGGTCTTAAATATTTATTTGAAATTAGGTATTGCTACAAAATCATTATAAAACCACACCTTCATCCCTTATAAAGTGACTACCGTCGTAAGTGATCAAATTGTAAAATAATTGGTTAATGACTTCAATCTTTGCACATATGTATGTGCAATTCAGAGTCGAAGTGAACCAAGTCAAAAAAAAAAAATTTTCCGTTTTCTAATGCGATTATAGTTCTGTATAGTGATTCTTTTGTAAATATCAAAGTTATAGTAAAGTTTAGTTAAAGTAAATATCATTATAGTTCTGTATAGTATAAAACAAAATCACCCCAATTTTCGTTTACGAAATACCTGTAAAAAGTTTAAGTCAATGACATTACTTTTCACAGGATTCGATATACAGTGGTGGTCACGAATTTAGCACACACTGTGTTAGTAACTCTAATTTGAAATTTTTTACATCTTAGCTTAAGAATTGTAATCAAATATTTTTTGTTGAGTATTCTTTATGAAGTTAACTCTATGTACCGTTAGTTGGTTTCTTAGTTATTCTTACATTTTCTGACATATTTCAAGTAGTATGAATCAATGTGGTTTAAATGCTGGACACGAATTTAGCACAGGCTAGAATTACTGTTCCCTATCGTATTTTAATTTCGTTAATTAAACTTTACTAGTAAGATATAATAAATTTATTAAGTTTCTTTTTGAGTTCTAACAAAAAACTGAAGAAAGATGTAGCCAAAGGCTACTGATATTCAGAGGCTCAGCGGTATTTGATTCAGCAAATGAAAAATGGTGGAAGCACAGTTTCAGCGATTGCTCCTCTTCTCAGATGTTCGTGAAAGTTATTATATAAAGCATTACAACATGTAGTGCAGTATTAGAGCATTAAAAATGTAAAATAGCGACCAAGAGCGCGAAAAACAATAGCAAGAGAGGGCCATTTGATTTATAGAGCTTCACTTAGTGATCCTTTTAAGACCTCAAATAAAAATTTAAAATGAAATTTCATCAAAATATGGCATAAACGTATCCTCAAAAGGCATAAGAAAACGCTTGAATGAAAACAATTTCCGTAGCTTTATAGCCTAACAAACACCACATGTGTCGCAAAAAAATATTAAATGCAGTCTTGCGTTTGCAAAAGAATATTTAAAAAGTCAACGAAATTTTGGAAAAATGTGCTTTGGAGGGATAAATCAAAGTTTTGCCGGTTCGCATCTGACAGAAAACAATATTTATGGCGTCCTCAAAACATGTAACACAATCCAAAGTACACGCTCAAGACGATTAAACAGGGTGGCTGAAATGTTATGGTATGGGCGGCGTTTTCTTGGCACGGAGTTTGTCCGATTGTTAAAATTTACCAAAAAATGGATCAGCACGCTTACAAAAACATACTTGTCAATACCATGATACCGCTTCAAGAGGATAATTTGCCACTTTAATGGCGTTTTATGCAGGATAATGATCCAAAGCATAGTGCTCACATAGTTAAGAGTTGCTTGGAAGACAAACATATTGATTTTTTGAAGTGGCCATCGCAATCATCGGACTTAAACCCGATTGAGAATCGGTGGAGGGATGTCGAGCAGCAAATACTAACAGTAAAATCCAAAAATTTGCCAGATTTGTTTAGGGAAATTCAAAGGATTCGGTATAGTATTCCAAAGTACCGTTGTGAGGCTTTGGTCAAAAGTTTACCAAGGATATGAGATGCAGTAATTAAGAATAAGGGATTTCCTACGAAATATTGAGTTTTATGCAATCAATTTTGATTATATTTTTCATCCTAGACATTTTTTCGCTCGTGTGCTAAATTCATGACCAAGTCGAAATGCTTATTTTTAATTTTTATTTGATTTTAAGTCCTATAAGAAAAAGTTTTGAAATAAAAAAATGTATATAAGAAATAAAGAAGACATAATATATACACAAATAAAAAGTTAATCAAAAATTTACAACAAATAAATGGAAAATCTATGTATTCGCTTGACTTTTTTAAGTGTGCTAAATTCGTGACCACCACTGTATCGTCGCTTGAAAAATTAAATGTCGTATGTGGAAATTTGCACTTTTCAGATTTTTGAGAAAAAAGGGCTATAAATTCTAAAAAAATAGCGGTAAGTACACAAAAATTTCGTAATCTATTATAAAATGTGTCTGCAAATATGCCTGAAAGTCTGAAGAATATTGCACAGCTAGATTTTGAATTATAGCCCCTTTTTCTCAATAATCTCAAAAGTGGACATTTTCACATACGTCATTAATTTTCTCAAGCGACGATATGCCATAGACTTTGTGTCATACTATCTCAAAACACAGATTTTATGACTTGGTTCACGTCAATTCTGAATAGTCCATATGCTTTTATTTTTGAAATGACTCTAATAGCCTTCTTCTGGTGATTGACAACCGTAAATCCATTGACAAGCTAGTCTTTTATGTTTTATTTTTTTGGCCCATGGAGTTGGAAACTTCCAAAATGTTTCGCTTTAGCAAAATTTTATTTTTAGCCATACTTAAGTTTAAGTTTAGTCTAGAAATTTGGCGGCTAAGTCTTCGAATCAACTTAAGTATGGTGGAAGTCGAACTTAAGTCACCAAATTTCTAGACTTCTTAAACTTAAGTATAGCTAAAAACTGAAGTTTTGATTGTGAAACTAGCCCCTAGTGTAGATTTAACATGCAAAATATTAATTTTTTCATTACACCAAAGCAACGTTTAAAACTCCTGATATTTTGCGCTGCCTTTGCTGCTGCTTAAACTTATGCTTCTAAAAATATAACAGTTACAGTCAAAGCAAAAGCAAAAAACGATCGCTGATAGACTGCAAAGCACTTCAGCAGTCGACCGCTTCGGCTGTTGTCGTTTTGATCGACTGGAACTGTGAACAAAATCGAAAGTCTAAGCAGCAACAACTGTTTAACTTTTGCAAGTCGAAGCATTATCAGTTTTTCAACAGTCGTAGCAGACTGTTTTGCTTTTATGATTTGTGCTTATACTTTCAAACATTTGTTTGATCGCTTTCGTGCCAATTTCTTTTGCTTTTGGATGGCAAAACTGGGTGGATGATACTAGGGTGGACCTTAAAAATGTGTTTTTTTGGTTTATACTATGTATTAAGGGGTAGTTGATTTCGAATCTGATATAAGAATTTCAAAAAGTTTTTTTGATACAAGCGTGATACCTAAAAAGATGTTTTATTGCTTTACACTCTTTGTAAATAGATGCGTTTCTGATTTAGAATCTGATGTAAGAATTTTAAAAAGCTTTTTTGAATACTGGGTGGATCCTTTGAAATGCCAAAGTAGTAAGTTTTGAAATTATAGAAACAGTGAGTGATGTAAAAAGCAATAATTTTATGACTTTTGCTGATTTGATTGCAGCAATTTAATCACTGCAGCAAAGTATATAAATTTTGCTTTTGTATGAATTATTAAATAACATCAAAATTTTCATGGAAAAAAAAAATTTCTATGCAGGATTTTAGAATTATAAATATGAAAAGTATTGAAAGTAATATCGACATTTTTTTAAATTAGATATTGTTTCGATATTAAAACTATATCGCTAAATTTAACTATTGTTATTTGGTTTGTATTTGCTCTATGTATTTCTCTTTGTATGTTCACGTCAAGTATAGCAAATTAGAAAATTTTTCTCTTACTCCGTACACTTGATAGCCAACGTGAAAATCCTTTTTAGTCTATATTTACAGCTGTTGGAAAAAATGTTTTCAATATAAATAATCTTGATCTTAAAATGCATTTCTTTTTAGATCGGAAGCTGAGCTTTTTGTCGGCTTTAAGCCCGCAATTGAAGCATGCTATCTAGATTGGGAGGAGTATCCCATACCAGGTGTCACACACACTCAGGATACCAATCCGATTTATTACTCTCCCTTTACATGTTTCAAACACTCAGATATTAAGAGCGGCGATATAAATAGCGGCCCGGTTAATGCCACTCAAGCGGTAATGGCCAATAACAAACACTATAACTATATCAGCTCCTCAACGGATCATGGCATGCATTTATATAAGCAACGGTATGATCGCACATTGCGTGATCGTTTCTACATCTCATCCAGCAACAACTCCAGCAACTCGTCGAGCGACAGTGTTCATGCCCGAGTCAATGCATTGGGTGCGGGAGGAGGTGGTTCTGCACTTAATGGAAATCAACTGGTGGGAGGAAGAGCAGCTGTGGCCGATAACAGCGGAAACGTACTGGTAGTTGGTAACGCCCCGTGTGGTGTTGCTCCCGTGGTGGTTGAGTTACCGCGTCGTGTTAGCGATGGCAATCGTTCAAGTGCCAGCAGTGAAGGCTTTTGCGAGAATGATGATTATGGTGGCGACAGTAGCAGTAACAATTTGTGTGCTGAAGGTGGTCGTACCTTGGAACCACCAGTAGCAGCATCGAGTGCAAAGAAACTCGTTACTAAATCCAACTCTCTCGGAAGTTTTGTGGATTCTGTAAGCACACTTGAAACAGCAGAAACTGATGCTGATGCGCCCGGAGGAAGCTTCAAATTGCCCAAGTCACCAATGTTAGCATCAGCTGCAGGCTTGGCCATGTCATACCAAACTATGACATCGATTTCTTCCGACACATCATCTTCGTCTTCGAGCTCATCTTCGTCATCCATGTTAATGGCTCCAATTGGAATCGACTCCCCACCGGAGGCAAGCGTATGCGTTATTGACAGTAATGAAAAGCGACGCTTATCAAAAGACGAATCGTTCTATAGCTCATCAGATGAAAATGTAACTGTAGCAAAGTCCTCAGATGCAATTCCTAGCACATCGGCTGCGGCGATTGAATTAAGTGCTTCTGCTAAAAAGGCACCTAATAATCAGACAACAGCAGTTACTAGCGTTAAGCAATTGGCACAACTTAATGCCAACCAACCGTCTACAAGCGCTGCTGCAGCTGGCTCCTCCGTGCCATTAGCGGCGTCCGCAACCAACATAAGCGCCATTGAAAAGCCACATATTATCTCAAACGTACGCCCTACCGAAGATGCCTGGGACATTCTGCTGGCACGTGCTGAGGGTCTGCACGCACATGGCCATGGCCAAGAAGCTTG
Organism: Dichetophora obliterata; assembly: GCA_963920525.1. Classification (NCBI taxonomy): domain Eukaryota; kingdom Metazoa; phylum Arthropoda; class Insecta; order Diptera; family Sciomyzidae; genus Dichetophora; species Dichetophora obliterata. The sequence goes on from OY986439.1 coordinate 60,664,383, forward strand.
CATTCTAGCCGTTAGACTGGCCGAGGAAATGCTTGCAAATCCACCTAATTTAATGTTGGAACTACCGCCACCGCCTAAACGCAAAGGTAAAAATAAGAATATCAATCCAATATCGCATCATCTGACTGTACTGGCGTCCTCCACTCTGTCGAAATGCGCCTTTCTCTGTACTGTGCTATCCGAGAACTCGGAGCACTCGCATATCGGGTTTCGCATCTGTTTATTTGCCTTGGAAATGCCGCGACCACCTGCCAGCACTAAACCTCTAGAAGTTAAACTGGCCAACCAAGAGGCAGACATTTTGGCTCTTCTGAAAAAAATACCTCTGAATCAAGCCGAACTGCATGTTATTCGTGAACGTGCTGAACACTTGAAAAATGGTACATTCAAGTCAAGAGGCGAGGCTCTGTTACCCATAAACTTGGCCAGTTTTATCTTTGAAGCTCTTGTTATGCCTTCTATAACAAGCAAGGAACAACGCAATCGAGTTATGACCATGTTCTATCGCATGCCTACTGACGAGAATTTGGGCTTCGAGGCTGCAGTAGCGGCATTGGGTCTGAAAGCGAATGTTTCCGAGGCCGAGCATCCTTTACTGTGTGAAGGCACGCGTAGGCAACGTGGTGACCTGGCTCTCACTTTGCTCTACTACTACAAAGACGAACCGCGTAAGATTGGCAAAATTATGGAAAAACTATTGGATCGTGACATACACATACTTTTGAAAGCGACCCTGCTGCCCGCATACTACACCAACAATCCGCCGGTTCGCACACAAGCAACACAGGTAAGTTTCAACTTATATGGGCTTACTGATATCTCGATTGAGGTAGAAAAATTAAAATAAATAGAGTAGATTGAAATATTTTTGAGCTACAAATTAAAAACAATTGTTTAAATATTCTAAGCCGACATTTTGATTTTAAAATGCACTACTTTTGGGGTAGACTGCTGAAAATGTTTAAATTTACGGCCGATCTTTGTGAGACGTGATAGCCATAAATGTGCTTAGCAACATATCGAATAATCAGAGCAATCAATGGAATCAATTGAATTTTTCAATCATAGCAATCAGTTTTAACACGTGTTTTAGAGATAGTCGCCTTTAAAGTTTTCCATCTGCACCGTGCTGCTTTACGGTGCCTCACTTCATACTTTCGCAAATTATTTTTATTTTCCAATATCATTCTGAAAATACTGAAAATATGTTTTGGAGGTTTCTAGTAAAATTTCAATTAATTTTCAATACATTTTTAAGGGGCATCTATCTATCTATCTAGGGAAGAACTTTTTTATTTTTAAACTCTACAACTGTTATTACATAATATTTATTTATTTATTTATTCGACTACGTATTTTATTTACGTATCATTCGTATTATTTTTTTTTTGGTGACTCTTTTGTATGACTTCGATAGATTGGGTAAATTGAATAATTAAAGGACCGTTGTCGTTGCATCATAGGTTTATCTCGTGGTGGGGGTGTACTTGTTGCAATCCGAAGCTCTTTTTCATGTGGTCAAATTACGGCAGCGAATAATTATCCATTGTTTGGCACTGATCCAACTTATCATAAAAGTCTATATCGAGCAAAAAAATATAACAGTCTACAGGAGCTTGTACTCTGCTTGATGAAATTAAATAAAAAATAAATTTTTTAACGATAATGTCTTTTTTATCTTTACAGTCGCGTCGTGGTGAGCATGAATATAACGCTGCGCATGGTTTGCAATCTGCTTCCTGCATGAATGACATTTTCCCTTCGGATTATTGCTCCGTTGGTGGCAATAGTCGGCCCCACAGCTCAACCAGTGCTGAGTTGGAGGTAGGTTTAAATGCTCTTAGTATTTCCTCCTCACAAGGTGGAACCGGCGTCCAAGCACCAGCTGCCTCCACTTCCCAAGGCATGTCATCCGGTAGTGGTGGTGGTGGTGGTCAATCGAATTCTGCAAGTGGCACAATTAGCCGCACCAAGGAAAATAGTCGCTACAAAGGAAAACGCGCTTATCCGTCCATCCCCAACCAACCATCGGAAGCTAGCGCTCACTTCATGTTCGAACTGGCTAAAAATGTGCTTATTAAGGCCGGTGGCAACTCGTCCACCTCGCTTTTTACCCAAGCCACTACCAACCAAAATCATCATGGACCCCATCGCGCACTGCATATGTGTGCTTTTCAACTGGGCCTATATGCGCTTGGTCTACACAACTGCGTCAGTCCGAATTGGCTGTCGCGCACATACTCTTCGCACGTTTCATGGATCATTGGGCAAGCAACAGAAATTGGAGCTCCAGCGATAAGCTTTCTGATCGACACCTGGGAAAGTCATCTGACCCCACCCGAAGCAGCCGGAATGGCTGATCGTGCTTCACGTGGTTGGGACAACAGTATGGTGTACCCCGCAGCGGAATTGGCGCTATCTGTGCTGCCTCATGCTGCTGCATTAAATCCCAACGAAATCCAACGCGCTATTCTCCAATGTAAGGAGCAGAGTGACCATATGCTGGAACGTGCCTGCATAACGGTGGAGAATGCGGCGAAAGGTGGTGGTGTCTATCCAGAGGTGCTTTTTCAGGTGGCACGTTATTGGTATGAGTTGTACCTACGCAATACCCCTAATAACGAGCACGAACAACATGATGATCATCTTGATCACTCGGCGGTTAGTTTAAGCGCACTGATAGAATCCCAGCATCACCACGAACTACAACAACAAATGCAGGCACATCAACAACAAGTACAACAGGCACAACAACCACAAGCCATGGCTGGTCCGGGTGCTCTTATTGGGCCACCTCAAGGCTTGCAGCCACCAGGACCGCCAGGTAATGCCCAAGGTGGCCCAGGGCAGCAACAAGTTGTTGTAACAACATCTCCCCAGGCTTTTCAACCAGGCGTATCGACATTAGCACCCATTGGAATATCACCGTACCCTCCATACAGCTTTTGCCAGGGTATTTATCATCATCATAATATCACTTATCCGGCCAATCAAATGCAGATGTACATCCCTGCTCCACCACCACCACAGCAATACCCTGGCTACCCACAACCACCGCAGCAGCAGTCTGCACCCGGTCCTGTGCCAGGTGGTGCCGGAGCTGGTGGTGTGGTTGGTGTAGGACCACCACCTCAATCTGCCTACGTTCATCCATCTACAGCAGCAGGCAGTGCGGCCTTTCAACAACTGCAGGCTCAACAGATACCCCCTCAGGCATACCACCACCAGACCATACAATGTGGCTCAGCAGGTGGGCACCCACCACCTACATTCCCTCAACAACCCGGTCAGACTGGAGCACCGCAAATGCCACCTCAAAATATGCAACAGGCTGCCGTTGCAGCGGCTTATTATACTCAGGCACCACCACCGCCACATCCAGCGCAAGCGGCACAGCAACAAATGCGGCAACAGCAGCAGGGCGTTTATTCAGCATTTGTACAGACGCAGCAAATGCAGCCAGCAATGCAGCAACCACCGCAGCCACCCGTGCGTCAACGGCATCCTCACCAGTTTACGTAAGTGTAGAGTAGAGAAGAATTTAAATTTGGTATACAAACTAAAGTGTACCACCCATCGCTATGCCAAAAATTAGTATTGTCCGCCTAGTGCTTGATGCGTTTTAAAACATGATTTTATTTTGAAATTTAAATATATCGCTCGTTTTCTTCAATAACAACGTTATAAACCAAAAAACGAAAAAAATTAAGTTAATGATTCAGAAACATTTGTCGCACCATAATATTTATTGTGTATGATCTTGGTAACGATATTTTTATTACTTTCCGCGAGAGAGCAATTTTTAATAACTTGATCTTAATATATTTCTTATATAATCTCAAAGACCATGGATTTAGCCAAAATATTTTTTCTACGGTACTGTATAAGTGCCATACTCTTTGAAATATACAAGCATATTCGGTATTGTGAACTTATTCTGGGAGAAATTCGCTATATATTTTTAAAACAAAATGTTTCTTCTGAAAATTCAGTTTTTTTTTTAGTTTTGGCACAGAGATTATATTAAACAGAGGACCCAGTTCGAAATTCAGTCAATTTACGTTATACAACTCAGGAGGATAGAGGAACAAAACAAAAACAGTTACGCTTTTGCCTCAGTAGTTGTTTCTCATGCGTACTTATAGAAAAGTATAGGCAGCGTCAAAACGAAAGCATAATTATTTTTGTTTTTTTCTTCTATCCTCCGGACGCTTGTACAACGAAACTAGAGTTTGAAGAGCATTCGAAGTCGAACAGGGACCTCTGTATAATATAGTATCTGTGGTTTTGGCGTTATTGAAGAAATTGAGCGATATTTTCTACAATATTCACCAAGCACAGAAATTTTTTACAAACCGACTCCATATTATTTTTCTGAAATGAATGCACGAAAAAATCTAATTACAACCACTCTTTATTTTTGGGAATAAACTTTTCTCTGCAACATCTTTCTTGTTGCCACCTATGTTAAAAATGCAATTCGCATTTTTTAAATTATTGCAGATAATTTCAGATAATTATTTTAATTTTATGGACTTTATAATTTTAATTTTACTATTATTTTTGAATAAAACAAGTTCAAACACATCGCTGTTTTAACAGAGAGTGAAAAAAACCATGCCTGATACGAAGCATTACAAAAGCGCACAAAAACTCTTTCTCTCTCTCCATTTCAATGTGGCTCTTCGATTCAAACACTAGTGCGGAGAAGAGAGAAATAGGAACAGAATGGTAACGTTGTGTTATACGAGCATAAAACATAACTTGCTTTGTTGTGGTTTCTGCTCGCGATCATAAACCAAAACCGTATCAAATTTAGCGTGTGTTTTTGCAGTCGTGTTGCAGGTTGTTGCGATTCTTTTGTTACACAAAAAAATCAATCATCGCTTAAATTAAACAAGTGTGACTTTCGTCTACAAACAATTTGTATATTCCTCAGAAATTTGTTGGACTAAATTTTTGTTGTTAAAAGTCGTTAAGAATGTTATTAGCTTTATTATTGCTAGTGTGCACAGTGTTTTTTGTGCAGTGGAAATTAATAAAAACATTTTTGATCTCGGAATTGTAGAAATTTGATATCATTCGACAGATAATACTTCTGTTAAGGTAAATCCAAAATAATTTTGTTTATTTAAATAACGAATGTTGGCACGGCATTAGGTAAAAGTTGTCAAATTTTTTAACAATTTGCAAGTTAGTGTCCGGTGTGTTCTTGATGCTCATAGGAAAAGTTTATCTAAAAATACATTTTTAACTGAAAATTAAAATATAAAAACATTATTTAAAAAAAACTCTGTTCCATTTTGATTGAAATTTAATAAAAAAATCACAGTAACGTGAACAGCACAGAAGTGAAACTACTTAAAATTAAAAATAAGAGAGATTTTTGTGAACGAAATACAATCAAACAAATGCGTTAAAAATATTCTGTTTATTTAATATTTACACTGTCATTGGTTGGTGCTTCAAATGTCAATACTGATTTTAATGGTTCCATATAACAAAAATGTGATATACAAGACCTTCAAGATGCTGCCGGCCTAACAAAGAAAATACACGATTTTTGCCAACATTTATTGTTTATTCTTCCACATAGTCCCCTTTTAGCTCATTACACTTATTCCAATATTAAATAAATAAATTAAATAAAGCGACAAATGTTAAACACAAGCAAGAGCAATGCGAAAGCAGAAACAATACCAAAATAAAAAAACAAAATCAACAAAGATCTCTTATGGCAAAAGGAAAAGGCTTACGACAAGGATAAGGATTTGGACAGAATTAGAACAATGATTACGACAAGAATAAGTAGAAGTATTAGGCAAGGATTAAGAAACGGTTAAGGACTTAGACAAGTATTCAGATTAGGGTTAGGCCAAAGTTTACGGCAACGATTAGGAATAGGATTTGAACAAGGATTAGGACAAGGATAAGTTCAAAGATTAGGACAGATAAAGACTATTATTATTTGGATAAAAATTAGAAAAGGCTAACGACAAGGGTTTGAACAAAGAACAGGTCAAGTATTAGGACAAAATTTAGGGCAATGACTAGGACAAGGCTCTGAACAGGGATCGGACAAGGGTTAAAACCTGTTTTAATAGACGAAGATAAGGAAAAAGATTTGGAAAAGTATTTGGACAAGAACTAGGACAAGAATTTGTAAAAGGATTGGGACAAGTACTTGTAGAAGGGTTAGTACAAATATTTAGGCATGTATTATATAAAAAAAAAATTTCTTCAAATATTATGAAAAGGAATGGCCACAATGACCACGACAAGAGTAAAAAAAGTTGCCACGTTAAAATTAAGGGTATGTCGAGGACACAATCAACTAACACCTCTATTTTTTAATATTTTCAGTCCTACTCAACTGCGTTATTTACTTGCTGCTTATAACGTAGGAATGCTTGCGATGGAAACACTTGCGCGACGAGTACACGACGATCGTCCTCAGGCAAAGTACGCTCGCAGTCCTCCATATGGTGAGGATGTTAAATGGCTTTTGCGTATATCAAAAAAGTTGGGCACACAATATCTGCATCAATTCTGCGTCTGCGCAGTTAATTCAATTGTCAGCCCGTTCGTGCTGCACGATGTTGCCATTGAGTCGGCGCACTATTTGGGCCGAAACAATCATCAACTAGTTATGCAACACTTGAGATCCGCTTTGACGCCATTAGTGCAAAAGTGTCAACAAATGTAAGTGCCTTAACACACAGTTACGTGTGTTTTAACATTTATTTTTCTTTATTTACAGGTACATTCAATGCATTCACCAGAAATTGTATCATTTGACTCAGGCTGATTACGAGGAATTCGCAACCATAATTTTAGCCGCCCGTGCTGCATTCCAGATCACACCCGAGGGTAGCGCACAGTTCAAAGACTGGCTACAATCGATTAAAAGGTACAAACATTTTTTTTTATTTCAAAAATAAAAGTGTTGAGTTATTATGAAATAATTGGATTGGGAAAATCGAAGCACCGGTATTATAAAAAATGTTTTCATAGAATTTGTTCGAGTTGGTGTCTAAAAATGTTTTCAAGACGGTATTTCTTTTTTATTTTGGGAATAGTAACATAAAAACATATGTTTCAGGGCAGTTAAGGGCGTCTTCTAAAATTCAATCCACAATGGGTTGAACAGTAACAAAAATGAGAATTAATTCAAGAATTGAAATTGATAAATTGAAAAAAAAAATTGTAACCGGGTAACAAAAAATAAAATTCTTCGTCACTATCTGTCAAAGTGATTGTTTTACGTTATTTACTTTTTTGCTACACTTTTTGAAAGTACAATAATTGTTATTATTTGAGCGCGCATTGACAAAAAGTTAAGAAAGCAATATTACAAGTGCAGTTTTTCCCAAGCTATCTGTAACTACATTTTTTTAACGGATTCATCAACTTCGGGTGTTAGACTATGTTCTTTACTAATTTTTGTTTAGATGAATGTTGTAAAAATTGTTTTAATAATTTTCTTTAAATTGTTCAAAAAAGGTACGTTTTTTAACATATGTTAAGCTTAAAAGGTTTACTGGGTGAGATCAGGCAAAAATGTTAAAACGATAATAAAATATAAAGATTCCAACTCTTTTTAAAAAAAACAAAATTTACAGATATTTGCATAATAGTGAAAAATTTGAGTTTCATTTAATTCTACAGAATCAAATTGTGCTTATATGTACACACAATTTATGACATTCGGTTTTTTAGTTCTTTTCTGCAATTGTTATTGCTGTTTTTATTTATGACCTTATTTTGTAAAACGCACGCAATCACCTCAATTGGGGTTTAATTGTATGGCAATTCCATTTCCATATAAATTAGAACAAACACTCAATTTAAATGCTGAATGTAACAAATTTCGGCGCCAGTTAGAAAAATATTTGCTACATTTGGCCAAAGAACAGTTCTATCCCAGTGGGTATTATAGCGAGTGCTCCGCAAAAGAAGGCATGCTACCACTGCTATTATTGTCGTCAATACACCTTCCATGATCACTGCATTGATGAGTACTTCTGTAAGGCCTACCTTTTGAAGGTTCTGATTCTTTTCATATTATTTAATATGAAAAATTTATAAAAAAATTCCAAAAAATTTTTTAATACACAGAACAGTTTGTAAAAAATGTACTGCGATTTAAAAAAAAACAAAAAATTGTTTTTGTCCGAGTTGGTTCTCGAACCCGGGCATATTATATGAAAATATTTATTTAGAAAAACTCCAAGTCTTTTCTTATATATTTGTATGAAGAAAATTTATAAAAAAATTAAAAAAATAATTTTAAATACATAGAACAGTTTGTAAACAAATGTAGATTATAAAAAAAGACAACAAAAAATTTTTTGTTTCCGAGTTGGGTTTCCAAACCGGGGTCCCGATTGTATTGATGCAAAATAAGCTATTTTTCTTTAACAACCACGATAGACGAGTGGTTAAGATGTCGGACCGCCACATGATCACGGTTGCCACCTCAAATTCCCACGAATAAAACCTTTTTCCCACAATAGCAAAAATTAATAACCACGAAATTGAAAAAAAAAAATCCCACGGACATTTAAAATAACCACAAAAATCCCACGCAAATAAAAAAAAACCACGAAAAATCCCATTTGTATTAAAAAAACCACGATAAATCCCATTTGTATTAAAAATAACCATAAAAAATCTCTATTCTATTAAAAATTAGCACAGTAAAAAATACAGATAAAAGATTGTCAAAAATTAAACAAAAAATTAAAAAGAACAACTAGTATATTTCGTCGTCTGTGTTTTAATTAGTGTTTTAGTAATAATATTCAATAAAAAATATTTGTTTAATCCACCTTAAATCTGTATAAAGCTTACAAAAAGAGTTCCAATTAGTTTTTAGTCTTTAAAAAACAAAACACAATCCCAAATTCTTATCTTTTTAACAATTATTGCTCAGCACGCTCAGCAAGCAAAATTCCATTCGACTGAAAATTCGATGAACAACGAACATTTCGACAGGGTTTGACGTTCGATACTCGTTGTTCGATAACCAGCGAAGATTACGTCCAAAGCAACGCATAATAAGGGCCAACCAGAAATCAATTTTAAGATATACCAATTTTGTATATTGATACAAAAAGAATAAAAAATTCACTGAAACATATTTTCCCAATGCATGTAATTATGTCAAGAGTGAAAGAACTTCCCACCAAACCAAAGTAACCGAAATCTTAACGAATTCGTTGTAAAAATCATATAGCTGGGTTGAGACAATTTTTACAATGAACAAAATATAAAAAACATACATTTTTATGTATATAAATATATTTTAACTGAAAAATAAAAATAAATCCTTCAAAATAAAAACAAAATCCCACAAAACAAAAAAAGCCCACGTGGATTAAAAAAAACCACTCAATTAAAAAATCCCACGGGAAATCCCATTTCCCACGGCAATTAGAAATAACCACAAATGGAATTTTTCCCACAAAGGTGGCAACCGTGCACATGAGAGGACCATGGTTCAAATCTTAAATTGTTTTTTATCTTAAGTCGTTTTTATTTCAAGTTCTTATTTATATTGTTCTTCCTTCTAACGTGACTTCTCGAAAGAGCGCTTCTGGCAGGTCTCTTTTGAGCAAGGAGAGCGGAAGGCCTGACAAATTTTCCCATTTCATACAAGCAATAAAACTGTATTTGCAAGGAGTGTGTAAGACCTTTTAAAACCTAACGCAGGCCTTCTAGAAGGCCTTCGAACTACTGCAATTGCCAACAGGGATACGCTGCACAGCAACCAGCACAGCATTCGTTTTTTACGTCACACGACGGTAGTGATCGATTTATGCATAGCAAAAAAACCAGGAATTGCATGTATTTTTCTCTTAATGACCGACACAAACAAAGACAATTTTGCAAACACCATTTGTTCATGTTGGAAAAATTGACTTTGTTTTGGTTTTCACCAAGGCCTGAATTCTCCAACATGAACATGAACATTTTGAAGCAAACATAAGTGTAAAACTGAAACATAGAGAATTGTTGAGATCGATCTTTGTTTGAGTTTGTGACGCACAAGCAAATATTTAAACAAATAATTCATGTTGAATGATCAACAGCATGCCAACTCCGTTACGCACAAAAAAGAAATGAAAATAAAATTGTGTGTTGTGTGCTTCAAGCAAATGATTGTGAGTAAAAGGAAAACTTTAGGGCTGAATAGTAATTAATGCGATTATATTTAAGGCTAAAAGAGACATCACATTATATAGTTTACTAAATTGTTAATTGTTACTAAAGAACCTCGGTAGCCCGGGTTCAATTCCAGCTCAGACAGAAAGTTTTTTCAATGGAATTAATTTTTCTGTTCGGTCGTCACCTCTCTGCAGACAATGGCAAACCTCAGAGAGTAAAAATTGCCATGTAAAGCTTCTTGAGAACATAAGCCGTTCGGAGTCGGCATTAAACACGTAGGTCCAGTTCTTGGTCATTTGTTATCAAACATTTAATAACACGCACAACACAATTGATCAATAGAAGCTAAGTCAAAGTGCCTACAAGGACTGAAATGGCCAGTTTATTTTTTTTTAAAATTGTTAATAATATTGGTTGAGAAAAAATTTTTTTAATTACATAAAAAAAAAAATTAAATTTGAAAATGTTTCGGGCATGATACGAAAAAGATTTTTAACCCTCTTTGAAATATATATAATTTTCTGATGAGTACAAGCGTGTGTCAACCGGTGTATCATGATAACAAAATTAGTACCAAAAATCTTAGAAAATATAATTATATAGGTTATATTTTCGCTATGCTTTTGTCCCCCCTAGAGCAAATCCTGCGGACGCCCTTACATATCAGTGCTACTAAAACAAAAGCTATGCTTTTTAAACCGTTGCGGCTAGACTCTGCTGATCTCTCAATCTCATAAGACTATGTGCCCATTGACTTTGTCAGCGAAATGAAATGCTTAGGCGTTATTATTGATAATAAATTAACTTTTGAAGCTCATATAAATACGTTGATATCTTCTGTAAATCTCACTTTAAGGCAGTTGTATAGCCTTAACCTGCATTTACCATTACGGATCAAGCTGAGGATAGCTCATGCTCTCCTTATGTCTAGAATTGCCTATGGCTTAGAGGTTTTCTCTGGCACTTTCTCTAACATTATGCGCAAAGTACAATTACTATTAAATTTTTATATATTTTTATATAATGTTCGAAGTAAAGATCATATTGCTAGCTTTGTAATCCGATTTTTAAATTGCGCTTTTTCTGACTTTGTCATCCTTAGAATAATGATGATTATGTTCTATAAAATTCTCAAATGCAGAAGCCCTGAGTACATTGCTAATTCCTTCATTTTCTCCAGCTCCTCTCGAAACCCTTAGATTGTTTACCCGAAAATCTCCTCGTCACAATTTAAAAGATTATTTCAAATCAGAGCAGCCGGGATCTAGAATGGTATGCTTAGAATTTTGAAGAGTTTCTCTAATACCGGGATTGTCTTTTAAAGGAATCTTATTTGTCATTGGTGTAATTTATTGTGGTTTTGTCGCCTTATCCTGACATTGGTTGCTGTCGAATCCTAATCGTCGTTAGTACTGGGTTTCGTTTAGGGAAAGCTGGTTCTTATCTATACTTAAGTTTTATTATGTTATTTCCTTTTAATTTCATTTAAATGTTATTAAATTTTTACTTTTTATTGATTTTTTCCATTTGATCTATTATTCTTTAAATAATTATTATTAATATTATCAGATACTCGCACTTATAAATATACATATATTTGTATATATAAACATGTAGTTTTGTATAATTGGCCCTGGTCGGCTTTAAAAATAACTTTAAATTCAATAAAATTAATAAATAAATTGTAGTTTTTTGTGTACTTATGATTGATTATTCGTCAACAAAAACAAAAGTTATTTAAAAATGTAGGCTCCTTTGAATTAATCCGCGTTAAGATTATCTTTCAACCCACTGTGCAATGATAGAAAACTTTGTGTTCACCCTTAAAAAAATTTGTCAAAACTGCAAATTCCAAATTTGTATTTTCTTCATTTATGGCCTTATTTTGTAAAACGTACGCAATCACTTTTTCACTGGGCAATCACTGGGTTTTTTTGCCTGCCAATAAATTTCATAAGCAAATTTTAGTTAGAGAAATAGAGTTTGTTTTACTTCATATGAAAATGAAATTATCAGACAAAAAAAAAGCCCAAATTAGGTGATTGCATACATTTCACAAAATAAGGCCATTAATGTTTTATCAGGAGCAAAGGAAAGTTTGTCAATTTGTACAAAATTTGTGATTTTTTTTTCAATTCTGCAAGTAGAGAATCCATTAAATACATAAACTATTTTTTTTTATTATTGTATAACTCTTAAAAATTTCTCAACTTAATTTTTTATTTTATTATTTTTTTTTAAAGATCCAAATCTTGCAAGAAAGAGTTGTGGACGCAAATTAATGCTGCTCTTCAAAGCAATTCCAAATGACAAAGACTTGATTCGATCAGCACAGCGACAACGACAACAAACCCTGCAGCAGCAGCAGCAACTCAAACAAATAGTGAAATTGTATTAGCAACAAATAATATAACATCAGCACCACCATCAGTGCATGCAATCGGAGCTATTTTGAGTGGCAACACCACCACATCGCAACAGCAGCAACAACGTCAAACAGCAACACAACAACAATCCACGTCACAGCACCAACAACATCTGGCAATTGAACAGTGGAATGAAGCAAGTGGTGGCAGCAGTAGCAGTAGCAGAAAATACATAGTACAAAATGCAGCTGCAACAACACCGGCGTTATCAGCATCATCAGTTTCATCTTCAACGTCGTCAAGTGCAGCTACAACAGCTTCAGAATCTGCTGCACTAAGTTATAACCAACAACAGGAAACAGTTGCAGCACAGTGCAAACAACGGTCACAATATAACGCTACACAACAACAACAACAGCAACAACACTTTTCAACACCAATAAACCATCATCATACACAGCCGCCTGTGCATCCACCAGCACTGTCCTCTTATGCTTCTGTAGATGCTTATCACCATCAACAAATGCAAATGCAGCTGCAACAACAATTTGAGCAGCATTATACACTGCAGCAACATTTCTATCAGCAACAGCAGCAGCAGCATTATATTGATCGAAACTCTGCGGCAGCTGTGTTGGCTGTTCCAAAACAACATCAAACGCAACAACCACAGCAAATATTTCCAACCGTTGTGCTACAAGAACAGCAACAGCAGCAACGTGCTTATTCATCAACTTTACTTGTTGGCCAGCAGCAAAAGCCAAATCAACAGGAGCCAGTTTATCCAAACTTGCTGCAGAATGAGCAGACAATATATTTGGCCGGACAACAACAGTCCTATGCAGCAGCAACCTCTGAACAGAAACGACAGCAAGAATATGCTAGATGCAAATCTGAGAACCAACAACAACACGTTTGCCAAACAACAGCTGCATCAACGCAAAATAGTGCTGGTGCATTAACAAGCCAACAACACTCACAGTCACAACAACATAAACAACAAATGTTTCCAGCCACAATGTTGGCTTTTGCAGCAACACACAATGGCTCAGGGTCTGCAACAAGTACTCACAACTTGAACGTTATAGCAGCAGCGCCGATTGTAGTTGATTTCAGTAATTTTACTGTGAACTGTGTGGCAACTGCAACAGTTGCTCCAACAGCAGGCGGCAATGGATCAGTTATCAGCACAATGGACGGCAGCACCAACGGAAATGCATTACTTCAACAACAGCAATATAGTAATAGTAGTACAGTACAACAACCGCCTCAGCAACAACATCATTATCACAATCAACAATCAAAAGAATAGCAAGAAGGTGTCAACATTGGTGCAGCAGATCCTGCAACAAAAGCAGCACTCTAACAACGTTTTAATTGTTACAAGCTGCTTGTAACACATTGGCAGCAATTGCGTTGTACTGGTTTGTTTTTAATGACTTTATTAATAGCTGCTGTTATTTTCTGTTTTACTCTTTAAATTGTGAAACTGTTAAAATTGTGGGTTTGAGAAGTTGGGAAAAGGCTCAACTGTTGATTGCAAATCATTTGCTCTGTCTGGTGAAGTTGTTCAAAATGCTCGCTTAAATACTGGTTAACGATTTTCAGGCTTAACACATGCACATTCATTCATCAAACGACCGATAGATCAACAGAACATAACAGAACAACACAACAAACTGATGACCACCGTTATTTACTTTTTATATATTCAATATAAATATAAACTGTTATATATCCGATTTCATGGATCTTAGACTGACTTGAAACAATTCGTTGTTAACTTAGGATGTGTTTTTTTTTATTTGTTGACTTTAACGTGATTATATATTGTCGTAATAGAGGTACAATTGATTAACTACATATTTTTGGAGTCGAGAATCATGCGTTTAATGTTAAAGAAATCTCTTCAAAAATTAAATATTTCGATTCATACAGAAAAAAGTATAGAGAAAAAGTTATGATGAATAAGAAATTTTGCAAAAATTTCAATAAAGCTATTTTGAAAAAATTGTAGTTAATGAATTTTATTTCTATAACGACGATATGTGTAGTCATTAATTTCCACAAACACTTCAACTCCAATGATTATTTCAAAAATATTAGTTATAAAATTCAGAAGGAAATCGTTTTTAATTTTTTTAAAAATTTGATTTTACCCCAGATCATCTCAAACCATTTTATTCATTTATACATTTATGCTTTTCTATTAAATCATTGCTGGCTTCAACATATCGCTTGATGGTTATAATTGCCCCGATATTCACTTGAAATTGTGTTTTTCTGCAAACTTTGAAGCCAATATTTTTGATGCACATACAGCTGCGGCCAAAAAAATAGTAGTGTCCCAACGTTTGTAGAAATAAAACTCACACGTTCTTGGATTTTAAAATTTTTAAACATTTTATTTTTTATTCAAAAAAAACTTTGAACTAAATCTAGCTATTAAAACAAAACAAATTAAAATATTTGCCTCTCGCATCATATTACGGAGGCCAACAAAATCGTTGTGATTATAAACAGTTCAACAAAATCAGATAAATAACAAAAAATTTGGTAATTAGCTTCACTGTTTAGATAATCGGAATCCTTGCTCGTAATTAATACTTAGTTGCATAACCTTTGTTATCAATTACTGCTTTACAACGACGAGGGGTTGAGTTCACAAGATCCTAACACCTCTTGTCTGAAGTTGGTACTCCATTCGTTCAACCTCTTTTCAAAACTTATGTTAGTTTGAAGGTTGAGAGTCACCAATAGCCTTTTTTAAAATCAAACCACAAATTCTCAATCGGATTAAGATCCGGCGACTGAGCGGACCACTCCAAAAACGCGATCCGATTGTCCAAGAAACACTTCTTCTTCCAAGAAACACTTTCGGTTCGTTGTCTTGTTGATAAGCCCATATTAGCAGCATCTCCTCTTTTATACGTTTATTGTAATGTTTTGACGTAAAGATACAATAAGTTGGACCAACGCCATAGAAAGAGAAGCATGCCTAAAACATGATTCTGCAACCACCATGCTGAATGGTTTTTGTGGTGTACTTCAGGTTCTACTGACTATTTTTTGGAACTCTAACATATTGACGAGACCCTTTACCACTGTGCATTACAATTTTGGACTCTTCGGACCATACAATTTTCCTCCACTTTTTCATTTGGCCACAAAGAATGATCTTTTGCGAACTGAGTCCTTTATTTGGATATGCTTTTTGGTTAAAAGAGTTACTTTGCGAGGACTCCGCGCACTCAAATATTGTTCCTTAAGAAGTCTTTGTAAAGTTCGAATGAATTGGCCTTAGCACACTACTCTCTTAATCAATTTCGCCATCATAACTGCCTTGTGTCCACGTGTCTCTGATTTTTTTCTGTACCGTCCTGCTTTTCACTCTGCGATAATTGCTTTTTATGCAATAAAAACAAATTTGCATCAATTCTCAATGCAAGTGAATTTACAAAAACAACAATAAGTTGCTGTTTACAAGATCAGGTCACCAGATTGTCAGGTCACCAAACAGTCGTGACGAGAAAAAAGTTTGTTTACAAAATAATGCGTAAACTTAAGAGTTGAGAGTTAAGAATAATTCTGCTACTTAGTACTTTCATATGTTTTGGTACACGGTTTTTTGTTCATAAAATGAAAACAACAAAAAGTTTTCAAAACTATTTTTGTTATTTATTGAGTCTTTCAATAGCTACAAATTGCAAAACAACTTATTCGAAATTGTCACCATTTGCTTTTCAGCACGAACGAAGTCGATTCGGCCAGTCATCGATCACAGCACGCACGACATGTACGCGACATTTCGAAGCCTGAGAAAATAAATGTCGTATGTGAAAATTTTCACTTTTGTGATTACTGAGAAAACGGGGCTATAAATTCTAAAAAAATAGCGGTAAGACCACAAAAATCTATTGTGAAATATGCCTGCAAATTGGTCTGAAATTCTGAAGAATATTGCTCCGCTAGATTTTGAATTATAGCCCCTTTTTCTCAATAATCTCAAAAGTGAAAATTTTCACATACGACTTTTATTTTCTCAAGCGACGATTTGTTCACTGCTCGGACAAGAGCGCACCTTAGAGACTCGATATTTGGGTGTCGAGAAAAGCAAGCCATACCCTTTAACACGGACCACAATTTGTAATCCATTGGATTAAGGTCTGGGCTTCCCGCTGGTCACTGATCCACGGAAATGAAGTCCGGTACATTGTTTTTGAGCGACTCTTGGGTCAATTTAGAGTTATGGGCCGAAGCAGAATCTTGTTGAAAGGTTCACGGCTTGCTTTGAAATAATGTGTTGAGAGGCATCACAACCAATTCCTAAACATCGGATTCATCCACCATCATAGGCGACTCCCCACCAAACCATGACAGAAGCCGGGTGGTGACCTTGCTGAACTTTCGGAACAAGTTCTGCTGCATGTCGTAACGACAGATCATACACTATCATTCTGTTTATTTAACGATTCCTCTACGGGAAAAATTTTACGGTAAAGAGAATTCATCTGTCGGCATTATCCGCGTGTTGGGAAGTAACACTTTCGATTTTCGCTTGCGTTTTTCCTTTAATGCTACCGTGAGAAGGTGTCCGGTGTTTCTTTTGTATGCTCTGAGCACCAAGTCATATTTAAGAATGCGAGCGATCGATTGCGCCAAGATATTCATCTCCCGCGACAAGATTTTCTGCTTTCGCAGCAGTGTTCGCTTGATTCGAGACATCACCGCCTTGATGACTTGTGGTCTTCTTACAACACGCAGACGGCCGGATTTTGAACGGTCCACCAGTATCCTCGAACAACTCCACAGTACGATACCCAAAATTACGAGTGATTTTGAGTGGTCGCAAAGTCCCAAAGATATCGCCTCTTTCCATGCCATATTTTTTTAGACCAACTATAACATTACGATTTTCGAACGAGCCCCATTCCATGATTATAAACAACTGACGCCGAAAACTTTTTCGCAGAAAAGAAACATAAATGCTAAATGTCAAATAGGCGTCAAAACGAAGCAAGTACGTCCAGTAGTTCACTCACAGTGAGTACATTCAGTCGTGTACCAAAACATATGAGAGTACTAATTATTTTCAACCTTTTTAAAAATTACAGATTTCGATTAGATGGGAAGAAAACAAAATTATATGTTTACGTCTCAGTAATTTTTAATATCGGTTTTAAGCTTACGCCAAAATTTGGAGTCTTCATATAACAATTTACTAACATACATGAGAGTACGAAAACTATCAAATATAAATATATCCCTGCAAATATTCTTTGGAAGATGGATCGCTTTTCGATCTCCCAAGCGATGAATGCGCGATTCAAAAAATCTTCTTTCGCTCATTCCGGCGATCGTTGGAAGATGGCTTTTTTAAAAATTTTTTCAAATCGATCGTTGGAATATGAAGCAGGCTATTCTATATACTTCTCCCCTAAAAATAATAATCGAAAAATTTAAAAAATTAATTTTTTGTGTTGAACGGCCGTATAGAAACTGAAAATATACGTATGAGTACGATTTTCGGTGGTAGATTTTTTTTTGTCGACCGATTTGACAAAGAATGTCTCCTATAAAACAACTTGTAACGTTCAACAAAGACGCTTCGCAACAAATCGCTGAGGAATCGCTTAAGACTCCTTTTGCCGATTCGTGTGCTACTCTTCTCGCGAATTGCTTATAAATTCTCTTGCCGATTCGTTAGAGACTATTCCCAGCGAATCGCTTAAAACCTCTCTCGGCGATTCGTTAGCGACTCTTCCCAGCGAATCGCTTACGAGCCCTTTAGGCGATTCGTTCGCGAATCTTCTCGGCGAATCAGTTTTATGGCCTCAGGTGCTTACAGTCGGCGATTCCCGGATGACTCCCAAATGAGCTCGCCGTCGATTGTCTCATCTTCCAAGCGATTCGCTGGCGGCTCTGAGGCGATTGAAAATGTTTGCAGGGATATAGCTTTGACAAACTTGTTGAGTTCACAGATATATAGTAAAATTTTAAAATAAATATTTTTGTAGAATATCTTAACCCTCTTTATCTAACATTAATCCAATCTAATCCAAAAAGACCCGTTTATAAATGCTCTAAGGAAGATTTTTATAGAATATTTTAACCCTCTATGACTTATTATAAGGGTAATTTTTATAATTTTTTTATAGAAAGGGTCAAAAAGGTGCAGTAAGTTAAAATATTTTTAAAAAAAAATTGTCATTAAATTTAACTATTGGTCTTCAAGAGCAGCAGCTGTGTCAAAAGCGTATTTCTTATTCCTTATGTTAGTTATTTGCTGAAACTTTTAAAACGCTGATGTAAGAGTTGACCATGACGATCGATACACTTTTGCATACGCTTGATTTCCGAAGCACTTTTTCTACTCCGATTGAGGTAGCTCCTAAACAAGTGATTTAAACGCATTAACCGCTTCTTCAGCTTCAGGCGTCCAAAAACGTTGACCTCGCAGATTGATACTCTTTTGCATGCGCTTCAACCAATTTCCGAAGCACTTTTTCCACTCCGATTGTGGTAGCTCCAAAACAAGTGATTTTAACGCATCAACAGCTTCTTCAGGCGTCAAAAAAGTTGACCTCGCAATTTATTTTTGATTTACGGGAAAAAGAAGAAACCTTGGATTAATTCGATGTTTTTAATGCTCAAAAACATTTTTGCTTGAGCTGATGTGTGATAGCTTGCATTGTCGTGGTGGAGAAAGATTCGTCTTCTGCTATTGGTTTCCCTGATTTTTCGGAACACTTCTGGCAAACAAATGGTGGTGTACCTACCACTCAGAATTGACCGTTCTACGCTGCTCTAATGAAACTATGGCGACATGTCGAGTTATTCCGAAAAAACAGGTGACTTTTTGCTTCGAGGTGATTCGTGCGCAAGCAACTTTTGTTGCATTTGGCTCATCTTAAAGACACCATGATTCTTCACGTGTTACGTTGTCATAGACATGTTTTGAAGAACCGCTAATGTATTTTTTAAGCATTTCTTTCTACCAAACAACGCGAGCCTTTTTTGAGCTATTGTCAAATTATGCGGAATCCAACGCGAACATCTTTTTGACGACCAAATATTTATGAAATATTGAATGCATGCTGGTCCCATAAGATCCCAAAAGATGCCTCAATATCACGGTAGGTCATATGACGATCTTGCAATATCACTTCACGCGCAGCATCGATATTTTATCTTCAAGAACTTCAAGAAATTCATCCAGTAGTGATGTGTGACCACGATTGAGTTGGGAAAACCAGCGAAACACGGTGGCTTTAGATGGTACTTCATTACCAAAAGTCGAAGCAAGTTTTTCGGTGCACTGCTGTTGGTTTAATCCACATCGAAAATCGTAGAAAATCATTGCACGAAAATGGTCACGATTTAATTCCATTTTTTTACTAAGATCAAATATCCGTAAACAACACAAATAGCACTCGTAAAACGAAACGTTCTGAGTACGTTCACCATTAAAAATTTTAAAATTTACGATGACAATGTCAAATGTGACTATTCACATTAGTATTGCCATATCCCAAGACCTAGAAGCACACGTGAAATTTTTTATCTCCACTCAAATCTGTTAATCGAAGTACATATGTAATTAAGTTGACTGTCTAACTTAAGAAATTAAAGCTCTAATATGACTTTCGTTTATCATATCTGTGGCCACAAGAAATAACGAGTAAATTCAAAGTATCGTAAAAAAACGATATTTTAATTGCACGAACTGCGACCCATTTTTTTTTAAATATATGAACCGTTACAAACAAAATATGTGCAGACATAAGGGATGATCAATTCTGGGCAAAAAATGGATATCTGCATATTTCAAAAAATTAGCAATAAAGTAAATTTCATATCGTTTTTTTACGATATTTTGAGTTTAGTCATTATTCCTTGTGACCACAGATATATCGACGCTCGCGCCATTTAGCCTTATGCTGCAGCCAGAATGTAAATATATTAATTGTTTGCATGATTTCGATTGAGTTATCTACAAGAATGGCTTTCAAACAGATTCGATGCAAGAAAAATTCGGGGTGGAATATCATTATATTTAAAGCTTTTCTAATTACTAAGGTAGCCATCCTTCTTTCGTACAATTTTGCTCAGAATATTGCTCAAAAGAAAGGTTCTATAAATCAATAATATATTGACATGAAGAATAATTTGCAGCTATTGCAACTTCCTAGCTAACTTTAGCATCCTAATGAAAAATTTACAGCAGCTTGCATCAACAATAGCTTTCTTGGCACTCGATCTTAAGAATAATGTTCTATTTACCGTTTTCTCATGGTAGATTTGGCTGTTTGGTAGACAAAGCACATTTTGTTAAGCATTTTACATTGAATGAAGGAAGGGCTTTTAACATCTTACCTGAAAGTCGCCACCCTTTCGTAACCATATTTGAAATTGGCCATTATTTTCCAAGGAAATTTCATGATAAAAACTCATTTTTTATCTATGGTGGTAAAAATTTTACTAAATATTCTTGTCCAGAGAACGATTTTTGACTAAGCAATGCTTTACGGACTGAAAAATTGTTTGATAATAGTAATTTTAAAACTGTGTGGTTTTGAAAATGTTTGTGTATTAAAAAATGCTTGATTTTTCCAATTGGAATATTTTTTGTCGTATAATCAATTATCTCAAAATTATAATCAATTATCTCAAAATTTTGTAGAAGAACTTGCGAACTAAATAAAAGATTCGTTTTTATTTTATAAGCTCATTTTATGCACTAAAAATGAAAACATACCACAAAAAAGTACTGGACATTTACAAGAGTATTTTTCACTCTCATACACATCTGTAAACTGGCAAATTAAAAATAAAAATACACCAAAAATTATTAGATTTCTCTAATTCTCCAAAATTAAAAAAAAACAACAAAATCGTGCACTACTTTTATGAAAAATGCCCACTGGGGTATTTCAAGTGCCAACATTGCCAATAATTCAGTGGCATCATTGAAAAATAAAGTTGCTAAGAACATAATTTAAAGTAGGTACTTGCTTCTAATTTAATTATCACGCTGCTAATTAATCCTTTATTTATATCACCATGACTTTGAAAATAACATTTTCTCCGCTTTTATAAACCTTGAAGCTTTGTTTCGTTTTTCCAATGTGGAATCTACTACCATTTTCAAACGAACAATTTTTGGTGCACCATTTAGAAGAAAATTTCTTCAAATGTTATGGTTATTGGAGTTGAAAAAAGAAAAAAAAAACATTTCGTAAATATATCATGAAAAAAACACTAAATTTAATAAAACGATTTATGTTAAAATGTTTGAAATTGTGTTCAATAATTAATTTAGTTAACGATTAATTTTGTTTAATCAACATTATTTTACTTTAATATACATATATGTATATCGTTATATCTTAGCTGCGTTTTATTTATAATTTTGTTAATAAATTATTTTTCATAAACATTTACAAGAAAACATTTTTTGATCTACATTTTTTTATACATCGTCTTAATCATAAGTTAGTTCATAGTTTTATTTTTTATATTTCTTCACTTTTAAATGAACTTTTTTTATATACCTATTTTTAATTTTTTTGTTTCCTTATTTATATTTTGATACTGAAAAATTTCTTTTATATTTTTACTTATTTACAATAAATTAAAAAAAACTAGCATTAAAAAGTATTTTAAAACTTTGCTGATTTTCAATGTATACATATAACTATGATATGTATATATATAAATTTTAAAATGTAGGTATGTATGTATTTTTTTTTTATTTTCCTTTTTTTGAGTTTTGAATAAATATGATTTTTGGATTTATTTCAAAACTTGCAAATTGTTTTTGTTTTATTTGAAATGCCCTAACTTTAAGAGTACGCTGCGTTTTTATTCGATTCTAATTTGATTACTTAATTAGCCGGCATTTTTAGCAAAAGCTGTGCAAAATTTCGTTCTAGTTTTTAAATTTCAGTGCATTGGAAAATCCCTTTTTTTAATATAAAGAAAAAAATTTAAAAAAATTGTGGGCTACCTTTTTACACTGAACTCGTTTTGTTTTTTGACATTAAGAAATACATGTGTTGAAAAAAATACTTACAATGTTATATTTTATGCACATTAAATTTTTCAAATTTGAAAATACACTGCTGCCATTTTTTAGTATTAAAACACTTGTGTAAAAAATACTTCGTTGTTTTATTTTGAACACATTAATTTTTTTAAATATTAAGTCTTTTTTCTTATTAAAAAACGTGTGTAAAAAATACTTCGCTGATATATATTATAACCATTAAATTTTTAGAAATTGTTTTTCAAAAAATAAGCTTTGGTGTACCGTATACACTTTTATTTATTATTTATAATGTCAGCTATTGAATTTTTTGTCATTTCTTTGTGTCATGGCATATTGAATTACAACTTCTGTTAAATTTTTTCTAAAAAGTGTTGTAAATATGTATCTAAAAAAACAATGCATTTTATACACAAGCAGGAGTGAAATAACATAAAGACATTCTGTAAAAATTTGTCTAATATGTGTTAAAAATGTCTCAAAAACAGTGTAAAAAAATCGGCTTAGTATCTTTATTTAGAGACACTTATATGGCTCTAAGCAAGAGTGTAAGAATGAGTTCAGTAAGAAATCATTACTTACAGTTTTTTAAATTTTTGCTAATACATATATATTATTTTTTATTTTCATAATTTTTTATTACTTCCGAATCGATATCGAATTGGTTACCTAAAAAGTGTTGCTGATTTTATTAATGTAGGTCATAATGAGATTGTTTTCTTAAATTTTAATTATTAATTTATAGTTTACCTTTTATTTCTAGCTCTGAAAGCATTTAATGATGTGGAATCCAAATTGAGAATTCGTTTTTACTAGGCTTTTGACAACAATAACACTGCCCTTGAAAATAACCAAACCATTCATTAAAAAAAAACAAAATAAAACTGCCAACATGTTTGAGCTATGTTTAAGATTATAAACATTTTCAATTTAAAAAGTTCTAGTTAATATGTTCAAGTATTTTGTTCTTTTTCCTAAGCAACGCATGTTTAACGCCAACATCATGGCTACAAGAAGTAGAAGTACTATTTTAAAACAATTGTATATGGTTTTTGTATAAATAGAGAATAACAAAATATTAAGAAAAACCCGTTGTGCATAGAAACTGTTAAATACAACTAAAATCGTAAAATATAATATTAATAATAATAGTGAACTTAAAAATTGTTACATATTAAGGCATTTAAATATTCGTATAGTGTAAAATAGTAGCATCTTAAAAATCAATTTATTACTATTGCCCAGTTGTATATTAATTTCAAAAGAAAACCCCAATACAAAATGCATAGTTATATAAGTATAAATTGTTTGTACGCAAGACCTCAAACACATTTCTGCACTCACATTTAATAAAATTAGCAAACAAACACTCAATAAGTTCTTAAACTTTAAGGGTATTCCCGATCAGAGATGGCAAATATCCATGTCCACTATTAAACAGGAAGATTTTATAAAAAAAAACTGTTTAAAAACATATTTGTTAAAACCATTTGTTACCATGTTTGCTTGCATACCATATTTTCTGAAAATGTCTTCATTCTGCTGAAGATTGGATAACGAGTCCCATTAATAAAACATGTTGTTGAAA
The DNA here is from genome assembly GCA_963920525.1 of Dichetophora obliterata. Classification (NCBI taxonomy): domain Eukaryota; kingdom Metazoa; phylum Arthropoda; class Insecta; order Diptera; family Sciomyzidae; genus Dichetophora; species Dichetophora obliterata. The sequence goes on from OY986439.1 coordinate 60,688,555, forward strand.
CCATTAGATCCAGCGGATCGTAAAACATCCTGAAGACATCCCAGGTTTATGGCCAGGGAGGCCTCTTAAATTAATTTTATACATACATAGCTTGCACATTTTTAAAAGCAATTCGAACGCATAGAGAAGAGAAAATATGATCTGCTTTACAACTTTTTCGGCAACTTTGTTTAACTTCAAGGGACATTACCGAGATAATAAGCTAAACACTAATTAGAAACAAGTAAGGGATTATCTTAGGCTTGGCCGAAGTTAAAATACATCTACTGCCGCCGTGCTTAAGTATATTCGTAGTTACGAAGGTTTTATTATTTTGGTGACGTCACTTTGTATGAGAAATTCCTTATTTTAAACTCCAGAGTACGTTCTCGATGCTTTAGATACTTAATATATTAACTATTGTGGGATTATAAAGATTTTGTTATTTTGATAAAGTCGCTAGCGTATTTAAAATAAAAACATATGTGTAAAATTTCAAAATATTGAAAATATATAACCGATTTGATAATGTTACTTTGCATAGGAGGTAGGCGTGGTCTTCATGAGATTTGACTCATTTTCGACATTGTTTCTTGGCATGCAGAACAGATTTTCTTGCATTTAGAAACTATTTTGCTTGCTTTAAGTAGCAATATATTATAATGTCTATTATATAAAAATCTCGTGTCACGATGTTTGTTACAGAACTCCTCCCAAACGGCTAGACCGATTTTCATAAAATTTTGTATGTATATTTGGTAGGTATGAGAATAGGTCGTAAAGTATATTTCACCCTCCTACCCCCCGTGGACGTGGCACCTCCCAAGCAACCCAAATTTGCGATATCGAATATCTTTGGAGTTATAAGCCGCTTAGCCTCGAAATTCGGTATTCGACTACAATTAACAAGTGCCGCTTCGCTGATATCATTTTATGGGAGTTGGACAAGGGGGCGTGGCACCCCATACAACCGAAATTTGCGATATCGAATAGCTTTGCAGTTGTAGGCCGCACAGCCTCGGAATTCGGTATTCGACCACAATTTACATGTGGTGTTTTGGACAAAGGGGCTTGGCACCTCCCATAAAACCCAAATTTGCGATATCGAATAGTTTTGGAGTTATAGGAAGCGCAGCCTCGGAATTCAAAATTCTAATAATCTACAAAAGCATGCCTTAGGGCATGTACAAAAGTGGCAACATTTAACACACCGGTTTAACTTGTGTTTATATGAAAAACAAAAACAAAACATTAACTGGCAAAATAGCACATTATACTCTTAATAGCATGAACTGTGAATTGCCCAAATGAAATATTTTAAGGTAGATGTACAATAGATTGCAAGCACAAATATTTTATAAAACTATTTTCTCTAATAAAAACAGAACATAAAGTGCGTAGAGTTTTGCTTAAGTGAATGCTATTTCTATACCAATCAGTGGCGACATGCTGTAACTTCACTGTCGAAGCGAACATCGAAGCGAAGTTTTCGATCTGGCAGTATGTTGTAATATTTTCGTTCGACAGGCGATTTGGTTTGTTTCGAAGTTAACATTTAACAGCTGCACGCAAGCTTTTTTCCTGATACTTGGCATGCTAAATAACGTGAAACAATATTTTTAAAAGTTGTTTTATTAATAAAAAATGTAATTTAAACTAAAAATGATAAATTGGTTACTGTTAACAAATAACATTGTTTGGAAAAAATAAAGTCAACTTAATTTGAACAAAGAGTTTAAAGCCAATTATACTATAATAAAAGTATTATATTAAAGCCAATACTTTTATTACTTCACTAACTAAAAATCATTATTTAACACTTCTATGTATAAATAATAAATAAAACCATGTTTAAATGGATAAATATTTCCATTTATATTTACATCGCTTCTCGATCACTGCCACCAAAATAAAGTGATATTTTATCGCAAATACCGAAACTTTCGAAGTTACAACATGTTGCCACAGAATTCCGTTTTGAAATAGATATTTTCTTACGATTATTTACTCACATTACGCACCACAAAACGTGAGAGGCAAGGAGACTCACGCAAATCAAGCACCCTAAATGGTGGGAGGCAAAATTCAGGAAATTATAAAACACACACGCAGCCGAGTGCGTAAAGCTTCCCAATCAGCCAAACAAACTTGGAATAAGCTTTAAACAAGCTTAGAATCGTAAGCATCAAGCTTGGAAAAAGCTTTAGATTACTATTGGAAAATGCATACAAGTAATTGTAGAATAAACGAAAACGATCCCTTGGAAAAATATTCCTTATTATAAGCTTAATCCAAGTGTTTCTTTACAATTGCAAATTAGTATTTGAATAAGCTTAATCCAAGAGTTTCTTTACAATTGGAAATTGGTATTTGAATAAGCTTTTTCCAAGTGTTTCTTTACAATTGGAAATTAGTATTTCAATACGCAACTTTTGTGTATAAATATATATTCACAAAAAAATGCGCAGCCATCTTAAATTGACAAATAAGAATAAAAAAAGAAAATTCGCCGGTTCGAGAAGCTCTACCGTCCTCACTTCTCACTATCAAACTCGACTTGACTTGCCTTCAAGAAAACTTGCCTTGTTGCATTTTAAGCCCTCAGTTGTGTTTTCTTGTCCTTTAAATTCAATATTTTCCACAATTAACTCGTGGATTTCTATGTTTAGTTACCAACATTCTAAAATGTAGTAAAGACCACAGAAAGTGAAAAGAACCACGACCGAACCCGGACTTGAACCGGGGACGTCTGGGTTGATAGTCTAGCGCACTCTCCACTAGACTACACAGGCCAACAGTTAACAGCAATCGCAACTTTGAACAGTTGCAAAATTATTACCTTTGCTTATATTTTACAAGTATGTATGATTGGGAAACACTTATTTAATGCAAGTCTTTCCAAGTATTATTGTACAACACTTACTTTTTGTTTTTTACGCAATAATTCTACAAAGCAACTTGTAAATTTATTACCTACGCAAGTGTTTTACAAGCGTGCTTGGAAAATGCTTGGTTTTTGCATTGTATGTAAGCTTAATCCAATCACTATTTCTAAATGCCTGATTAGGTTCGCTTAAGAGGTCAGCATTTCTATACCAATAAGAATGCCATTTTGAAATATACATTTTCTTATAGAAAATTTTACGGTCTTTCATTTCAAAGCAAATTAAAAAATTTAATGTGTCCTACTTTGCGAAAATCGTAACATAACTAGTAACTCATGTTTTTTTGCAAAATAAATTTTTTTTTTACTTTTTATAAAATTATCAAAATAGCAAAAAAACCTTCTTCAAAATGACCTAAATGTTATGCACATATAACGCATCTATTTTTAAAAATTTTTTTTTAAAACATCTACATTTAAATTTTCCAATAACAAAACCGTTATAATTCGACAACCGGTAACTATTTCACCAAATACTTTCGACATTTGTAATACCACCAATAGGTGAATAGAATACCAAAATTTCGTGCAAAAAGAAAGCATAAAAATTTTTGCTAATCGATTTGACGTGAAATGCACGGTACAACTTTTTCTAGAAGTGTTTAAAATAGCAGTTTATTTTCCAAGTGATCAAATTTAAAAATCTGTTTTTTTATTAGGCTTTTTGATCTGGCGTTACGTTACTTAAAATTCCACTGTAGTTCAATTGAGTAATTAAGTAATTAGGTAGTTTAACAATCATGTAATTAATTAAAAAACTTAATATATTGTCTTTTCCTTGCCTCAACCATTTCAAAGCTTACGAAACATTTACTAAACATTTATGAAAAATAAAAACTACATTTGTGAAACAGTGCAGACGATTTGATCAGCATGGTAAATGAATTTATGTATCAATTGCTTAAATTAATAAAATTAAAATGTTTCTCTTAGATAATATCATAAAATATTAAGTTTTTAATAAATTTAAATTTCTTGGTCACGGTAGACTTTTCTGCGGAAATGCCCATATGTATTACTTTTTGAAAGCTTGATTTAATAATGCCTTTATGACTGCTATATTAAAGAAAATAATTTAAAAATAATGTGGCCTTAAAAAGCTCGTAAAATAAAATAAAATCGAAGAAGTATATTAAACAATTGAAAAATTTAATAAAATGCAAATTATGTTTTAGATACGTTGCCCAGCTGTCCTCGAAGGTCCATTATATAAATAAAACACTCACTTCTTATAGGGGGAAAACACTTGTAAAAAGTGTTTTCACCCAGAAAAAGTTTCGCTTACAAGTTATGCCTAAAATGATCTAGAAAATGTCAATAATTACTTACCTTCTGGCCACAAGATTGCATTACTTTAACATAGGCATGTCATTGGCGGTAGGCAATTGCAATTTCTTATACCAGAGAAGCACTTATGCATGTCGCTACCTTAATATAGAAAGGCCCTAACTCATTTTTTTTTCAAAATTAATTTTTTTTTACAGATTTTTGCAAAAAAAGCTATAGAAAAAAAAAATTGCTGCAAAAACATTGCTACAGCATTGAATTGGTTAGTGTCTTAAAAATGAAAGCCATTTTAAGAAAATTTGGACCCGCAAAATTATAATTTTTATTAAGTTTTTTCCATCTCCTGCAAAGTAACAAAAAATGAGTTAGGGCCTTTCTATATATGCATACGATATGCATACCGGAGGCGGATAAATAATATCTTATGCGCAAGTAATTTTATAATTGGTACAGAGAACTTATTAAAAAAGCAAATACTTTACTCTTGGCATTACTTGATTCTTACAAAGAACAAAGAGAACAAAAATAAACAAATGTTATTATGAGGCATAACAGTCTGCATTACTTCAAACTAAAAGTAACAGCTTTTTGGGCTTTAAGTATTATGTAATGCATTAAATAAGCTAATATTAAGTAAAGGCCTTACAAAATTATAAAAATGTTTTGCTGGGGTATACAAGATATGTACATAAGTCTACGCTCATAGTTCAACTTAAACACGCACAACATTCTTTCTCTATGCTCGGCAACAGACTGACTGGTAAAACCGATTACTTGTCAGCAGGGATACCTTTTTTAGGTACTTTTGCAGTAGCATCAAATTCGATATAAAAAATAGTATCGAATCCGAAACAAATTAATTTACTTGCATCAAGCAAATGTTTTTGCTCCAGAAAATGTTAGAAAATATTATAGTTATACAAAGATGGTCTACTCGAAACTTAGGAGTTGAATCGTTATGGAGTTGGCTTAAGTAAAACAAAGCCACGGAAGCCGATGACCTACCTGTTGAGCATTGGCGTAGCAAGCGGGGGCCAAGAGGGGCAGTTTCCCCCACTTTTTTAGCTAGATAAACAATTTAAAAAGAAAAGTTATTCAAAATATCAGTTTTTTTACAACGATAATATTTTTGTATTATATATTTTCCTCTTCTTTCTCTCTTCTTCATGTTTCATGTGAAGAAATTTGGGTGAACTTTTTTTGCACCACCATTTGTACTGCCCCTCATTTGTACTGCCCCCCCAGATGAAATTCGCTTCCGACGCGCTTGCTGTTGAGCTGTTCAAGCACGGAGGCGAAGCTCTGTATAAATGCATTCACCTGTTTCAATGCAAAATATGGTCGGAAGAATGCATTCCAAACCATTGTCATCTTGGTATGCGCCCACTACCGTGGGCTAAGCCTGCCTAATATCGCATTTAGGTCAGGTTCTGAAAGACTGCAACCAATCGTAAACCAACTGGTTGGACCTTATAAGTGTGTGTTCAAACCAGGAAAATCTACCACCGATCAGATCTTTTCGCTGCGACAAATCTTGGAGAGGACATATAAATCATTACACAGCTGCCTTCCACAGAACAGTTAGTTTAATGTTTGCATGGTGCAGAAATGTTGGGTCATTTTATAGATTTTTGTCATACATAAATGTCATAGATTTTTGCAATATTCGTGGACTGAGGGCGAATTTTTTCTCGGTATATGTTTATTGTACTCTACATAGGCCTCAAATAATGGCACTAGGTGAGACCCAGGTGGCCGAGGATGCAGATCCACTGGATTTTCATATACCTGGGTACCGCTTTTTGCCATTATTTTCTTTGCATTGATGCATCGCTCTTTTTATAAGAACGGATGTAGCGTACCAATGTGAGTGGAGTCTCAACGAGCCCGATCCAGAGTTTAGCTCAATGTGCGTTTGGTTCAGGCTTCGCTCTCACTTGCTGCATTTCTGTTTAATTTATAGAAGTCCGAATCTAAGGGAGAGCCCACTTTTAACAAACGGGACTCTCTCTCTAATTCGATTACGTATATTTTTAGGTTCTTTCCTGACAGTGAGATCGTTGTAGCAGGCAATTTCAATGTCCACAACCCGGCTTGGTTACGTCACTCGGGCCCATTGACACCTGTTGGGCAATATGTTAAGCTTTTTGCTGAATCGAACCAATTCATACAACTAGTGAAGGAACCCACATTTTTCCCTCAAAGGAATATAAAAAAAAATAAACTGGCCATTTCAGCCCTTCGAAGGACTTTGACCTAGCTTCTATTGATAAATTGTGTTGTGTTATTAAATGTTTCATCAAAAATGACCGAGAGCTGGACCTACGTGTTTTATGCCGACTCCGAACGGCTTATGTTCTCAAAAAGCTTTACATGGCAATTTTTACTCTCTGAGGTTTGCCATTGTCTGCAGAGAGGTGACGACCGAACACAAAAATTAATTCAGTTGAAAAAACTTTCTGTCTGAGCTGGAATTGAACCCGGGCTACCGTGGTTCTTTAGCTTAGGGGCCACGCACTCTACCCACTAGGCTACGGCCGCCACAACTTCATTATTTTAATATATAAAAGGTAAGCACTCTGCGCCGTGCCCAATATCTCTCAATCTGTTCAGCCTGAAAGTATGCACATCTTAATACATAAAAGGCAAGCATGCTGCTCCGCACACAGTATTTCTCAAACTGTATTTATTCTTTGGTTTAGAGGCCACGCACTCTACCCACTAGGCTACGGTCGCCACAATGTCAAAGTGATATGCATAGCCATAATACCCTTGACCTTTTTCTGACTTCACATCATGAAAAATATGATGTGAGTGTCAACGCACCTCTTGGTAACTCGGACCATTGTACCATCTCCGCTGTTTTTCCATATTCTAATCCCTGCACCTCTACGCCTAAGGCCCCGAAGAGGACTGCATGGTTTTATGGAAGGGCAAATCGAACCAAAAGACTCATGGTTTAATGAGACTTGCAGGATTGCAGTCAGGTCCAAAGAGGAAGCCTTTCAGAATTGGCATTCTAACAAGAATACTGATACTAAAAGACTTCGCATCGAGGCAAGGAATCGCTGTAATGCAATTTTAAAACGTGAAAAGTTTCTGCACGAAGCTCGCATTCGAGAACAGGTTCTTCTCTGCCCCAAAGGGAGCAAAAATTTGTGGTCATTTGTTAAAAGAGTTAAGAACCAGACATCGTGATCGATTCCAGCTCTTTTAAAAGATGACCAAATCTTCACTGACTCGGCTGATAAAGCGAACCTATTGGCTGGATTGTTTGCACAAAATTCCACTCTCTCGGATAGCAATCAGCCTCTGCCCTTTGTTGAGGGTGGATCTTCTGCAATGCAGGAGATATAAAGGGTGTTTTTTATAGAGTGATACAAGTTTAAATCATAATAAAACATAGTAATATATTATTAATATCAATGAAATGGGCTTTATTGGATAGAAAATTTTATGACATTAATGTTTAAATATGATTTCGGCCATGTGGCCTCCACGGCTGGCGCGTACACGGCGCAATCTGGAACACCAATTTTCACAAACTTTTCGCAGCATTTGCGGCCGTATCTCGCCGATAACTCTTCGAATGTTGATTTCCAGGTGTTCAATTGTTTGTGGTTTATCGACGTAGACAAGTGACTTTACATAACCCCAAAGAAAATAATCCAATGGGGTTAAATCACACGATCTTGGGGGCCATTTTGTGAAATTATTTTTTCGTCAAAAATTTCCTTGAGTAAATCAATTGTAGCGCCCGCTGTGTGGCATGTGGCTCCGTCCTGTTGGAACCACATATCAGCAAGATTAATGCCAGCTAATTGAGGTACGAAAAAACTTCGAATCATGTTCCTATACCGTTCACCATTGACAGTAACATTCTGACCATCGTCGTTCTTGAAGACAATGACTCCGCCAGCCCATAAACCGCACCAAACAGTAATTTTCTGTGGATGTAATAGTGTTTCGACAAAAGCTTGTGAATTCTCCTCACTCCAAATACGACAATTCTGTTTATTTACGTACTCATTCAACCAAAAATGGGCTTAATCGGAAAATAAAATTTTCCATGGAAATTCAAAATTAATATCAATTTGTTCAATATCAATATCACTCTCCGAATTGGAGGCGGATACGATGGTCGTTTGGCTTTAATTCCTGCACAAGTTGAATCTTGAAAAGTTTTAAGCCAAGACCTTTTCGTAAAATCTTCTATAAAGCGGAAGGACACAACCCCAGTTGCTGAGAACGGCGACGAATTGATTGATTAGGATCATTTTCAATGCTTTCCTTTACAGCGGCTACAGATTCTTCAGTGCGCACTGTTCGGCGTCTCACGCGATGCAGATTATCAGTAACAGTAAATGAAGTCCAAAAACGATCTTTTGTTGTTCGAATTAGCAGCTCTGAAGGACGATTATGTACGCCATAAAATGGACGAAGTGCACGATAAGTTTGACGAACAGAACCATTATTTTGATTACAAATTTCCACAATTAGTTGCTCTGGTGTAAGTCGATCCATTATAAAATGTCAAAGCAAACTAAACCAACTATCAGCCTATAAATGGGTGGTCAAATAAAGCAGTGATGCCAACTCAAAGTTGTATCACTCTATAAAAATCACCCTTTACTTTCGAACGAGAGCAGTTAAAAGGGTCCTTACAAATATCAACCTAAACAAAGCCTCTAGTCCATCTCCTACAGAACAGGAGTATTTCTATCTTGTTGGAAGGTGGCAAATGTCCAGCCGGTACCTAAAAAAGGTGATGCCACGAACCCTGCAAACTACCGACCCATTGCGACCTTCTGTCGTTGACGCATAACCCAATACATTCGTTTGCGGACGACAGCAGCATTTGTCATTCATACGTCATTCATTTAAAAAACGCCCAAGCTCTAAGGAGAATGAGCGAAAGAGGCAAAATATGAATAACACACTTCTAAATGATCTACAAAAAATCTTCGAGTGGGGTCTTGCTAATAGAGTAGAGTTCAATGCAAGCAAGACCCAGTGTTGTCTGTTAACCCACAAGCGTGTGAATTGCCCCTTAGCTCCTCTCATTATGAATGGTGTGGATCTTGTGGAATCAGCCGCTCTTGACGTTCTGGGCATATCTATCCAATCTGATCTTCGTTGGAATAATCATATTTTTGATGTGTCGCAAGAAGCAGGCAAGTGCCTAGGTTTTCTAAAACGGTGCAAAAAATATTTCACTTCAGCTGATCTTCGCATGATCTACACCTCATATATTACCCCGAAAATGGAGTACAATTCGCACATTTGGGCAGGGGCTTCAAGATCTTATTTGGAGCTTCTGGATCGAATTCAACGTCGTGCGATATATTTGATAGGGGAAGAAAGTATTTCATCCTCGCTCAACTCTCTTGAGCATCGACGTAATGTTGGTTGCCTAAGCCTTCTGTGTAGGTATTACCATGGGAAGTGGTTAAGGGAGATACATGGAATGACGCCACCAGCTCGTGTGTTTCCCAGGTCCACTCGGACAGCTGTCCAAGCCCACCCCTTTACCATTGCATCGATGCCCAATAGAACCTCGCATCACCGTGATAATTCGTTCTTTAGTCGCACGGTTAAGTTGTGGAATAGTCTCCCTGCGAGTGTGTTTCCCGGCAATTTTCAGCTGTGCAAGTTTAAAACAAATATTCACCGACACTACTCCATCTATCCACCCTCCAACTAGCTATCACCCATCTTCCGAATCAACACTATGCTTACACATTTATAGGGGGCATCCCCTGAGCGTTGGTTCAGTCTAAAAAAATAACCAGCGCAGTTCAAAGGACCCATCGAGAAGGACCTTTCCCTCCCCACCCCCTTCCCACGCATTCGTTACCAAACGAGATTTTAGACAAGTTGATTCTTTATTGTGCCACTTTTTCGATCTAATGATGGAGAAGATCATTCGAGTTGCTTATCTGAGACAGTAGTACTATATTCTATGTTACTGGCGTATGCTGATCATATCGTCAAGTCGTGAAATCAGTGCAATATTTTCCAAATAAGAAAAAGAGTCAAATGGGTATACAGCTCAGCGCACAGTGCGTTTTTTTTCGATTTTAGGATGACATTTGCATTATCTCAAAAACTATAAGAGCTGGGGTCATGAAATTTTTTACAAATGAGTTTTTGCCTAAATTAAGTAACAACACAATAGAATCAGAATCCTAGGTCAACTGCGTCGCCTACCTCCCATACAAACCCCATTTTTTAATAAAAAAAACCGCATAAAATTGCTTATATGTATTTTTAAGCAATATATATAGTTTATTTAACTACACTTAAACTTCATACTAAAAATTACTAAAATCGGTTAACTTTTAAATATATCTCCCATAACACTAGATTACCCAATTAACTAAGTTTAAAAAAAAATTCAAAAAATTGGTTGCTAAAACAAAATTAGGTCACAACTTGTTTTAAGTTATGAATTTTATATTATTTTTCTTTAAATTTAAGAGTACTTTCAAATTGTCTTCTTAATCAGTGTATTTTAGCCCGTTCAGTGGATTTGCCCAATATATTGGAGACGTCAGAAAGTAATTTTTATTTTTATTTTGCAACGGATTTTTTTTTTAATCAAATCGTATGGTTCTATGAAAAAAAGACAACCAATATGAGAAAAATTACTTTAGAGAGATACAAAGTATATATAACAGGTAGTGTTAGTAGATAAAATTCTCTCTTGTTGTGTGTACCTGAGCTGTCAAAATCAGTTGTTTACGAACAAGAGCAAATCAAATAACCAATGTTGTCAATAACTTGTCAATAAATAGATAACTTGTCAATAAAAGCAACTTTATTGCTTACAACTTTAGAAGTTCTTACTAATCCATCCTTCTTGGCCAAACGCACGATGCAATTATAGGATTCACCCATACGTCTGATTTCGCCGCAGATGGCATAGGTATTGGAACCAACGGTCATGCTGCCGGTTTCTGCATCACAACGACGATGCTCAACTGCACAGAAGCGTGGTTCTTGGCAAGAATGTTGGATGCAGAACACTTTCTGGGGCAGTATAAATTAACAGACTATCCGGGGTCGTTTTTCATGTTTATAGATTTTTGATGACACACGGCAAATGGAGCAAATGGTGTCGAAAAGAAAAGTCATTAAAATACTTGCAAACAGTTTAAAATTATTCGCAACAGTTGTTAAATGATAGCTTCACGAAAAATACAAAAAAAACTTTCAGCATGCACAAAAATTAAAACTATATAAATTTCACATACACATAATATACACATTTGACAGTTTTTTCTCAGCTTTTGTTTATTGTTTTACGCTGTTCTTATGTTTGACAGCTACGGTACCCACCTCTCTGTGACGACACTACCATGTTGAATATACCTTGGAGAGATAGTTGACATTGAAGTTAGTTAGATTTTCAATTTTGTGCCAAAGAAAAGCAACAAAATTTTTGTTTGGCCTATTTCATAAGAAAAAATCAAACGGACAAAAATCAAATTTATGTGTTTTTAAAGCTTTAATGATAAAAGTTAAAAAATAAAGATCTAAAGGGTTGAAAAACCTTCAAGGAATTAGCAAAAATATATTTTGTGTACTGTAGCAAAACAATTTTTTCTTTGTAAAAGCTTGCAAAACGTAAATAGCACAGGTAAAAATCAAATATATGATTTTTTCATAATTTTTATGAAGTAATAGGTATATTATCTCAAAAAAATTATTTTGTTCTAAGTTTAGCCTAGCCATTGAAAGAGTTAAGACAAAGTATGATTTTTTAGCGATTTTCAGTTCTAGTTCTAGCCTCGAGTGATATATGGCAATATCAATAATTTCGTGATAGACCGCCACAATTCAAAATTTGGGTTTCTTGAGTTAAATATACGGAAATATGCATTGTTATCATTTGGAAGTCGCTAAAACTGTACATGAAGTCAGTTTTTTCAGGTCACGCAAGATTTTCGTACTACATCGAGAGGTGGCTCCAGGGCAAATCCTAACGACCTGCTGTTAATTAAATCCATATTTCCTCTTTAAGGGAGGGCCGGAGAGGGTTAGTATGTATGACTGGCCCCCATTACTTCTCCAAGATGAACATTTTTTCCTTTAGGACCTATCCCCTTCAACCTCTCTGAGGGGGGGCTCCGTGAAATGAATTCGTGAAATTCCACAGGTTTTTTTACAATTGTACTACCCCAACAACACTCAGTTCGTACGCCTGAATATTTTTTAATATAAACACTTTCAATTTTTATTTATATTAAGAAATCAATGTTTGTTGAAAACTAAGTTGTGTCTTTAAGCTTGTAATGTCATATCTAAAATTTACAGTGGCCAAATTTACAGTGGTTGCTTTGGCTGAAGCTGATTCATAAAGCAGCTTTGTCGAGCTTTTTTTATCATAATGAACACTTATTCAATGCTTCAGAAATCAGCTTCTTGAGCGTATTGGTGTTTATAGTACGCGCTTTTTGCTTGTGTGAGCAAGCAAGATGGATATATAAGAGCTAAAAACCATTTACAAAGTAGCTTTACGCTCGGAGTCAGCTTGAGCTATAAACACAAAACTTTTTCTATACAAACTATAAATCCGACCTTAGAAATGAAACTTAAAGCTTTAAGAATCCAACAATTTTTGTTGTATCAAAAACATTAATTTCTTAATATAATTAAAAATTTAATGTGTTTATATTAAAAAATATTAAGGCGTACAAACTGAGTGTTATTGGGATAGTACAGTGTAATTGGATAAAAATTACGCCAAGCTCCCACACAAAGTGACGTCATGAAAATAACAAAACGTATTCATTGCCAGGGTATTTTAACTACTGGCAAAATAATAAGATACTTCCTTACTACATAGTTTATTTGTAAAAATACAAATTGTTAATTCTGTTATATGTTAAAAGGCTCATGGAAAATCTTTTGAGTTTGAGTTTCTTATTAGATCAATCATTTTTGATTGATCAACCTAATTTTATAAAAAAAAAAAAATATACGAATAAATTAACCACAGCAAAACAACACTGTAAATTAAAAATAAAACCAAATAATTCTAAGCACATTTTAAGCATCTTGACCGTTTTTAAGCTAATAGAAATAAAGCATTACAAATTTTAGTATAAAACCGAAGCTATATAAGTGTTTGAAATTAGAGCAAAGGCTTAAATTTTAATATCTACAATATCTATTTTAATTCACCAATAGAAATATATTTACTAAAGCAGAGTTAAGTATTTATATAAATATATATACATACATACATATAATATAACTTAATTTAATATACATTATATGACATTATATTAACTTTGGTAGCTGCTATACATATACCTAAAAAATATGTGTTTGTATATATACAAATATACATTATGTAATAAACATTAATTTTAAGCATTTTAAAGTTAATAGCATATTCTTGCATAATTTGTGTTTTTATTATTTAAAAAAAAAAATAGAAAATAAATTTGATTATATATATATAACACTTATTAATGCAAAGCTGGAAATGTAAATGTATAAAAAACAATAAAATAAACCCTTCCCGCTCTCACCATCCAACTCCTACTCTCACACTCTATCGATCTATCTCCCAGTGAAACACACTCCTCTTCCCTAAGCAGCTACACTGTTCCACCAGCATGCTGTATAGATCCATAAGATACTTATAGTTCGTACATTCAATAAATAAATAATTTAAACTAAATAATCTCTGCAATATTATATTATATTAATTAATATTAATATTACGAAAAATAATCACTTATTTAAAAAATGTATTAAAAAAGAAAGCAAAAACATTTATTGTTAGTTTATTTGGTGTAATTTTTCAATTTTAAAACAGAAACCTATATTATATTCAAAATATATAGAATAATATATATATATACATTCAAATATATATATATATATATATATATATATATATATATAAAATCAAATATATCTACAAAACATGCATTAACTTTAATTACAAATATACACAAAAACTAACAACAAAAAATAAAAAAAAATAAAATAAAAATAAAATAAACAAAAAATATATAATAAACAACTTGAAAATACCTTTGTTTTTAATTCATGAATCTAAGTCGTAAAAAATTATTGCTACGAAGGTTGACTTTGAATAAAACTTATCGTTAAAAATAACAAAATTTTATAAGTTAAACAAACTGGAAAATTAGTTATCTCATCTCTAGTTTCTTCAAAGTAAAATTTTCGGGAAAAGCATATTTAGTTTTGAACAGACCCCAGAAATTGCTTCATCACTTTTATAATACAGCAAAAACTTCGAGTGTGTGGCTAAGTATGAATTAGTTTGATCCGTGCAAAGTGACTCAGAAAAAAGAAATTTTAGATTAACCATCTATAACATGTGTGCCCACGACCTATACTCAGCTACTCTTTTGTTTTTGTAAATGCTCTTAGGGCGCGTTTATAGTAGACGCTAATGCTGAGCCGAGCCGAACTGAAACTCAAAAACGCATTGGGGCAAAAGAGATGCATGACTTGGGTTCTCTATTGCTACAATGTGTTTTTCGGCTCGGCTCAGCAATAAGCGTCCACTATAAACGCGGCCTTAGGCCTTGGATGAGCAAATAACAACACTTTCCCTTGCTCATCGGTATACAATGTATTTTGTTGTTGGCGGTAACAACGCATAAATTGAAACACAGTCACGCATCCAGGGGAGAGGGACATGACCCCCATGAGAGATTTTGCATGTTTTAAACTTAAATTCGCCTAAAATAAAAATGAAATAAAGCCCAAAAATTTTCTATACAAATTTGGGCGTTATTTCACAGTAAAATAAGGCCCAAAATTTTGGGCTTTATTTCATTGAAATTGGGCTTTATTTCATTTTTCTATTTTGGGCGTTATTTCATAATGAAATAAAGTCAAAAAAATAAAAATGAAATAAAGCCCAAAAATTTTCCATACAAATTTGGGAGTTATTTCATAATGCAATAAGGCCCAAAATTTTTGGTTCTATTTCATTAAAATTGGGCTTTATTTCGTTTTTCTATTTTGGGCGTTATTTCATTTTTCTATTTTGGGCGTTATTTCATTTTTCTATTTCGGGCGTTACTTCTACATTATTCAGATATAACTCTTTTTATGTGAACTTTATAACTCTTTAAAACTCTTTTTATATTGTCATCAAAATGTTAGATCAATTTCAATACTGAGGGTTGTAATCCCTAAGCAGCGGCCGAAGGCCGCCTATTAAAAAGATAATTATATCCAGAAGTAGTGTAAAACGAAAAAAAGGGCATGTTCATATAAGGCCCAAATGATTTTTTTATTTATGATATAACATTTTGCCCTTATACGAAATGTGGATTTGAAATTCCGTACAAGGGAAAACCATTTTATCGGCCAAATATCATTTTATGTGGTAAAGCAATATTTCATATTAAAAAAAGATCCCGAATTTGGGCCCTAATTTAATTTTTCGTTTTGTGTGCATTTTTCCAGAGGTCTAGAGCCTTCCTGCTTGCTTTATGGTCGCGGTCAGAAGAACCACAATGGTTTTTTTTAATATTCAGAAAATTAGGAGTTAATTTTTATTCCCGTTTAAGTTTTATTTCATAATGTACATACTCCTAAATGTCCGGTTTTATTTCATTTTTCTTTAGGTCTTATTTCACCAGGAATTAGGAGTTAGTTCATCTTTCAACGTTAGGACTTATTTCATTTGGCTCAGTGAATAAAGGCCTAACGAACTAATGCCTAATTTTTCAAAATGAAAGAATGCCTAAACAAGAACGCCTAAGAAGAAAGTGAAAGAACGTCTAACTTTAAAAATGAAGGAAAGTCTAATTTTAAAAATGAAAGAAAGTCTAAATTGTTAGGGTTTCTTTCATTATGAATTATTGTTTTTATAATTTTAAAAACTAATAATTTTCCCTTTTACAGAATGTTTACAAGATAGTGTATGCATTTTGTAAAAGGGAAAATTAATACCATTATTTTAACATTTTGTAAAAGGGAACTTACCTTTCGTAACCAATCAAAAATGAATAAATATCTAATTAGGCGATTTTTCATTTTTGATTCTTAGGCTTTCTTTCATTATGAAAAATCACCTAACAATTTTAATGAAGGAATGCCTAAAATATTAGACATTCTTTCATAATGAACAACCGCCTAATTCCTATATAATTTTTTGTTGCAATTTTTAGGCATTATTTCATTTTTTTTTTTAGGCGTTAGTTCGTTAGGCCTTTATTCACTGAGCCATTTCATTTACTGTTAGGAGTTCTTTCATTAGGAGTTATTTCGCGAAGCCGGTAAAATTTTCCCAATTTTATTTCAAAAAGGTTTCGGGTTTTATTTTATTTTCGGCTTGGGCGTTATTTCATTTTTTTGGGCTTCATTTCATTTTTGATTTTGGGCACTATTTCATTTTTATAAGCCCAAAATATTTTGGGTCTTATTTCATTTTCAGTTTGGGCGTTATTTCATTTTTTTGGGCTTTATTTCATTTTTTATTTTGGGCGTTATTTCATTTTTTTATGCCCAAAATGTTTTGGGCTTTATTTCATTTTTTATTTTGGGCGTTATTTCCCTGAACCAATAATAACCACTCTATAATTCGGACTTTTACAAAAGCTATGAGCACTGATCATTTTAACTGTGCTCATGCGTTGTCAGCCGTAAATAAAATTCAAAGAATGGACTATTTTTGGTAGCAAATTTCGGCTGACCAAATAGAATAAGCCAAATCATCTTTTTTATTATAAATAACTCGTTATCTCAAATATAACACAATGAAACAAATATTTTTTATTAAAAAAAGCCCCCTTCCCAAGTTCTGCATCCGTGCTTTGCTTAAAAATAGATTCCGTTTTTGGCTGTGCCACAAACAACAACACTTGCATGTGCTCGTCGGTATGCAATGTATTTTGTTGTTGCCTATGCTAAAGCATAAGCTGCAAGCAGTCGCGCATCCAGGGGAAAAGGGTACACGACCCCGCGAAACATTTTCCTTGTTTTTAACTTAAATTAATTAATAATAACCATTCTATCACTCCATTCGGATAAGTGAAGCAAAAATTTTCACAGAGGCTATGAGCACTTATCATTTCAGCTGTGCCTAAGCGTTGTTAGCCGTAAAGTAAATTAAAAAAATGGACGATTTTGGTTAGTAGTTTTCGGCAGAACAAATAAAAATTACGGTAATACATAATTTTAAGGGCATCGACTTTGGAAATTAGTAAATTCAAATAAATATCCTTTGCTTCAGAAAGAAATTTTAAGTTTGTATTCCATGTTTGACAGCACTTATATATGTGAAAGAGCTTTTTCAAATTTTAATTTAAAAAAAAAACACACACAGAAATAGAATAACGAATGAACATTTGGAGGCTTTACTAAAATTGTCTACAACGCAGGTTGACATAAATTTGGACAATTTAATAGAAGGATCATTAATAATTTAAATATTTTTTTTTACTTTTTTATAATAATAGCGGAGCACATATTGAATTATTTTTTATTGTTTTATGTATAAATTAGTTTACAATAATATGTTATAAGTGAAAAAATATCATACAAAATATATATCATATTATATAAAATAATAATAAAATATAATAATATATAATACAATATAAAATATAAAAAATTATAATAATGATAATAATAATAATTATAATAATAATAATAATAATAATAATAATAATAATAATAATAATAATAATAATAATAATAATAATAATAATAATAATAATAATAATAATAATAATAATAATAATAATAATAATAATAATAATAATAATAATAATAATAATAATAATAATAATAATAATAATAATAATAATAATAATAATAATAATAATAATAATAATAATAATAATAATAATAATAATAATAATACTAATAATAATAATAATAATAATAATAATAATAATAATAATAATAATAATAATAATAATAATAATAATTATAATAATAATAATAATAATAATAATAATAATAATAATAATAATAATAATAATAATAATAATAATAATAATAATAATAATAATAATAATAATAATAATAATAATAATAATAATAATAATAATAATAATAATAATAATAATAATAATAATAATAATAATAATAATAATAATAATAATAATAATAATAATAATAATAATAATAATAATAATAATAATAATAATAATGATAATAATAATAATAACAATAATAATAATAATAATAATAATAATAATAATAATAATAATAATAATAATAATAATAATAATAATAATAATAATAATAATAATAATAATAATAATAATAATAATAATAATAATAATAATAATAATAATAATAATAATAATAATAATAATAATAATAATAATAATAATAATAATAATAATAATAATAATAATAATAATAATAATAATAATAATAATAATAATAATAATAATAATAATAATAATAATAATAATAATAATAATAATAATAATAATAATAATAATAATAATAATAATAATAATAATAATAATAATAATAATAATAATAATAATAATAATAATAATAATAATAATAATAATAATAATAATAATAATAATAATAATAATAATAATAATAATAATAATAATAATAATGATAATAATAATAATAATAATGATAATAATAATAATAATAATAATAATAATAATAATAATAGGAATAATTGCACTTTACAGCCCACGCCCCTTTTTTTCAAAATGTGTATTTAGAGCCCCTTAATCCAAATATGCAAAAAAAAGGTCGGTCTCAAGTGGTTTAGGAGATAAAAAATAGTGAAAGTTTGAAAAAAGTGGCTTTTTCCGTATACAAAAATCTTTACTTTTCAGGCATAAGTGAAGTTCTAAGAATGCATTAGACAAGTAAAATTGTGTATTTAAAGCCCCTTAATACAAATGTGCAAAAAAAAGTCGCATCTCAAGTGGTTTAAGAGATAAAAATAGTGAAATTTTTAAAATGTTACTTTTTTCCATATACAAAAAACTTTACTTTTTATGCATAATTGAAGTTCTAAAAATGCATTAGACAGATAAAATTCGTGTAAGTACGAAAAAATTACCATTGGAAGATTATCAAAACATGAAGACTCCGAATGAGAAAAACTTAAATATTGACCAAGATGTTTTCATTGGTGCCAATGGCGATGTTTGTGATTTTTAATTAAATTGATAAAATTAATACAATTTTGCAAATATTTACTAAGTTACTAAAGTATAACTTAAGCATATAAGGTATATATGATGGAGGAGTATTTACGAAGTAAGTTAAATAGTTACATGAACGATTAAGTTTTGAGAAATTTTTAAAACATGTACAGAGTAAGTTATAAAAGCCATAAAACATTATTATTGGAACTGTTACATAGTCGGTGGATAAAGAAAGCGCCGCAGTCGAAAAATTGTTATTAAACATCGCCGCGATTTTTAATAACAATTTTTTAAATATTTACATAGTAAATCCTGTAGTAACATAAACGATGGTTAAAAAAAGCGCCGCAGGTGAAAAATTGTTATTAAAAATCGCGCCGATTTTTCTTGTCTTTTAAATTCTCTTAAAATGTACCAAAATAAAGAACTGCGATCTAAGAGGGTTAAAGTTCTTGTATTTTTCGAGGTAATTTTAAGCAGTGGTTTTCGTGTTAAATTTAAGTATTATAATGTTACGGGTTAGATAAGCTGCCACACAAACTTTGCACTGAATTATAGACTTTTGGCGAATTTTATCTCCTAAACCATTCGAGACCGACATTTTGTTTTGACATTTTTGGACTTAGGAGACCCATATACGTTTAATAAAAATAAAGAAAAAATTATTTACGCGAGGGCTGTAAACTGCACTTATGCCGGAATTTTCTATCAATAGCAGGTCTAAGAGAACTTTTACATTTTTTTAATATATAAAATTTTTTACTTATGATAATAACACAAATTTTTCGATTTTTATACATAATCACTTTTGACTTGGAAAATAAAGTAGTTAACGTAAAAAATTCTTGACACACTCCAAAAACAATTTATAGCTCTATGTTTTCTTAAAGCAACAAATAAAAAATAAAACACTTAGCTGTTACCAATCCTGAGATATGATCAATTCTGCAGAAGCATTTTCATGGATAAGAGAATACCCAACCGCGGTAAATGGGTTAAGGATACAACTCGAATAATGTCTGAAAATTTTTTTTGCTACTGAACACCGAAAACTTCTATGATAAAAATTAAATTTTTTTTAAATTTATAAAAAATTATTTTTGAGTAAAAAAAAATTGCGACATGTACGAATATTTTTAACACCGGATTCGAGTTTAGCGACCTCAAATAACCCTGAAATTATGTATCGCATTTTTTTTTTTTTTTGAGAATTTGTCTCCAAATCCGACCAGATCCGCACTAATTTTGTTGCGGATGAATAGTGAAAAAATTTGTATGAAGTGCGAATGGACTGCGTTTCCAACAATAGCCTTTTTTCACTCCGAATCCGCAAACTTTGCTACCAATTCACTCTGAAGCTACTCGCCGGATTCTACAATCGATAAGCCAACGAAAACGAGTAATTCTCCCGCCGCAACTGATCCGCCGGATTCCACAATCAGCATGAATATGTATTTATTTATCATCATTAAAATTTCTTTTTCTATTAGATTTTTATCATATAGATTCTAATTATGGTAGAGACATGAATGCCTTGTCAGTTGGTGGCATCGTCACAGCGTTGCAAGAAGTAATGGCCATCGATCCACCATCACAAAATTCTGCATCGTTTATAGTAGAATAAATTTTTCTGTTTTTTTGTTATTTACATTTTTCTGTTAACATTTCCTTGTTATTTTACCTTGTTTCTTAATCTTATATTCTATTGAAATAAATATTTAATTGCGTGAAATAATACACGGCGTATGCGTGATATTATTTCATAAAATTAAGTATGTATTTATTTAATTCGGATGCTTAAAACGACTGGACCAAAATGGATACTTCCTTCGTCGGGTTTGTACGTAATTGCAACGAGAAGGTTTAAAAAAATAAAATGTTGCCACACTCCCTTTTATCGCCCCCAATCCAATAAAAATGCTATATTTAAGACGATTTTGGTCGTATCAAACTAACATTTAGTAATTAGTTCGTATGATAACTGTGGGAAACTATATTAAAAATGGGCTTGGTCACACTATAGCTACGCCTGCTACGCCTACTTTTAAGAAAAGATCAAGAGACTTCGAAACTACTGGTCCGATTGGGCTCAAATTTTGGCAGTGGATTTGCTTCTCGACCACAATTTACACGTGCAGTTTCAGTGATGACATTTTATGGGAGTTGGATAAGGGGGAGTGGCACCTCCCATACAAACAAAATTTGCGATATCGAATAGCGTTGGAATTATAGGTTGCACAGCGTCAGAACTCTTTATTTGACCTCAAGGTACACATTCAGATTTATTGATAACCTTTTTTTGGGCGTAGGACAAGGGGAGTGGTACCTCTCATACAACCCAAATAGGTGCTAACGTATAGCTTTGGAGTTATCAATCGGAATTTAGTATTTGACCTCAATATACACATGAAGTTTTATTGATAGCATTTTATGGGCATTTGTCAAGGGGGCGTGGCACCTCCCATTTAACCCAAATTTGATTTAAGTCAAATCAGTATTCGACCTCAATGTGCACATGCAGTTTCATTGATTACATTTTATGGGCGTTGATCAAATGGGCGTTGCACCTTCCATTCAACCCAAATTCGTGCTAACAAATAGCTTTGGAGTTATGAGTCGCACAGCGTCGGAATTCAGTATTCCACCCAATAATATACACATGCAGTTTTATTGATTGCATTTTATGGGCGTTTGTCAAGGAGGCGCGGCACTTCCTATTTAACCGAAATTTGCAAATTCGAATAGCTTTGAAGTTATAGGTCGAACAGCGTCGGAATTCAGTATTCGACCTGCTTATAAATCCAATTTCATTGGTAACATTTTATGGGCGTTGGACAAGGGTGCGTGACACCTCACATACAACCCAAATTTGTGCTATCGAATAGCTTTGAAGTTATAGGGCACACAGCTTCGGAATTCAGTATGCAACCAAAATTTACACATGCAATTTATATGATTTAATTTTAAGGGCGTTGGACAAAGGGGCGTGGCACCTCCCATACAAACCCAAATTTTCGATATCGAATAGCTCTGGAGTTATAGGTCACACCGCTGTGAAAGAAAGACAGAATGCAAGTTGAAATCTTTTATTTTACAAACTAACGTTAAATCCGATCGTTTGCCAAACTAGCAAAACTCAGCTAGGTTCATCATGGTTTTTGATGAATAGCATTAAAAAAGGTGTTTACATTTAACCTACTGCTCTGTGGTATCATTGATTAGTCGATTATCCGATTGCTTAGTAGTAATCGATCGCGAAATTGAGGCCTTCAGCCCAATTCTGAATGATTTTTCCCAGGGAATCGGAAAAGGGAGTTTTCAATATTAAGATAAAGTTCAAAAACATTTTGGAAATTTTTAATGCCAATTTGTTCATCAACCGTCCATATGCATGAGTGAAAAAAAATGAAATATCTTTATCTGCTATGAAAACTCCCTTTTCCAATTATATCCCCTTAAAGACTTAAATAAAAAACCAGTTGAATTTAATATTTAAGTTTGATTTATAGTTTTATTCATAATAGAAAACATTGCTGTGCTAAGTTAAACTAACTAACTTTAACTAATATAGCAATTTATTCAGTTGTCTTCCTAAATCTACGATCTAAGCATAAGTTATTATAGTATGTAAATGGATTATTTAATATATATTAACTATTATATATTTTAAATAGAACACTACAACATTTAAAAATGCAATTATTTGTTTTACGTTTTTTTTTTTTTTGAGAACTTAAATATATATATATATATATAGGTTCCCTTATATTTTTTATAAATATTTTAGCTTTTTGTAATAAAAAGATTAGTATTCAATTATTTTTATCATTGCATTAAAAAAATTTGTTTTAAGAACAATTTGGTGTTTTTGGTTAAATGAGTTTATGTTTGTTTTAAAAACTTAGTTGTCATTCATAGTAAATATTATGAATATTAAAAAGTAACAACAGCACATGATCATGATCATTTTATATTTTATCGTTTATATACATATTTAATGAAAAACAATCTATTTAATATATAATATACACAAATGAAGGGTAGTTATTGCATAAACAACAATAAGCAACAAAAATACCAAAATTGATATTTTATGTACATTTTATAACTTGAGGACATGCCAACACATCCGCTAAAGAAATTACAGATAGTAACCAACAAATTTCGGACCTAGACGTAAAAGTACCTTCGAACAACTCTTTGTTTTCATACTTTCAACTTTCTGTGAAAATATTTTTATTTTTTATTTGTTTTTTATATGGCATATCACGTTTTTACAATAAATCCTTCATTTTATATATATATAGTAGACACAACTTGAAGAATTAAATGCTTATGTTCTTTAGCTAATAGATAGTTAAGAAAGATACACTGTAAATATAAATAAACATAAATGATTAAAATTAAACTGCTACTTAAATGTAAAAAATTTAATCTTTAAAATATTTACAAATTACACATAATTTTAATTGTTAGAGAAATCTGTTTTTCAGAAGAAATTTTGGTGGAAAGAGCTAAATTGTTCAATGGCTCAATTGAACAAATAAATATATAATTAAATGTATGTATTTTAATCAAGAATTTATAACCAATTATTTTAAATCTCGTTGCATTTTGATGATTTACTTAAATTTATTTCGAAAGATCATGATAGTCATAAGGAAGGCCATTTATAAAAATAAACAACACCAAAATATTTAAAATACAGTCAAATATTAGCACATTACATTTTACTCTATATATTTATATTCTATTTATATTCCTGTTCATAATTTCCATTTAAAAAAAAAAGTCCAACAAAAAATGTGTATTGAAACATTTCAATGTAAAAATATTGTATCATTACTAAAATATATCATTACTTCTTTTGCGTCGTCGTGCGCAAAAATTTAATAAAAATTCAAATGCATACATCCCAAGATTAAACAGGATCCCCAATTATAGAAATTGTACATTATTTTATTTCCAATTTTTTTTATATAAAGACGTTAACAGTTTTATATTGAAATTTTTTTATATAATGTTTTGTTTTACTCTTTTTAAATAAAAATTATGAGCCAAACTTTATAAACAAAGTAAGAAGTAAAGTGTAAAGTAATTTTACACCTATAGATATATACACTACAACAACTATAGAAAAATCTCTGCAATACAAAATTTTTTTAAAGTTTTACAAATTACAATGGCTGCGTTTACGAAACTCAATTTTATACAACAGTTGTGTAACTGTTGAGTAAAAGTCTTGTGAATGGCAAGTATCAGTTTCCACTGCTCACAACATGTTGTCTATTTTTCGCCGCGCTTTATTTTTCCGCTACATTCTCAACATGTATTTTTCAAAGTTTGACATAAGGAAGTGAAAGTATAAAACGGCGAATAACACAAAATTAGGTAAAATAAAAAAGAATTTATCAACATTTTAATTAATTACTACTTTTAATTAAAGAAATGAGTGGAATTGTTGTCAATTTTTGCAACTATAATGACAGAAAATACAAATCACTGTTCACAAGACACACAAAGTAGCGAAAAGTGCTACTTATAACATGTTGAGTTTCGTGAACGCAGCCAATGTAACTACATTTGTAAAGAGAAAAAAAAGGTGGTTGGCTTTGTTATGAAAGGATGTGCAAAAAGTATGATCTCCATTTTCTAATTGAAAATTAGATTTCTTATAATGTTATTGTTAAAATTTGATACTTTTTAATGTGAAGTTAGCTCCGGCATTAAATTTTTTTCCGATTTTCCTAAATTGTGATGTATTGTGCTACAAAATTTAATTATTTGCGAATTTTTAGAGCGCAAACATATTTTGGAAAAACCTATCGCTCTCTCTCTCTCTCTCTCTCTCTACGGTACACTGCAGCACAGTACGACACAACTCAAATCTAAATTTTAGAAAAAATAAATGTTGGAGCAAAGTTCCCATTAAAAAAAATCACCACTGTATAAAGAGTGTACTTTTAGAATGATAACACACATCGGACACAACGCTTTATATATATATTTTTTAATAACTATTAAAAAAAATATGGTCGAACAACTTTATACACATCATAAAAAGTACTATGTCCAAAAATGTAATACTTAATTTCTTTTGACAGTTATTCAAACTAATATAAGAACAAGGCAAGCAATCTTTGATTTTCAAAAAGTTAACACATTTTGCATTTATTAACACACTAATTTATAATATAACATGATATTAATTTACTTTGAACCAACTGTAATTTTTTTCAAAAAAACACATGATTGATATTTTCTAATAAGGCAATGAGCAATTATTGCTAATGAACAAGCAATTCGAATGTAAGAAATATAAAATAATACTTGGAAACATTATTAATTTGACAAAAATTGTTCTTAGCTCAAAGTAAACATGCTTGCTTAACAAATAGAAAAACAAACAATTTATAACAGTAAAATTTGACGTTCTGTCATGATGCGCCACATGATAAGCATAAAATAACAACGTCAAAAATAAGTTTTGCTAAATGTTTAACATTATATTTAATGTGCATACAATACCAAAAACTGAGTTTATTTTACAAAATGCCAACGAGTTTCTTTAAAAGCTTAAGCAGTATTACGGAAAAGTTTATGCACTGCATAAAATATATACATTGTTAAGCATAGAAAATTCTGCCAACTTATTTTACAAGTATCAAAAATAAAATATTATAATTACTTCTATGATGATTTACAATCAATTTTTACACACACTTTGCGTTTGGCTAATGACATTATTTAACATCGTTGCTGAGGGTGTGGAACTCTTGTTAATGTGATGATTGTTATTGCTGCTGCTGCTGCTGCCATGAAGGCTTGCTAGTTGTTGATTACTTTGATTGTTGTATTTTGTGGTTTTTACAAATATGATTTTCTGATTCAGACTTGATACATTATTGCTGATTGTATTAAGATGTGTTGCTGTTGCAGTTGCTGCTGCAGTTGCAGCTGCATTATGATGTGTGACGTTCTGTGACGTCCCAGTAACTGAAATCTTTTTGCTATTTATGTTGCTGATAGCAGCTGATGTTGGCGCTGGTGTTATTGTTACCGTGCTGGGTGCAACTAAAGCTGACATTGCTGCTGTTTGCGACGATGCTGCTAGTGATGAAGCTGGCAGTATAGTTGTAACGCCGTTTTCATGCTTAATGGTATTGTTGTTGTATAAAGCGCGCATGTGCATTTTATGTGAACTGCTACCAGCAGTGCTGTTAACAATTTGAGCAATCTTGACGCCACCTGCACTCATTCGGTGTTGATGCTATTGTTTAGAGTAGAAAAATCAAAAAATTATTTAAGTACATTTTTCGTTTTTACATATTTTTAATTTGTATAGAAAATAAGCGTGAGACACTAACGTTTCGTTGGTGTGACGTTGTTGGCGCTGAAGCTGCTTGCTGTCTTATTTTTTGTCGTAAATTGACGGCTTCATCTAAGCCAGACCACAGCATACTTCGTGACGGGCCATAGAAATTAACTCCAGCCGTCAAATAAAGTTTTTTACCATTTGCAATATTAGGACGCGTGAGCATTTTCTTCTCAGTGTCCTCTTGCTATACAAAACAAAAAAAAATTAAAAATTAATTTTGTTAAAAACATTAATAATGTACAATACAACGTCTTCGTAGTCGTGAATATTGATTGGGAAATATTTTTTTTTAAATAAAGGCTAAAGACTACTGTACTTTCTTGGTGAATACCTTATAAAATAATTAAAAATGCTTAAATTCATATAACCAATAATCTTAATATATAAAAGGCAAGCACTCTGCTCAGTGCCCAATATCGCTAAAACTGTTCAGCCTGAAAGTATGCACATCTTAATACATAAAAGGCAAGCATGTGCTCCGCACACCGTATTTCTGAAACTGTAATTATTTTTGACAGAACAGTATTGTTACAAGAAATACTATTCTCAAAAATGTTCAGCCTGAAAGTATGCAAAGAAAATTAATTTGAAATTTACTGCATTATTATGTATCACGAAGAAGTACACCAACGATGAGAAAGACACTAGAAACAATACAATTTTGTATCGAAGAAAGTATTGCTTCTCGTGTCTTTCTCGTCGTTGGTGTGCTTCTTCGTGATACAGAATAATGCAATTAGTTTTTACAACAGTACGTTTTTGATCTAAATACTTATTTTATATATATGAGTTAAGACGAATGTGGCGGCCGTAGCCTAGTGGGTAGAGTGCGTGGCCCTTAAGCTAAAGAATCGAGGTAGCCCGGGTTAAATTTCAGCTCAGACAGAATGTTTTTCAATTAAATTAATTTTTCTGTTCGGTCGTCACCTCTCTGCAGACAATGGTGAACCTCAGAGCGTAAAAACTGCCATGAAAATGAAAAGCTTCTTGAGAACATAAGCCGTTCGGAGTCGGAATTAAGCTCGTAGGTCCAGTTCTCGATCATTTGTGTTCAAACATTTAATAACACGCACAACGCAATTGATCAATAGAAGCTCGGTCAAAATCTTTTTTATGGCTGAAATGGCCAATTTATTTTTTTTAGTTATGACGATTTTAATGAAATTCTTTTGAAGGATTGTACCAAAAAATATAATTGTATCAGCCGCGAAACGACACCCGAGTTGCTAATTTTTCAACACTGCTTCAATACTTAAAGTGTTATTTAAAGTTTGATATTTGTATTTTGCAAAAATCAAGTGAATAAAAAACAAGCTTTAAGAAGAGAAAAAAGTACTTTCGGCAAATGGCTTCAAAAGGAAAGTGTGCGGAGAATCCGTCATAGGACGGGCATTTATACTAGTAGCATAATAATTAAATTCAAGATCCAGCATATTAATAAAGGGTCCGCCAAATAACTTTTTTTTTTAAATTCTATAAAAAAACTACTAAATATTTTCTCAAATTTCTTTTTTTATTTGAAAGTACAATCCTTCCGGTTAATAATGGAAAATAATTTCATTCAAATGGCTGCCTCGGCTGGCCATACAGTAGTCTACACGATCGGTCCAATTTTTAAGCACATTATCGATTGTGTGCAGCTGTATTTCACCAATGGCTTCACGAATATTGTCCTTTAAAGCGTCAATTGTCTCTGGCTTGTCGGCGTAACACTTATCTTTGAGGGCACCCCACAAATAATAGTCCAACGGTGTCAAATCGCAGCTCCGAGGTGAACAAACGACATCAGCTCTGCGGCTGATAATGCGATCTTCAAAAACAGGACGCAAAACATCGAGTGTAGCTTCGGCTGTGTGGCACGTAGCGTCGTCCTATTGAAACCAAATGTTGCCAATATCCTCCTCTTCAATTGTTGTGAACAAAATTTCGTTCAACATGGCCCGATAATGATCGCCATTGACTGTAACGGCCACTCCTTGCTCATTTTCGAAGAAAAATGGCCCAATTATGCCTCTGGACCAAAATACGCACCAAACAGTGACTCGTTTTGGGTGCAGCGGCTTTTCAATTTATGCGTGCGGGTTTTCTGTGCCCCAAATGCGACAATTTTGCTTGTTTAAATACCCGCCAAGTTCAAAGTGAGCTTCATCTGAAAAGATGATTTTTTTGGCAAAATCGGCATCTTCTGTAAATCGATCGCAGGCCCACTTAGCGAACGCATTGGATGGTCAGTTGGCTTCAACTCCTGAACCAATTGGACTTTGTATGGCGTCATACCAAGGTCTTAATGCAAAATTCGTCTCAATGATGTCTCCGAAATGTTCAATTGTTGAGAACGACGGTGAATTGATGTTGATGGCGCTTCACGCACACTTTCTGCCACAGCAGCAATATTCTCGGGTGTACGCACTGCTTTTGGCTTTTCACGCTTTGTTTTATCGATGAGGATGCCAGTTTCTTGCACTTTTTTCACAAGATAACAAACATACGGAGCTGGCGGTGCTTCCCTTCTTCCAAAATCCGTACGCAATTTTCGCACACATTCTGCAACATTACCATGATTTTCAAAGTAATGTCGCATTATTTCCCAGCGTTGTTCAAGCGTATACACAACCATATTCGTTTAGCGGAAGGATAAAACTAATTATCTGTCAAATCAGACATGAGCTAAGTGTTACCATTCACGAAAAAGGCACTAGTTGGAAAAAAAAGTTAGATGGCGGACCCTTTATAAGCCTTGTTTAGTTAAGTTATAGGCTTATAGGCAAATTATGTTGACATTTTAGACTCCAAAATCGCTGAACCGATCTTTATGAAATTTTAGTCCGATCTTTGGAAAACTGAAGCAATATTTTAAAAGTGTTCCTGTGAAGTTTGGTGTCGATTGGTGTCGTTTGGTCGTGGTACCTTCCATACAACCCAAATTTACACTATCGCTCACAAAAAAAGTATATATCAGATAGTTTTGCTTGTAAAAAAACTGAAATTTACTTATTTTGTTCAGACGGTTACTGTAGGCAACTGTACAAGAAATGGGTGTGGTCGTACTATTTCTACGCCCGTACTACTTTTTCGAAGACATACTAAGGGTTCTCATCTAAGCATGTAAACATGTATAGCATATAAACTTTTGATGAGCGATTAACTGTAAATAGCGTAAATGTCGGCTGCGGCTGCGACAACATTGTGACTTTTTTAAATTTTAAACCTTTTAAAAACCTTTATTAACATAGAAAAATAAATAAAACATGTTCATATTTACTTCAACTACTTTAAATATGTGATGATTAGCGCCAAAGGCAACCCTCATTCACACACGTAGATTTACATGCTAGTTTACACTACAAAATAGGCTCGGAAATGATGTAAACTCATGCCCATACAAATTTTGACAGATAGCTTATGCACATGTAAGTTCACAAGGTTTACAATGTTTACGGGTCAGTTACATGCTTAGATCAGAACCCTAATTCCTGAGTTGTACACGTATTGATAGTGAAACTTGGTATGTGGGTGCAATGGGACCAAGTGGCGTTCACTATATAAACTATGAACTATATGCCACGCCTACGTTTCCGCCCATATATCTATAAAAAATTAATTTATGTATATTAGAGTACCCAAATGTGCAAGTGTTTTTTTTTCTTCGCTCCCAGCGAATTTCATAAAGACCAAGACAAAAAATAAGATCTGCAAAAAAAATTGTATCGCTAGTGTTAATTAGCCATTGGGTTTTGAATTAAAGCCTCCAAAATGGGCTAAAAAACAGTTCAAACATGTTTTGTTCTATAAATCTTATAAAAAATTTTTAAGGTTTTAAGTTTTATAATCTTTGTTACGTAAAATAAAGAATAAGTAGGTACACATTTTAGGCAACATTTTTTTATCTAAGTGACATAGTTCACGGTGTTGTGAGTGGTTAAAGCTAAATTTCGCAACAATTTTTGGGTACAAACTTTGCTTTAATAATTCCCATAAATTTTTGAAGGGCGATAAAATTTATTGCTTTTTAGTTTCATAAAGAGAACGAGTTTGTTTTTAAAATTATCGCGAAAGGAGGGTGTTGATTATATACCTATTTTTACTGAAGTGAGCCAATTTGAATTATACAACAAAATCAAAGCTTTTTGAAAAAAAAAACAGTTCCAACTAAATTTAAATAAAAGATTTATTATGTTGACTTTATATGATTTAAATACAAATTCTAAATGTTTGATAGTTTAAATCATACTTGTATTTAAATCATATAAAGTCAACATAATTAATATGGAGGTCATTTAGAAAAAACTTTAATTAAAAGATTTATTATTAAAAACTAAATTGAAAACATTTTTGACACATAAACTCTGTTTTTTTAAATAAATTTTCCGCAAACATTTTTATTGCATTTAGCACAAAGGCTCTTACATCTTTTTCTCTTGCATAATGCTTGAACTTGACAATTATTCCGTACATCAACAGCATGAATTTGCGACATGGGAACGGAAGTGTTCTCGACAGGATTGATCATGAATGTTTAAGCATCAGCTTTTCTTAGAATTCTGATAAGAACTTTCTTTATGTAAGTCATAAGTTTCATGTGCTTAAAGCAATTAACTGTTAAATCATTTTGAGTCAATTTGGCTCATAACCGTAAAATAGGTATACCACATTCGAATATGAGAAATGAGGGGTCGGCGGCGGGGACTAACCTATATTTACCTATATTTCATTACGTAACTAAAAACCAACACATGTATTTAAAAAATAATATTTCAGTTTTATGTATATTTAGCAATAAAATTTTAAATGAGTCAAATTGGCTCAGTCCGTAAATCTAGTGTTAACATTATTAACATTATTAAATCCTTTCAATTTATTATGTGCAAAGTGCTTAACTAAAGGTTCACATCAAGTGAAAGCGACCTATTCAATGAGTTTATCATTTCAAAATTCACGAGCGATTAAAACTTAACATCTCTCATCAACACGACGACGCTCTTTTAAAATGTCTCAGCATACAAACTCACGAACGAGGAAAGCAGTTGAGGAGTTAAAAAACGAGTGAATATTTTATCCGCATACGCTCTGAATATTTTAAAATGATAAACTCATATCAAAGATAACTCAGAATAGCGGGAGCGCATTTTGATTGCTTTACGCACCCAGATTCAAGGTGAGGCTTTACGAGCGAAGTACAAAGCATTTTTAGCGTTCTTAGGATCATTAAATTCCTTGCTATTTCTTATTAAAAACGCAAACATCTAATTAGCCTCGTTGATAATAAAATTAATATGATCTCTAAAATTGACTTGGGTATCCTCAGAATGATTCCTAAATTTTTTTTTTTTAATTCTATCTAGTGCTATGGAGTCAATTGTGCAGTTTCCAACTATTGAAGACGCAGATCTGTTGAAAGCGAGATCTTGACATTTACATATGATTAGTGGCAAGTAATTTTCTTTGCACGAGGTGGAGATTGAGTTTAAATCGTCTTGAAGAAGTTGACATTCAATCTGTGATCTAATTAGACGAAACAGTTTAAAATCGCCAACAAAAAGAAGACAATTAGAATGCTTCACTACAAGAGGGAGGTCATTGATAAATAATAGAAAAAACAATAACGGAGCAATTCGGAATGGAAACCAATTCATGCGAGTTTTGATACAAGATTGATATGGTTGACCTTGTCAAAGGCTTTCGCAAAGTCGGTGAAAATTACGTCAGTCTGCCAATGGTTTTCCGAAAGTTTGAGAAAAGAAAAAGGTTGGTGACTGTTGATATTCCACTCAAAAACCCTTGTTGTTACGGGGATATAATGTTTTTGAAAAAAAAATAAGTTTTTGTTAATGATTTTCTCAAACAGTTTAGGTACAGTGGCGAGTTTGCAAATCGGTCTACAGTTTTGGATCTCATGTTAAGGCCCCGATTTATGGATCCGTACGATATGCGAGATTTTCCAAGTGTCGAAAAATATGCCGGATGCTAATGACTTCTTAAAAATGAATGATAATAGATAAGCAATAGAGTGTGCACAATTTCGTAAAGAAATTGGTTCATTAGAACCCTCATTCGTGTTGCTTTAGGGCTAGCTAGTGCATTGAGTACGTCGGATTCATCGAGGAAAATAGAATGAAAATCCAGAAGTGGACTAGAAAGTTTATACCGTGAAACTTGTGACTCAGATAAATACACTGATTTTAAATAATCCGCAAAAAGGGTGCAAATGATTAATATGTCACTAGAAGATTTGTTGCGATAAATCATTTCAATTGGAAGATCACTTGACTTCCTTTTTTAGTTAATGAATATCCAGAAGGAAGGCTTCCAATCCCGGTATCTCGGACTTTTCCCAGTCCCAGGATTATAAGGCCTAAAATCCCGGTGTTTTCGGGACCTCGGCATTGCCTTCAAATTGCAAAAATGCAACACTTTAATTTGACATTCGAGTAAAAACTTTTAAAAAAATTAAATTTACCTCAAATGTTGGAAAATGAAATAAAAATATATTTAAATGGCTTTTACAATTCCGCTGATGTTGAGTCCGAGAGATGTTTCTCTTCGTCTGGACATTTTGCGACCAAAACTTGGTCAAGCCTGAGGGATGACACCTTAGATGCCTTAGTATTTTTAAGAGCATATTTTCAAAGTCAATCAGCTTACCTAATAGTTCAAATACTTCAGTGATTTCATAAAATTTACCTTTTTTTATGGTAGTATTATTATGTCAGAAAATAGGAATTAAAAGAATTATACTGTAGATATATATAATAAATATATATATTCTCGTCCTTTATATATATATAAAGAAATAAAATAAATTAACTTTTTACAAAAAATTTAAGTAAACTGCGTTTTTTTAGTTCCTTTGAAAATTTTTGTATTTAAAAAATATCTTAACTTTCATACCTTGTACACGAATTCTGTTTTTTAATTACTTTTTATCTGTTTTTCAAATCCCGGGACTAATCCCTTATCTATTATCAATCCCGAAATTGCTTTTGAGTTCCGATATTGGAAGCCCTATCCAGAAATATTTGCTGTTTCTTTTAAGCTCAGATTCAGTCAGTGTTATGATGATTTAAATCAGTTGATTTAAATCAGTTGATTTTAATCAGTGATTTAAATCGCGATTAAAATCAAATGATTTTTTTAAAAATCAGGTGATTTAAATCATTCTAGTTTTATTTACCGTGCTTCTTTTAGCGTGTAATATGCGTGCCCATAGTAACTTATAACTGATCTGCTCATATTCCTAATATGCTAGTTAAGAATTTGGAAATCCAAGAGGCACACGTTCAAAAAGTCATAAAATACTTTCGAAGGAATTACTTTACTCATGCAAGATATGGTATGGCCAAAGCACATAACTTAATATTACCACAAGAGGTGAGAGTGATTCACTAAAGAGCTACATTGACATCTAGCCAACATTGATGCAAATAGCTAAAATAAAGATGAGATAGGCAAAGACATATATTATAATTATTCAAAATATGTCTACGAAAAGAAATACTGAAGATCTTGTTGCAAGACTAGATTCAATAGCTAAAGCATTGGACAAAATTCAGAGTGACAGGTGCATAATTATAGAATGTAGTCACATATGGAACGATTTGACAGGGCAGCTAGAAATATTGAACGTGGCTTTGATGAAAATAGTCATGAGCCGGTTTCGTCAAACTATTTTGCCGGGTTACTTTTTGGCGTATATTATAAATCAAAAACTGCTACAAGAGGATCTGAAAAATCTTGAAAAATTATAGAACAACCAGGGACAGACAGGAACAAATTAACTAGGTAAAATCATTCAATTAAACGCAAGAGCTGAACCCTTCGCAATAGTTCTAATGATTGGCTGTATGCCAAAACTCTTGACTGATTACTAGCATTAGCCAACATGAACAAATGCATAAATCAGTATCAGGTTAGAAATAATAAAACAATTTCTCCTGCAATCGCGGTTTTCCACTTTCAATTAAATGCATAGTAAACTAAGAAACAAACTTGGCACAGAAAACGCTGCAAAGTTGGTATTTCTAATAAAAAATCTAAATAAATAAAACGTGTTTAGCATGTCTAAAAGGTCAATTTATTACAAAATTTAGTTACTTGATTTATTTTATTTTACCTAATTTCGACTAAAATAAAAAATCTGATTTAAATCAAAAGATCTGATTTTTTTGATTTTTTTTAAAAATTCTTGATTTTTATCAACCCTGGATTCAGTGGACATAAGATAGGAACAATAAAGAAATTTGTTTATTGTGTCGAATTCATGTTTATGTGCCCAATAAACAGATTTAAATATTTGGTTATCTTTATTTTTTTTTAGACGCTTATACTGCCATCATAAGGAAGAGTGCGGCATCTAAATATTCCAATATTCTGAGATAAACGACTTACAGTAATTTGTCACAAATGCACTAATTAATGTTTGGATGGTTATAAATATTTTTTTCTACAGAATAGTGAAATCCAGTTTTCTTTCAATATTAATGATACTTTTTTTTGTGAAACAAACTGTGGAACAAACACTGTAGTTGCTGCTTTTTTTATTGTTTGTTCTATAAATTTAAACGACAAATCTTGGAGAAGACTCAAGAAAAACAAGTCGACACCCACCATCTTTTTGTCGACTACAAAGCCGCCTTCGACAGCCCAATAAGGATGCACCTGTACTCCACTATGTCAAAATTTGGTATTCCTGCAAAACAAATACGACTTTGCAGGATGACACTGAGCAACACCAGCAGCGCAGTTTAAATCGGGAAGGACCTCTCCCCACCATTTGTTAGCAAACGAGGTTTCAGACAAGGTAATTCCTTATCATGCGACTTTTTCAACCTAATGATGGAAAAGATCATCCGAGCTGCTGATCTGAGACGTAGTGGCACAATATTCTACAAGAGTGTTATGCTGCTTGCGTATGCTGATGACATCGATATCATTGGCCATAATACGCGCAAAAACAGTGCAGCATTTTCCAGATTAGAAAAAGAGTCAAGTCGAATGGGTCTGGCAGTGAATGCAGAAAAGACGAAATACTTGGTGTCAACTAACAAACAGTCTCAGCGTCTTGGAACCCACGTTACAGTTGACAATACTTCCTTCGAGGTTGTGAAGGACTTCGTTTATCTGGGATTCAGCATAAACTCAACCAACGACATCAGCATTGAGATCAAACGAAGAATAACTCTTGCCAACAGGTGTTACTTTGAGCTCAGTAGGCAATTGAGAAGCAGAGCCCTCTCTCGACGAACGAAAATCACGCTCTATAAATCGCTCATCATGCCCGTCCTACTTTATGCATCACAAACCTGGACGCTGAGCAGTTTAGATGAAAAGACTTTAGGAGCATTCGAGAGAAAGATTCTTTGTAAGATCTATGGGCCAATCTGCGTCAATGGCGAGTACCGAATACGGTGGAATGATGAACTGTATGAGCTGTACGCTGACATCGACATAGTCAAGCGCATTAAAATCGAGCGGCTTCGCTGGCTTGGTCATGTTCAGCGCATGAAAGACGATGCTCCAGTGAAGAAAACATTCGATTCGGTACCCAGCGGCGGTCAACGCAGAAGAGGACGACCGCATCTTCGTTGGAAAGACCAAGTAGAGGACAACCTACCGAAGCTTGGAATTTCCAACTGGCGCCAGCAAGCGAAAGACAAAAATGGCTGGCGCAAATTCTTAGATGAGGCCAAGACCGACATACACTTGTAGCGCCAACTAAGTAAGTATAAATTTAAAGCTCAAAAAGCGTATCTACATCAAATGTACGTTTTATATAGTAAAAAGCTTTTTTGAAGTTGTTATTATGACCAATGCTGAGTTCCTATTGATTTTTTTCAATACGGCTATGTTGGTATTTTGGTTAAAGATGAAAATAAATAAATAAGAAAATTTATTCCATTTCTTTTCCCGACGTTTCGGTAGTGTTTTTCTACCTTCCTCAGGGGTTGAATTTGTTTATATTTTTTGTTTATATTTTTTGTTTATAAAGCTTTTTTGTTTATATATTTATGATATTGAAATAATATATTTTTAAAACAATCATATCTTGCACAAGGATATTTAATAAAAAATCAATATGCTAAGTTTAAAAAATCAATATTTAAAAGATTTTTTTGTCACAAAAATAAAGAAGTAAAAAGCATTTTACAGAGCAAAATATTTTGCTCTTTTTATGTAGATACTGCGTTTTTTGTTTGAATGATTGCTTTAATTTGTGTAGATATGACATTTATGTTAAAATATTAAGCAATTGAGCAAAATATTCGAAATTTTTTTTATTTTCTTAAAGATGGAAGAAAGGTGATTAAGAAAAAACAATACTGATTTTGATTTTCATGCTAGATGCCGCACTCTTTGCACTCGAATGGCTTCCTTAAATATTTCAATATATTTATAATACATCAGGTTAAGTTCACTACCCTGTTATACGGAATCCCAGGCGATTGAGTACAGATGATTATTCATTTCCATAAAATTCCGGATGTTTAAGATTATCAAGAAGTCTGATATTCGCAAATGTGCATTGTATAGTTGAAACGGTCTTTTGGGTGGGATGTAACTAGCAAAAACTAATAGCTCAAAGTCGGTGTTTATCCAAATTTTTATAATTAATTGATCAATGTCGTACGGAGTGATAAAGTTTGGTAATGGAATTGTTTGACAAGAAAAGCAGTTACGAGTTGCAACGAGTAGATCTCCTCCACGCCAAAGAATAGTGGTGCGCTGGCAACGATCTTTTCGAAAGACGCTGTAGGAAGTATTATTGAAAAGCTCTGGTGAATAGTGGGCATCAGTTAGCCAAGTCTCTGTGAAAGAGAATATTCAGCGAAAGAGGCCAGAATTATGGAAGGACAATTCATGGTTTTTGCACCACGATAATGCACGAGATCACACATTGTACGCGATTATTTGACCAGAAACAATGTCAATTTCGTTCAACTTTTGTTGACTTTACCCTATTTCCCAAGCTTAAATTGTCGCTTCGTGGAAAACATTTTGAGACGCTTGAAGTAAGTCATAAAAGAAAATTTTCAGAGAGAACTAAAGGCCATTTCATAATCGGCCTATCAAAAATGCTTTAAAAAATGGAAAAAACGTAGGCATTTGTGTATCACCTCCAATGGTGATTATTTTGAAGGTTATCAAATAAATCTGTGGTCACAAGGAATAACGACTAAACTCAAAGGATCGTAAAAAACGATATTTTAATTGCACGAACTACGACCCATTTTTTTGAAATATATGAACCGTTACAAACAAAATATGTGCAGACATAAGTGTTGATTAATTCTGAGCAAAAAATGGATATCTGCATACCTCCAAAAATTGGCAATAAAGTCAATTCCATATCGTTTTTTTACGATATTTTGAGATTAGTCATTATTCCTTGTGACCACATAAATATTGTAGAACAATAATTCATTGTTGTTTTATTTGCATAGTTTGAACATTCAATTTGCAACAGAAGATAAATCTGTGAGAAATTTCGCGAAAGAACTACTTATACTTTAGATCTAAGCTAAAACCAAAATCAAATTATTATCTAAAGAAAAGTTCTTACCAATGGGCTTGCTGATTTTCTATCTTGTAAATTTTCGTCGAATCCTGAGTCTGAGGAATTATCACTAAACTTTGGCGCCAATGAGGAGATGGTCGAAGCAGAGAGGGTGGGCGATAGTATTGATATTGTTGAATTTGTGGCTTGTTGGGCTGGACCTACAATTGATATGTTTGCATGGTTGATGTTTTGTTGTTGTTGTTGTTGTTGGTGGTGGTTCACTGGTAACACTATTGATTGATGTGAATACGCTTTATTGAGCATAAATGATTTGTCCACAGTCTTGATTACATTTCGCATATCATTAAATTCGCTAGGTTTAAGACGCACAGCTGTGTTAATTTTTTCGAGCGAGCTTTTTACGATTTTGCCCGTGTCAGCGGCTTTAATCTTATGCAGGAAACTTGTTGACTTGTTGGTGTTGTTAGCCGCAATTGTGGTCGTTTGAGATATTGTTGTAATTTTGGCCAATGAATGTCTTGGATTAAGTGTGTTTATATTAGCTTGCGCTGGTATACTTAAGCTTAAACTTGTCGTTGCTAAGTCTGTCGCTATTGATTTAAGTGATATTGCTGTTGCATTTGTTGAGTTTTGTAAATCAGTCTTTGTGGCTGGTGTCGTTTTATCATTGTTTATCGCATGGACTTCGCTGAGATCCGCATGTGGAAAACATTCAGATTGTCTCTTAAAGAATAAATGATGTTTCTTGAGCACTTGTGTTGGTTTTGTTGCTTCTGATGATTGTGTTGATGTTGATGTTGGTGTTGCTGCCAGTTGCACCACTTCTGGCGTTGTGGCAATAATTATATTTTGTGTTTGTTGTTGTTGTTGCTGCTGCTGCTGTGGTGGTTGTGTTATCGACTGATTTTGCATGAACTCCATTTCACTATTCTTCTTCTGATGCAGCGGACAAGGTATGTATTGCTCTAGATCAACTATTATTGCTCCGCCTAGGGCTTCACATTCATAGACAGGACCGCAGCAAGATTGACGCGGTTGCCATTCGTTTTCGTCGAAAAATTGCACATCACTTTCAATAATTGCACGAAGTATTTTGCGTGGAGGCATACACTTTCGACGCAT
Source organism: Dichetophora obliterata (assembly GCA_963920525.1). Lineage (NCBI taxonomy): Eukaryota > Metazoa > Arthropoda > Insecta > Diptera > Sciomyzidae > Dichetophora > Dichetophora obliterata. Next base: position 60,727,920 of record OY986439.1, read on the forward strand.
GCTGCCACTTGACTTAATTGCACGTCTTCTATGGAGGGGACTTATGGCGCTCCCAGCATTGCTATTTTTACTATTGCGAGATCTGAAAGCCGAGGCGCGTGTCTGGGTTTGAAATTCTACGATAGTACTCGAGGGCGTTGTAATGTGGCTGTCTTCGTAGTCGCTGTCCAGTGAATCTGGTGTGCTTGGCAATGAGGGATGTTGGAGATTATGATGATGGTCATGATTTTCCCATGACTGCGGAGTGGTGGAGGAGGGGGAGGCGGAAGAAATATAATTTTGTTTGGAATTGCAAGATGAAGACGACGTTGATGATGATGAGGGTGGTGTTGGTGACACATTAGTTTTGACTTTCTTATTCTTCTTGAAAATTTTGGAAAATTTCTCAGTAATGAACGATTTGCTACTATATGTTGAATGGTGTGCACCACCGGTTGCGCAATCTGCTTCCTCTTTATACTTCTTGTACTTTGTTAGTGATTTTGTTCCAGGACCAGTACGCGCATCAACCACCTGTATAAAGAAATGTGTACAAAATTATGATATAATTTAGAGAAGTTACCGACATATATGTAGTTGGTAAGTAATAGAAAGACTAGACTACTTACATGCCCCCAATGACGATTGCTGCCAACAGGTAGCCGCTTAAAACGCTTTACAAGGAGTACGCAAGCATTACAAATTTCACCAAATCGTGGCTGCTTTAGATTAAAACATTTCATGGAATCATTTTCATATTTCTTGGAGTCCGTAAAACGCGAACTGCTTGATTTGGCGCGACAAATGCAACAACCTTCAGTTGAGCGATAAACGCGTGGCTTATGAAAAGTAAACATCTTTTATCCTTCCTACCGGAGAACGGACAAAGCTAATTGAGCGATACGCAGCTTCTTCTTGTGTTTTTGGTATTTTTTTTTAAATGTTTGTAATTCTTTAATTAAAGAACATTGATGGTTGAGTCTCTTATAGCTTTAATCGGATATTTAACTGCATTTTCGTGACCTAAAAAACATTAATAAAAAATTGGTTAAAATTATATTAAAATAATATTATAGTTTTGCTTAAAGAATTTAGTGAATATAAACCTTTAAGATAGCTAGATATCGGAGCTAGTTCTTATGAAAAAGTTATTTCAAGAACTAAAATGGCCAATTCGTATTTTTTCTAGACCTTCGCACACAAACCCTTTCTCCTTAAAAAGTATGGCCAAGATTTATGCCATAGCGTAAAATGCCGCTTTTTAAAATTTCAACAATGAATGAAATAATAAGTTGATTCGTCAATAAAAGAAGTTCCAGAGCAAAAACTTTGCTTCTGAAAAAGGCTTTTCTCGAAAAAATAAACACAATAGGTATATTTTTCGATGAGAAACGCGATTAGTTCACCAAAAAAGTACCCATACGGAACGCCATTTTAAGCTCAAGATTTTTGATAACTCTTTAACTATTCGTGTTTTAAAAAATATAAAAGGAATCGACGAGGAAATCTGGTTTTTATTGAATGATCAAAACTCTTTGCTCCTTTTGAGACAGAGAAGATCATGCTAGCTAACACGAGTTTCGTAGTCTTTTTGAACTTTATACCTGTACTAGCATAAAAGCCTGTCCTACGACAGGTCCTCCGTACACTTCCTTTTTGAAGGCATTTGCCGGAAGCACTTTTTTTCTCTTTTTAAAGCTTGAGTTTTTTATTGAATTGATTTTGAAAATACAAATGCACCTCTTTTAATAGCACTTTACGTATTGAAGCAGTGTTGAAAAATTAGTTCAAGTGTAAAAGTGAAAAAAGTCGAGTTTGGTAACAATCATATTCATACACAACTTAACAAACTGACCTTTCAACTATCATATACGTAGCAGCTCAGGTGTCGTTTCGCGGCTGATACAGTTATATTTTTTAGTACAATCGACTCAAATCGAATCAAAATAGTTTCATTAAATTCGTCATAACTGTTGTATAAAAGGATGAAAAAAGAGGTAGTGAGGAGATCAAAAACTTACTTTTGTAAAAGCCCAATATTGTCACTTATAAGTATCAAACACATTTTCCGTGCATACTTTCAGGCTGAAAATTTTTGATAACAGTATTAGCTCATTTCTTCACCGAGTATTAGCGCTAATCCGTGGATTAGACCAGTTCATGGGATTTAGTTTGTACTCCATGAACTGGTCTAATCCACAGATTAGCGCTAATACTCGGTGAAGAAATCGGCCATGTCTTGTAAAAGTACTTTACTCTCAAAAAATAATTACAGTTTAAGAAATACTGTGTGCGGAGCAGCATGCTTGCCTTTTATACATTAAAATGTGCATACTTTCAGGTTGAACAGTTTGAGAGATATTGGGGACGGATATTGGGCAATCGTGTGCTTTTGAGATTGCAAATTTATGTAATTGCAAAAATTTGCCACCATTTCCACAGGATTGTGAACAGCCCTTATATACTTTAACATTTAAAAAAATAACAACAAACTTGTAAGCAGGGAATCAAAAGAAGTGGCTTTTAATTATTAAAAACTTTATTTTTTTAATGTCTTACCATGTTTATGTATAGTAAGGTACACTGAGAATAAGAACATACTCAAAAATTAAACAACAAATTTTAAAATATATATTAAAAATATATATATAAAATAAATATATATATAAATATATATATGCTAAATATATGTATAGCATTTTTTCTACAAAACAAAATTTAAAACCAGCAATTTTAGTTTTCTACCGTGATTTAATTTCTATAGGTTGTCCATTCGTTTGACGTTTTTTCACAAGAAGGAATATATACGTAAAATTGAAGAGGAGAGCAAAAGAGTAATTTTTTAATGATAAAATATAGCTTATTGTAGAACTAGACAAGGTAGTATTAGGGCTGAATGTGTTCTCTTTCTTGTGACCATAACTGTCGAACTCAGCCATTTTGGTATTTTTGCCAATTTTTGCTTTCATATTGCATTCTCATAGGTTACAGATTTTGTATGAAATGTCAACTTCGTTTTGACAGTTCCGGTCACCGGCTCTCCGCTCTAACACTACCTTGTCTAATTTTGCCATGATATAGCTCAGTTGCCTAAATATCACTATTTCTTAGTACTAAATACGCAATGATACATTTCACTACTGCTTTTTCTACTGCGTTTTCCACTACTTTTGTTGTGATTGAACATTTTATTGAGTTTTTAAAAAATTAATGACAATTTTTTGCGGTGTAAATCAATGCACAAATAATAAAAAGATTTGTACAGCACACATAGCACAAAAAAATTTAAAATTTTGTGAATATTTGTATTATTTTATGTCTTTGAATTTACAATTAGTAAAAGAAGAGTCAGTTTAGAAATAAATTTCATTGAAAACATGTTTTTAAATATAGATTGTATGTTTTCGTAGCATTTTGCTTAAATGTAAAAATAAAACTGAAGCTACAATACGTAAGCCTGCAGACTGAAAGCTTTTTAGCAATGCCAAAATTTATATGTATACATGGCTGAAATGTATATACGGTTGTGGCGACCGTAGCCTAGTGGGTAGAGTGCGTGGCTCCTAAGCTAAAGAACCGCGGTAGCCCGGGTTCAATTCCAGCTCAGACAGAAAGTTTTTTCAATTGAATTAATTTTTCTGTACGGTCGTCACCTCTCTGCAGACAATGGCAAACCTCAGAGAGTAAAAATTGCCACGTAAAAGCTTCTTGCGAACATAAGCTGTTCGGAGTCGGCATAAAACACTTAGAACCAGTTCTCGAACACAATTGATCAATAGAAGCTCGGTCAAAGTCCTTCCAAGGGCTGAAATGGCCAGTTTATTTATATTTTTTTACATGGCTGAAAAAGCCCTTAGCTCGAGAGCGTATTTTGAGCATAATGAAATTGATTTTTAAGCATTTTTTTTTAGTTGTTACAGGAATGACATAAATTGCCAAGAATGACAAAATCGTCTTTATTTAGAGATTGCAAGCATCAAAGATAACTAAAACACTTTTCCGCACGTTTTTATCGTATATTTGATAACTACTTTAATGTGATATACTAAATTTCGTTTTAGTCTATCACTAAGTGAATACACAGTTGATTACAGAAATGACAACTTTATCTTGGTTTTCACTCGTCAAGACTTTTAAACTTGACGCTTCAATTTACGCAATGGAAACAATTTGAAACTTTTAGCTGATTAGTTCAACATCTGGTCAACAGCTTCCATTTTATTAAATAAAATAGTTGATCATCGCAATAAATATATTAAACTTAGAGTCTATTCAAAAAACGAATATGGATTTCTATATATTAAATGAAAGATAAAACTGTAGGCTTTATTAAATATAAAATATATTTTTGACACCTTAATGCTGAAAATTTTTGAGAAAACGGTTTTATCACTAATTAAAAGCAAAATTAAAACTGCTTACAAAATTAAAATAATAGCTTTAATTTATTTTATTTGTATTTTGTCTAATAGATAATTTAATTGTCTTTTAAATGACATGTCAATATTTTAGATCTATTAGATAATGGAAAAGATACATTTTGTTTTCTGAACAAAAAAACCATTTCCAAATCGCTCCAGTTATTGTAATATAGAATATAGCAATATATAAAATAACTACTTTTAAAAAAAAAAATCGCAACGATACACTTAAACTTAACTTTTTTCTGAAATGACAACAAAGCCCTGGTTGCTATTTATATTTGAGAGAAAATATATTTTTGTTTACATATTTACAGGTGTTGTCAAACGAATGGACCATGATACAAAAATTTATCAGGTAGCCTTGACAACAACCTATTTTCTCACGAGCTATATCAATAGCTCTCAATAACAGTTTTTTTTTTCAATACTTTTCTTGATGCACTACCGCCTCCGCTGACATCGTATCATGGAGTTTCACTTTCTATCAACAAAAAAATATTAATTATGGAATTTATTAATTAGCATACATTATTTACAACTTAAATTAAATTTATTAATTTATTTTCTTTGTGTGACACAAAACTTTTTTGATATCTCCATAGCAACCATAGCACGCTCGCGTTTTGATTTTCTTTTGTTTGACATATGTTTATCACAGAAAAAATAGTCGCTCTTACTTTATAATAATATACTATGGAATGGACAACCTATAATAATTAAATCATGGTTTTCAACTATATATTAATTTGTTCTTTTTTATAATTTTCTCTAATTCTTTGCAATAACATAAACTACGTAGCTATCTGAGATTGAATTAAAAAATTATGTGCAGTAAAATCAATGACCAGACAATTGTGACCAAGCTGAGAAAAAATCCGATTTTAAATTCGATTGTTTGAAAATATTTTTGAATTGGTTTTACAAATATTGAACATTAGATGAAATAAAAACTGATCAATTATTTTAATATTTAAAATATTTAAAAATTTTAAGCCGCAATAACGCAAACTTCATCGAATGAAGTTCAAATTTGGTATTCGAGGGGTTCCAAGGTTCGCTGATCACGAATCTGATCTGTCATCGAAAATATGCCGGTTTAATTCAATTGTTTTTAATTTAAGAACAATATTTTAAAATTATGTTTTAAAATATTTATTTTCAATATGAAAGTTTTTGTTTTAATTTTTTTTTAAATAAATATTTTTAAACAGTAAATGTTTACTGTAAAAGTTGTAAAAAAATATTGTTTAAAAAAAAACTACTGTTTTAAATTTAACTTTACAAGCATGTGTGTTTAACTTAAATGAACTTGTTTAAAGCTCTCTTTCAAAAATTAAATTTTTATGACAAAATTTATTTGTTTATGTGTCATAACTTTGACAATTTCATTTAATTCTAACACATATAATCCCTCAGTGTACTTCGAAGTTTTGAAAAAATATTATACATCTGAGACTTAAGTTATCACAGACTCGTATTAATTCATTACTACCGCGACGGAGTCTCTTGGTCGAAAAACTTAATAGATGATTTGCTCAATAAATGAAAAAATTAAATGAATAGGATCAAAAGGGGGCGCAGGGCCCATTCTCAATGCTTTTTTTATTGATAACACATTAAATTTAAAAAATCGCAAAAGTCACAAAAATTATGAACCAACAAACTTCTATCATATCATTGACAAAAGTTAATTGTTTGATGCATTTCAAGATACTAGATCTAACAGTGAGCTAGATTCTTATTGTATTTGGTAGTACTTCAGATTCCTATCGTACGACAGCTTTTTGTTTTCCCTTCATTTTTTCGTGTTTCGCTTGTTCATCGTATGCAAAAGTGCAAATATGAGTGTGTTAAGAAAAGGATAAGTGTGGCGCATGCCCACTCAACCGGCCAACCGCCGACTGTCTAGTTATTTTCATTTAATCGAACTAAACAAGATTTTTGCATTTTATTTTATTTTTTTTTTCTTTTGGACACAAAAAATCAAGTCGTTCGACGAGGTTGATCGGATTAAAATTACGATTTAGTTTCAATATATTAAATTAAATTTTATATGTATACAGAAGACACATATACTAAGTGCATTGTTGGTATTTTAGCATTGGCCATTATTGTGGTTGGTTGGGTGGTTGTTGTAGTCGGCAGTTGAGGTACATGATTTTGTTGTTTTAAATTTAGCGCAACTGCGGCTTTTTTTCGCAAAGGAACTTAAGTCAAGTCACTAAAATTTATCGTAAAACGGAGCTTAAAACTAAAGTGTTTCTGCAATAAATGTAAAGCAAAAATATTATCTTAGATATACATATACTGAAATGTTACCATGCACGGTTTTTCCTTTAATCATTTTTTTTTCCTTTTATGATTTTTTTTTTATTTGATTGGCAATTTTGCAAAATTTTAGTTATTCAATTTAAGTTTGTCCTAAACGGTTTTATAAAGATCTCATTTTATTGTAAATGTTTTTTCAATTACAGGATTTTCACAAATTTTTTTCGTAGAGATAAATTTAAACACATCTATACACTACATGGACAAAAGAAAAACTGAACCCAGTATCCACACTGAAAATGCATGAAAACATAAGGAATAAAAATAACGCAGGAAAACAGAAAAATAAAACAAAATCTTAAATGTTGTGTATACATCGTTTGTGTGTGCTTATGTGGAGTAGACAACAAAAGCAACAGTGAGTCCCTGGATGGGAAAACAGGCAAATGAAATGCAACACTGCAAGAGACATTAAAATACTGTGAGACAATGTTGCCACCTAAAAATATAAGCCGAACTTTTAGCAACTTATGGATGAGAAGTGTGCACAAAAAAATAAAGGCTCCCACAAAAGCGATAGCACGATGCGATGCAAAATATTTCATACAAAAAATATCCAAAAGTTTGCGTTGATAGATGACACATCGATGAATGACATCGGCGAAGTTTTAGCACATAATATAATAGTCATCGACTACCATCAACACTGTAAAACAATCGAATCACGGTATAAGTTGGTTCACCACTCCAGATGACTCCCTGGTAAAAGATTTACTCAAATGAGGGTTTGAGGTGGAAAGTGCTGTTCCTAAAGATTTCACTCACAATATAATAAGTTATATGAAAGGGTATTTTATTTTTGTGTCATAACTTTGGCTAAGATCATGCTAGAAGCTTCAGATTTTGTGTGTTAATACACTGACGAATATTCGTTTAGACGCAATATAATTTATTTTAAAAACTTATAATAACATACACTTAAAATATATTTTAAGCCAATTTTTTTTATTTATGTTAAAGAAAAATATTTATTTTGCAAAATAATGACAAAAACTCCTTGTTAACATTGTTATATTTTTTTTTAAATAGCTTAAAACATAATTCTTGAAACAATTACCGTATTCGTTTAGAAGCACTTAAGTTAAATCTTAAATAATAAAAATTTAGTAATGAGTATTCCCACAATTTTTTTGGATCACCTCAAATATCCTATTAGGCATTGAATTGATAAGATTTTGAAGTATGGTTCCTTGAATTGAATTTCAAACTTTTTTTAATTTTAAATTTCAATTCTGTAACAGTAGAAAATGGAGTTTCTTTCGCTTTTTCGGTGTAAACTTTCCGTGCCATAATACACCATAAATTTTCTATGGGGTTTTGATCGGGACTACATGCAGGCCATTCTAAAATTTTAATTTCTCGCTGCTCAAACCAAGCCATGGAAATGTCTTAGAGACATGAATGGACGCATTGTCCTGTTGAAAAATAACACTGTTGTCCATTTTATCCTCTATAAATTGAACAAGGACATCGTCTAATATGTCAATGTACATTTCCGAGTTCGTTCGGGGAGGAACAAAACACAAAGTTGACCTTCCTTCATTGAAAAAGCGGCCCAGACCATCAGACTTCCGCCTCCAAAGTTTCTTTTAGATTTGGGGATACTTGCATTGCGAATATCGTGCCAATAGCAACTGTAACAGTCTGGGTCATCCAAATAACTTTATGCCATTCGGAAGTCCAGTGCATATGCTTTTTAGCAAAATTTAAGCGTGCCTTTTTATGGTGTTCTTTAAGCATTGGTTTGCACGCTGGTTTCTTCCAAACAATATTTAGTGTTGTGCGTAGAACATGGGCAATATGTTTTTTGTTACTAGTAAAAATTATTTAGAATGTATTTGTGCTGAATTTAATTTATTTTTAGTAGCCTATTCTCGAATTAAATTTTTCTGACGATTTATCAGCTTTTGATTACCTTTTGTTGGTTTCTTTATTCCATAACGAGCTCCATTTTTTTAGTAATTTCTTACAACTTTTTCAGAACGCGAAATTTTTTGGCTTATTTCCCGATTGCTTTTCAAAAAAAATTATTTGAATTTTTTTCTTGGTTAAGTAAGTTCCACGTGGCATTTTTTAATGTTTACCTAAAATAATGAATGTTAATTATTTCTCAGGATTTTTTTAAAAAACAGAAGCTTACTTACTTATTTTATAGTTATGAAAAGAAAATATTTTATTTTGTTTTATTTAGACACAGAATTATTTTTCACTAAAAAACGCTCAACGACGATATTATTTTCCATGTCATTGAATTTTGTTAAAAAAAAAAATAAAAATTATAAGACCTGTTCGAAGTGAAATTTTTTAAGTACCTACAACCAACTTTCTTATTTTTAAAGATATGTTTATGATTTTGATGTAATTTTAAAGTAAATCACAAAATTAATTCTTAAAAAAATTTGATTTCTTACGTAAAATTCAGAGAAAATTGCGCTTAATGTGAAAATTTAAATATGTTTTCCGTGAGTTAGTTTTTTTGCAAGAAACAATAGTATGAATCTTAGACATGAAATACCAGTTAACCCCGTAACTGCTAAGGGTGCGAAAATAGGCCCCCTCCCATACAATCTCTTACATAACTCAACCTACTTTTTCAACTCCGTATTCGTTCTCTTACACCGGACACCCTGTATACTATAACTAGGCTTGCCATAATTTAAAAAAAAGTCCTGACACTTTTAAAGTTCTTAGAGGTAGGGCGGGGGGGGGGGGTTATTATTTGTTCACAACATTTTTTACATAAGCTTATTTGTTAGAACATTTTTTTATATAAGTACTCTCACTGACTATGGTAACTATTTCAAAAAAACAAATTCAGCAAAAAAACAAAAAAAGCCATGTACATTTTATGAAATATTCCCAGCAAAGAGTTCTTAACTTTATTCTATATTTCACAGCAGTAAAAGTTAGGAAATTTTAGCCCATAAAAATATTCGTTTTGAATAACTTTTATTTTTAAGAAAATTTTCTTTTGGTTGCCGAATAACTTTTATTTTTGAGGAATACATTTTTTAGGTTGACTAATAAGTTATTTTCTGAAATTAATTTTTCCGGTTAAAAATCAAGTAAAAGTTGACTGTTTGTTTTGGGATATACTCGCACCTCTTAGCCGTGATCGATCTTGGGTAATCAATCATCTAACTTCATCGTCGCGATGTTAGAATTTAAAAAGTGTTTTCACACCATGGTGGACCCTTAAAAAGTGTGTTTTCATTATACCGGTTACTAAGCGATTACATAACCGAAGACTGATTACTGAAGCGATTACTTAGCTGAATACCGGTTACTAAGCAATAATATAACCGAAGACTGATAACTGAATCGATTACCAAGCGATTACTTGGATGAATACCGGTTACTAAGCGATTACATAACCGAAGACTGATTACTGAAGCGATTAATTAGCTGAATACCGGTTACTAAGCGAATACATAACCGAAGACTGATTACAGAAACGATTACTTAGCGGAATACCGATTACTAAGAGATTACATAACAGAAGGCTGATAACTTAATCGATTACCAAGCGATTACTTCGATGAATACCGGTTACTAAGCAATAATATAACCGAAGACTGATAACTGAATCGATTACCAAGCGATTACTTGAATGAATACCGGTTACTAAGCGATTACATAACCGAAGACTGATTACTGAAGCGATAACCAAGCGATTACTTAGCGGAATACCGATTACTAAGCGACACTGTTTCCAAATCTGCGGATTTCCCGCCAAATTAGCGGATTTTTATATCATTTGGCGGGATAAATTATCAAAAATCCGCTGGCGGAATTTTTGGCGCATTTTTTCTTAATTTTTTATTAAACTTAGCTTTATTATTTTTAATTTTAATGATTGATCAAGTTCTCCGTTAACAATGTTTTAAAATATTTTTCCTTTTTTTAAAACTTGTGATTGTAACGATGACCATATATCGGAAATATTTATTTATAAATACACATAAATATCAACAAATTAGCATTTATTTATAGTGAATCTAATACACCTGATTTTTGGTTTGAAGACCTTGAATATAAGGGTGCAGATGTAAATTTAGTTTTTGATGAACTGTCAAAATTTTCACTGCACCTGTTATCATTGCCTTGGTCAAACGCTGATGTTGAACGAGCGCTTTGCCAGCTCAATATTGTAAAGTCTAGAATAAGAAATCGCTACGAACCGACACAGACAACAGCATTTTGAATGTTAAGTAAGTACTTCTTGTAAATGTCTTAAACACTGGATGTGCTTTGTTTGTCGAATCGACTAAAAATGATTATAATTGTTGTGTTTTCTTTGAATGATGTCACTAATATTTTTGTTCAAAACAATCAATTTTAAAAAAATATAATGATTTTCTTTGTTTATTTATTAGAATATACAATATATCACAAAAACCTCAATTTTTTAATTTTAAAATCATGGTTGAAATACCGATGCACGTCCAGGGTTAAGAAGTAAATTGGTTATAATTATTTTAATTTTTATTTAATGGAACGTAAAAAAATTTAAATAATGTAAATGAAACAAACTAAACCGCCTGTTTCGGGCATGATTTTAAACTTTAAATTTAAAAATGGGTAAACTTACTGCAATTTTTTCAAAAGTTTTATATTTTTACGAAAATTAAATTTAAATTGACTGAGCTACGCTGTCTCAAAATATACCCTATTTTGGTCCGTGACAAAATTCTTAAAATCTCAAACTCCGGATTTGCTTTTCTCAACAATTAACTAATTTAAGAACAAAATTTGAACCAAATCGGAGATGGTCAGGGCAACTGGTATACACTTCAATGTGAAATAGGCGTATATAATTATATTAGCATTTTGTTGTAAATTAAGTTATTAAAAGTAAAAAAAGAATATTTAGCGGATTTTATCAGCGGATTTTTATCAGCAGTAGCTGGCAAAGCTGCTAAGCGATAACATAAAAGGGCTTACACATCAGCGAGCAGGTTCGTCGAGCGAACAAGAGCTGTTCGACGAACGTGTTCTATAATTTTAACGTAATCGTCATACCTAATGAAATTCTGTAGCAGAAATATAATTCTTTATTGTTCATGTTGCTGCGTTATCAATAAATATATAACAAAATGATGGCGAAAAACAAGAAAAAATCGCATGCTCGACGAACATGTTCGTTCAATTTGAACGCTTGCTTTTTTCAACAGGCTCGCCCCGCCATTTTGTTCAACGAACAAGTACGCTAATGTGTTAGCCCTTTAACCGAAGACTTATATGACCGAAGACTGACTACTGAACCAAAAAATTATTTTAAAGGTATTTGCAAGACCTAAAAACCAACATTTAAAAATTTTCAGAAAATGTAAGTAACGATTAAATTTAAAGAATATATTTGGATTAACCTTCAGCATTCAGCAATATCAAAATATTGGCGGTTAAATTCAGCTTCATTGGACTTATCGATGTTATATTTTTGAACTTAGCCCTTTATTAAAAATAAGTTAATTTGTTTTTCTTAACTTCCAATTCATAATAAAAAAAGTTAAATTCTTGTTACTTTTAAGTTTAAATAAAAAATACAGTGGCAACGCTGTCACACTGTAGACAGTGCGTCAGTGTTGCATTTTTCAAGAATGATTATTACATATCAAGATTTTTTGTATTCAAAAGGTATCTTTTTTACTACGTTTATACTTCAGCTAATTGCAAATAAAAATAAATTAAAAAAAATAAACTCACAGTCTGCACGGCAGTTACTTTTCAGTGTTGCCTGATTAAATACATGCAATTACATGGTAGCACTAATGTAAAAACATATGCTTCTTGAAGTTATCGTTGTATAACTTATATATAGATAACTTGGATATAGTTTCGTTAATCACAACTTTTTTCGCAACTTAGTTAATTGCAAATAAAATTTGAAGTCGTCGTTTAAACAGACATATGAACGTAGTATTTAATTATATTTATTTAATACAAACATATAATAAAATTTCGTTGAATGTTTTGTTCATGTAATAGTGCAAAATCTCTTTTTCCAATCACCTTAGCTTAAGCCGCTACATGTTTCTGATATCTTCATATTTTGTTTACCTATATTTGTACGTGACAGAGAGCAACAGAAGAGAAGAGGATGCAGTAAAAATATTCAGATCAGAAATTCAGAAGGTGAAGTAGAAATAATTGTACATCTGTATACACATAAATTCTTAGCATGTATACCGCTTTGGAGGAAAAGCAAGAGAACATGGTAAGCAAAATATTGATTAAAAGAACGCGTAAACGTAAAAGCAAAAGTCGAACTGATAACCAGCTGTTCGGTTACATCGGTCGCAATTGGTTATTTTCAAATAAAAGACAAAAACCGAATAGAAAACCAAAGAAGCCTAGAGAGAACGCAAAAATTAAAACAACTTAGTTGCAAACTATTATTTAATAGATGTGAAATCTTGAGCGCCAAACTCAAAGTATTAATGCCTACGTGCCAAACAGAGGAATAAATTTTAATAGTAACCAGTATTTTTTTATTTTCTTAAGATCCAAAAATGAGGCGTCAAAATGGTAAACCAGTTTTAAATGATTTTGAAGAGTAATTTTCTTTCAAAAAGTTTTTTGGAGTAAAACAAAAATCAGAGGAAACAAGTGACCCCTTTTAATTTGACACCATTTAATAAAGCGATTAGAAAATAAAAGCAATGCACACTGGACTACCAGCCCGAAAAACTGGCCACAAGTTTAAACTGTTATTGTATCTGGTTGGAAATTGGAATATGAGTGTTTTAAGAGTCTCTAATTTCAAATCCTATCGTACATGCAGTTTCACCTAAAACATTTAATGGCATTAAACAAGGGGTCGTGGCACCTCCTATATAACACAAATTTGAGATATCGAAATAGCTTTCTTTGGAGTTATAGGTCGCACAGCCTTGGAATTCAGTATTAGACCTCAATTTACACATGCAGTTTCACTGATGAAATTTTAAGACATTGATGACAAGGGGCGTGGCAGCAACGCGCCTAGTTTCATTCAGCTAGTACACGGTTTAAAATCTTGGAATAAATTTTAGTCCAGCTAAAATACTACTGCATATTTTTTAACCTTGAGGTTTAAAATTTAAACTTTCACAAATACTAACCCATTATTAAAACTTTTCTGCACTAAAATTTAAATCAAAGAAATATTGAAACGCTGAAACGCAATATTAGGCTATTAAGTTCATATGCTTGTTTTTGTTTCGTATAGCGCAATAGCCCAGTGGTTAACGTAGTGAGCTTACGAACTGGATGTCCCTGGTTTGTATCTCACTGTTTATTTTCTTTTTTTTTATATTTCAATACAAGCTTGTACTAAATTTTAAGCCAAAGCTGTATTAAAACGATTTTTTAGTATTTTGAAATGTAAAGATTTGAAACCAAAGCTGGTGTGGTTATATAAAGTACAGAAATGTTTCAATTTTATTCCAAGATTTTTAACCGTGTAGTATTAATTTAAAAATAAAATGTGTAAATATAAAATGCACGAGGCAAGCGCACGGCCCGAGTCGATTCCCGCCGGCATCACAATGATTTCTGATGAAGCCTGTAGCAGGGCCGATAATTGCAATAAAACCAGCTAGTGATGTTTTCCTTTTCATATTAAAAATGTTGTTGTTGTTTCTTTGGAAAAAATTCATTAGAGCAATTAATTGTTCTAACCTAACCTAAAGCTCAATAAACGATTTTAAACTATCAAACAACTAGAATTTGTATTTAAAATCAAGAATGATTTAAGCTATCAAACATTTAGAATTGGTATTTAAATCATAAAAAATCAACATGCAAATAACAAGGTCATATAGAAAACTTTAATAAAATTTTGTAAATATCTGTTAAGATTTACACTATCGTATAAAAATTCAGCTATGTTTGGCTACCGAGTACTGGCTATCCGAATAACCTGGACCTGCAGGTCTGTCACCTGATTTTATAAAATATCTATAAAAAAATTAAATAAAAACTTCGTCTACCTCCAATACAAAGTGACTTCAACATAATAATACCTTCATTAATTCCACAAAATGTAACGTTCAAACACGTTTTAAATATTCACAACGTACTGTTTGAGATTTAAAAATTTTTTAATAAAAACCACGCCTTTTTTATGACGTCACCAAAATAATACGCCATTTAAAACTCCGAATCCACTTAAACTAGGCTGTGGTATATTTTTACTTAGGCCCAGTCGAAGGAAACACCTTTTTTTTAATTAAGATAAGCGTTGTTTTTAATATTAACATATTTCATTAGACTGAAAAAATGAATAAATTAAAAAACAATAAAAAAAAAACAAAACCAAAAAAAACTATCTTACATAAATTATATGTCTATAAGTTAAATAAATCAAACTAAATCTTTGAAGGGAAAAATCTGTCTCGTAACGTATGTATCGTAACGTATTGTTATGGTTTATATAAAAATAATTAAAAAAGTTTTTGCAGTCGTGCACACTTCAGATTTTTTTTTCCTTTTTATTGATGCAGACAATAATCACTTCTATTTTTTGTATCGTAACGTATCCTTTTCTGTTTGCTTATATATTTCAACAATACTTTCGATTGCTTCCACATTTTACACTAGATATAGTACTACTAGCGTGCTATCCAAAAATCAAAACAGGAAAAAAAGTTAAATTTTTCTTTATAGATACAAGATTAAATTTGTGGCCCAGTGTGCAATGTTAAGCGAAATTTGATATAAAAATTTGGTATATAAAAATAAATGCCTCAATTGTTAGCGGCACCTACGAAGAAAGGCGTGAGTTTTCTATCATTCGGCACTATACGAATTTTAGCATAAAACATAATGATTTTATGAATTCATACACAAAGAAATTTTTTGAGAACGCTTTGAATTTTGAAAGATAAGTAGATGATACTTATGATACAATAATAAGTGTCAATGCTACCTTATAATTATTGTTTCATGAGTAAGTAATACATTTTAAATAAAATGTCATGCCAAAGGATCGGAAAAGCAAAATCAAAATTCTGTTAAGAACTGTGCACTATTTGTTGTAAATTTAAAAAGGCTTAAAATTAATCTGTATCACTTCATATTTGAAGAGCAAAATGACATTATCGTTGAAATTAATAACTAGTTTACAAAACCAACACAAACACAAACGAAGAGGGGCAGAGAGAGCCGAAAAAGTTTTCATTTTTTATTTATTTTGAAATATTTTGCGTATAATTAAGTGGTGGTTGCTGGCTTGTGTGTCCACAAAACAAGTACCGACTATTTTTTCATCTAACTTTTGTTTTTCGTTGTTTCATCATACCAGTTTTTCTACTATTTCCTTTTTCGTTGCCATTACCTTGCCATACCTTGCTTTACCTTGCGTTTCTCATATAAAATCATGAAATTCGTGCGACAACAAGAAGAATTTGTGCGAACAAAGTGGATGAAAATTATTATTATACAGTATATATTCCTTCGTTCATCATATTTTTATTTTGTTACGGATTTTCTGTTATTGTGCCTCTTTTGCACACCGTGGTTTATATAGTTTATTCACACATCCATTATTTTTACGCTGTTATCAGTTGTGTACGTTTTTTGTTTTTAATACATATTTTATTTTCTGTTTTTAGTCGCTTTAGCTGGCAATTCGTTGTTTTTGTTGCGCTCTTTGCAAATTTCCATGTCTTTGTATCATTTTAAGTTTGTGCGGCGACGACGACTGCCCGCCGTTTTTACTATATCAAAACGGAAAACTGTACTTGCTGCTCCATTGCGCAGAAGTAGTGAGCATTAAAAGGAGTTGCGTGGCATGGAGCAGTAGTAGCAAGTGCAGAAAATGCCAAATTAAATATATTTAATTGCAACCCGCCAGTATAAATTGCCAATACACAAAAGGGGCAGTGGGGCGCAGATTTGGTTGTAACAAAAAAATTGTGGAGTATGTATGGTGAACATTCTGATAAAATGTAGATTTAATATGCATACACACTTCGTTTTTTACCACACACAATTGTTGTCATCTATAAATACATTAAAATTCTATTCTTAAAAATATTGGTTTGTTCAATTTCTCAATAATGCACAATTACTGCTGAGTATTCAAAGCATTGCGTTTTATGAAATGTCTGGCAGCGTTGCAAAAGACAAACGTTTTAAGGGGTGCAACTCTGCTTTTTTGATGAGGAAATGTCAGCAGCAAAAGCAACATAAAATTTAATGCTGCAAAAAAGGTAAAAATGAGAATGCTAAGTAAAAATTAATATTTTATGATAATTGAGAAGTTTTTTGTGGTTTTTTAATTATTTTATTGTTATTTGGACTAAAACAGATCAGGGTTGATATTTGCGGTACAATTGTACTTTTTTGGTACAATTTTATATTTTTCCTACTACCAAAACGTTTTCGTTACATTTTATTTCACTCTATAATGAACACAGAACTCTAAGTAAGCAAAAGATTTCAAGGAATTAAAAAATTAATCTAGTTCTGAATTTTGGTACTCTGTAAAATACATAAAAAATGATTTTAAAGAGTCGATTTTCTCTAATTTATATAAAATTTTACTTTCAACTTTTCCTTCGACAGCAAATGTTAAAAGAATATTTTTTTTCAAAGTTTAATAAAAAACAATTACAGTTAAATAAAATAAATTACAAAAACAGACTGTAAATTGAACAATTTATTTTATTTAATTTAAGCAAAATATTTTTTTAAAATCTATTAAACTATATGCCACAATATTGATTTCAGAAATAATATATCAAATGAAAAATTTCTAAAATTTGACTGAAAGTGAAGAAATGCTTGACTGAAAGATTTTACCATGAAATTCTTTCGTTATCTTAACGTAGAAAGTCCCTGTGGCATCTGTGAAGAATCTGATTTTAAAAAAATGTTAGTGGCCTCTGTATATTAAGGTGACGAAAGAAATTCGCAGGTTTATAGAAATTTTTGATTTTATTATAAAAATACCTCTAAACTTTATGTTTCTACGATTTTTTATATATTTTATTGATTTCATTTTATGAATATTATCAAGACAACTTATGTTCCTTTTTGTGATTATAAAAACTTTGCGATTAATTAAAAACAAATAAAAACCTTTGTAATTTTTTTATAAGGTTTATGAACTGAATTGGTAAAAACACATTCACTTTAATTTAAATAAAAGCTAAGTAGGAATTATCTTCTACTGGGTCGAAGCTTAGATAACCCCACAGTATATTCTTAGTTATGCATGTTTTTAAAGTTTGATGACGTCACTTCGTATAGATTACGGTTGTGGAGTTTATCCAATTTTGAGAAAACTCAAATGTAGAACACGTTTAAGACATTAATATGTGTTATGTGGTAGCTTATGTGTTAAATATGCAGTTAATATACACATTTTTGTGGAATTTATAAAAGTTATGCTACTTTGATGACCAAATCCTAAACTCAAAGTTATAGCGATGCACCTTGGTATTATTATTATTTTAAATATTATTTATTTATCAAGTTGACTTTGAATTGTAATTTTAAATATATATTCAAATAAATATTCATTCCACTCGAGACACCCAACGAGCACTACTGGCGCCCAACGTAAAAAAAATAATAATTTTGAAAATAGTTTTTTGTCAATTTTAAAAAATTTTATATACATATATGAAAATTTTATGAATAAATTTTTACGCTAAAATAATTTCTTCAATAATAAAACCAAGAGGAAGCTATCCTGTTCCGGAAAAAACCGTTAGAAACGCCCAAGCTACCGTTTGCCAAAAAAGTAAATTTCAAATATGCCGAGAGTCAGGAGATCTACTTCAACTTCAAGACTACAACAAGCAACATCAGCTTCGCGCTCAGAAAATGTACTGGAATCACGTCTAAATTACCAACCACTACAAGGTTTTTGTGGAATTTATAAAAGTTATGCTACTTTGATAACCAAATCCTAAACTCAAAGTTATAGCGATGCACCTTGTATTATTATTATTTTAAATATTATTTATTTATCAAGTTGACTTTGAATTGTAATTTTAAATATATATTCAAATAAATATTCATTCCACTCGAGACACCCAACGAGCACTACTTGCGCCCAACGTAAAAAAAAATAATAATTTTGAAAATAGTTTTTTGTCAATTTTAAAAAATTTTATATACATATATGAAAATTTTATGAATAAATTTTTACGCTAAAATAACTTCTTCAATAATAAAACCAAGCTATCCTGTTCCGGAAAAAACCGTCAGAAACGCCCAAGCTACCGTTTGCCAAAAAAGTAAATTTCAAATATGCCGAGAGTCAGGAGATCTACTTCAACTTCAAGACTACAACAAGCAACATCAGCTTCGCGCTCAGAAAATGTACTGGAATCACGTCTAAATAACCAACCACTACAAGGTCTGCGCGAATTTTAATATACTAAGCATATGTTCATAATTTAAATTTATTAATTTAATTTTTGCGGAATTTTTAGAGACCTCACCGTTTTCATAAAGTTACTATTCTTAGGAGTTAAGCATGGTTTTTATACTATTTTTACAAATTTGAAATATATGGTGAATATTTTACTTCAAAGCTTTTGTGCGCAATACCAAGTAACTGGAAAAGTTTTTGAGGCGTTTTATAGAAATTTTATTGTTTGATAAAGAAGGCGCGGTTTTCATCCGATTTTGCTCGTTCCCGAACTTGATCTTTGTTTTTTAATAGAAGCACAAATACCAAATTTAAATACGATTGTTTTAAAATTGCGGCTGTAATCGTGTCGACAGATTGACCTAGCGAAATCGGCTCAGGAGGTGATGCTGATCAAGACTATATATACTTTTCTATAACTGCCACGCCTCCTTATCAGCGTTACAAACGGAGTGACAAAGTTAACGCAGTCTGCGTGGAGTAAAGAAAATTTATTCCATCCTTTTTTTTTCATTTAGTAAAATTTTTTCTAAATTTGTATACCAAAATGAAAAAGACATTTATCAACCCCGAAGCCGATGATAAATTGTTAATTTGGCGCTCTTTGAAAGCAGGAATGCAAAAGCATAAAGGCAATAGCAGGACAGAAAATCAGGTACATTATTCTGTGCCCCTTCTCCCTAAATGGAGCCCTAAATTCACGACTTTCTCCCCAAATATTTTTTTTAGGTATTTAGCATAAGATACAAAATTTAGGCATAAGATACAAAAAAATTCTCATTTGAAGCATTCTCAACTTCTCGCCTTGGCGTGATACATATGGCTTTTTTATGGACTAGCACGGTTTTTGAGCAGTATCCACAATAAGTACGAGTAGCATCCCCAACTTGCATTTGCAACAAACGTATAATCATATATTTTAATTATTTTACGCCGGTCACGTACTGGTGAAACACGTGTTTGCAATAATCATATTACCTTTAAACAGCAGATCACTCTCCCAGGTCTTAGCACATTTTTGTGTATAATTTTTTGGGGATAGGACGGGAGGCATATTGAAAAAAAATTGTCTTAAAAATCAAATTAAAGATTTCGTTCAATGAAATTCTTGTTTTGACTAATTTTTTCAAAATTTTAGCATTCTTTTGTTCTTTGCTATTTACCTCTATTTGCACTTGTTTAAATTTTTAAACTTCTTTCCATTTCGAAATACTTTTGGCGATGCATTTACGAAATTATCGCACATTACAGAAGTTGTAAACCTTTCCATTAACTAGCAAAAGGTTCTTCTGATAAGCTTTAAATTTAATTAGTCGAAAGCGCTCTAAAATTTTTAAAATTTTTTATCACCCCAAATCTCCCCCTAAACACTTTCTCTCCCTAAAATTCCCCCTAAATTAGAGACACCCCTTTAATTAAGGGGAAGACCCCTAACCCGGCAACACTGATAAGCAGTGCAGAAAAGCAAGAATGCGGGAAGGCATGTGCAATATTTCGTCGATGCTGAACAAACACTAGGGGTTTTCACGATTCAGTGTACTTGCCTGTGCAGTTGAGGACTTGTCCAGTTAGGTTTTCGTGAACACACCACCACTATCACCTTTTCAAAGCTGTCAAAATTTGTCAATGCACAACTGCTCATGTCCTCAAGTTTTAGGCTACAGTAGAAAAGCACTTGTGGAGATTTTTGACGTGTATTTTGTTTTTGTAAAGTGCACAAGTCCTCAACTGCACTGGCAAGTGCACTGAATCGTGAATACCCCAACTATATCTTACTAAAAATATATTTTTATAAAGTAAAACGTGCCTAAGTAAAAAGTAAATGATCTCCTAATGCTTAATTTTTAATCCGAGCATGATTCTTAAGCTAAGGGGCCACGCACTCTACCCACTAGACTACGGCCGCCACCGTATTCTAATGCTAGGCGTTTGAATTTAATTTTTATTTAATTTTTGTATAAACTAAGTTTAAACTGAAACCAGTAGTAGGCCTAAGGGTTAACAAGATAGCTATCCTACTCAAACAATAAAACTTGTTTAAGACTGGTGTACAAATATTTTTACTATTAAAAAAAAAAAGAGGAATGCCCCCTTCAATATTTATTCATATCTCCTGATTTGAATTTATTTATTTGGTAATTCTTGCCTTCGAAAAAGACTACTTTAAATTATCTGGTAGTCGCTGTAAATATATACGCATTTTAGCGTCGTTCCATTTTACTACAAAAATATCTTACGATTGTAATTGAGGTGTTATGAAAATATTTTGTTAAAAGCGTATTCTATGCCTCGGAATCATGAAAAAATTACAAGGTAGGCTCAGTATTGAAAGTCGCATTCAATCTGATGCAAAAACTTTTTGGACTTATATTCAATCTAAGACAAGTTCATCTAATATTCCCTCATCTATGTTTTTTAATGGTAATGGTCTAAAGAACAGTTCTATACGCTGCACATTAACCAGAACAGCATTCGTTTTTCACGTCACACGACTGTAGTGATCGATTTATGAATAGCAAAAAGCCAGTCATTGCAAGCATTTTTCTCTTAATGACCGACACAAAGACAATTTTGTAAACACCACTTGTTCATGTATAATGATCTACAGTGATTTATCACACAAAGTTAGCAACTATGGCAAAGGCCAATACGTTAAAGAATATTAGTTCAAAATTTCAAGTTGATATATTTTTTTCTTTTTTTACCGTTCTAAATTATTTCTAAAGTCCTAATTGTACGCTTATAAGCCATATATTGTTAAAAAGGTGCTTTAATTAAATTCATACCAAGAGTTAAATTCGTTCTTTGCAATAGTACGAATTTAAAATTCTTGCCAAATACTTTGCAAATATAACGAATTTAATATCCTCCCAACAGTTAAATTCGTACTTTGCAAAAAGAACGAATTTCATTTCCTCTCAAAAGTTAGAATCGTACTATTACTACGTTTCTATGGCGAGTTAAGTCGGGGTTGACTCGAGATAACTTCCCATGGAAATGCGAGTTGAGTTGAATTTCGTTAAATCCATGAAATTCCACGAAACTTCTTAGATTTACTGAGTTGGATTCGATGCGTTCAGAATATGAAACAGTTGCTCAACTGTTGAAAGAGGTTTTATTATTTTATGTTATTTATTATTTTATATTATTTATTTTATATTATTTATTATTTTATTTTATTACTGTCACTGCGCTGACATAAAATGTAACAAACCATTCAGCAGGCACACAAAGTAACGGAAACTAATACTGATTAAAGGCTTAACATGTTTAGTAAATTTTGTACTTTCTGAACGCACACATTTATACTAATAAAAAATGGCGAATAGAATGACCGAAGTCCAATTCGATACAATGGCCGCATTCCTGCCAAAAAAGTGCTCAGGTAACAATTTGCAGCCATGTTTTTTTAGCTGTCAAAATGAAAAGAGCATAGGCAGCTCAACCAAAATAGCATACCATTTTTTCGATACCTAAACTCCCGCCATTCGATACCCAACTCAGGCTCAATTCGCCATGGAAATGTAGTATATGCAAAAATTTCCTCCCAAAAGTTAAATTCGTACTTTACGAAAAGTATGAAATTAACTTTTCCGGATCAAAAGTATTGGTTTGAGTCTTCGCTAAGTTAGCGTCGGATTGACGAATTTATCTTCACGCACTTGATATTTTTTATGCTGAACTTTATGTTGACACTATTGTTGATTTTTACTTTTATATTGATTTCAGCATTGTGATTTGATCTTAATATAATGTTATTGGTTTTTTAAATATTTATACTTAGTCCATTGCCGCATGCCCATTCGTAATATATCTTCATATCATGGTTTATGCTGTCTTCTAACTGCTGTTCTGTTCTTGCTGTTATAAAATTTGTATCATCCGCATAAATGTTATAAGCTGCTTTAAAGGTGCAATGTTTGATGTTATTTATGATTTTAATAATTAAATATAAAATTAAATTTTTGATATTTCTTGCAGTTTATGAAGCTGTTCAGACTTGACTCAAATGAGGCGATTCACTTGCCTAGTTTTGACATCTACAGGCAAAGCGAGAAGGAGACATGCTACATGAGGCAAGAATTTTAAAAATTTTGCGACT
Organism: Dichetophora obliterata; assembly: GCA_963920525.1. Classification (NCBI taxonomy): domain Eukaryota; kingdom Metazoa; phylum Arthropoda; class Insecta; order Diptera; family Sciomyzidae; genus Dichetophora; species Dichetophora obliterata. The sequence continues at coordinate 60,751,123 of OY986439.1, forward strand.
CATTTTGACGCACGTCAGAGTCAAGTTTATTCTGTTGATTTTTTTTTTCCTCTTTTTGAGGCTGTTCAGGCGCAGTACTGGCGCGAATTGATTTTGTTTATTCATAGTTGTTCGCAAATTAATATTGTTTAAATTGTGAAAATGTGTGTGTATAATAATTCAAAAGTAAACAACAAGAAAAAACAATAAACGTCAACAGCCAACAGTATTTAATATTGTTTAAATTGTGAAAATGTGTGTTTAATAATTCAAAAGAAAACAACAAGAAAAAACAATAAACGTCAACTGACAACAGTTGGCAACTGTAGTGTAAAAATTCGCTGAATGGTAAAATTTTGGTAGCGCTCACTCAAACTGATTAGGTAGCAAACGCCATTCAATCGAGCCAAAAAATTATATGCTACATGAACACCTCTGAGTTGAGTAAACTGCCAGATGCTGCTACTGACGCTGCTAAAGTAAAAAACATAGAAATAACGAAGCAAATCTATGTGAGAAAACTTTGCAGTTGAATTAAATTTATATAAAAATTATATATAATTGAATTGAATCTAATTTACGACGTGTAGAATAACAACACATTCAGAGGAAAACATCGGTTACTAAGGTAGCGCTACCATTACAGATCACAACAGTTGTCTGCGCTGAATGCGGCCAATAATTTGTGTGTGAACACCTGACAGCTAGCTTATGTCAAAATGAGGCCAATGAGTCGCCTGATTTGAAGAAAGTCTGAACAGCCTCTATAATTCATAGATACTTTAAGTGTTTACTTTAAGTACTATATCAAGTTAGCTGTGAGCCACTGTATGCCAAATATATGTTGGAAATACACACATGCATATATTTGTAAGCCGCAAATTAAGGGAAAAGTTTCGAATGAAATTTCATCAGTGTCAGTTTATTTAATACTCCAGCTATGTCAACTAAAAGCTCCAAAATAAGCAAAAAAAAACAAAGACTTTTTTTGTCCTTTTTACATTCAAGAAATTATTCCCAATACCATAATAATCGATGTGAACTTTCATTTAGTACCTATAGACACGGTTATACATGTTTTTTTCAAAACCTGTTGACCATAGCTTCAATTGTGATTATGTTATCAACGACGACGATACAACAGCATATTTGCTACAAAAAGACAGAAAGGCAAAAACGCACCCGCATCGGCCTTGTTGATGTCAGGTTTTTTTTTTAAAGTGTGTATCTGTCAATTCTGTGTTCGTTGCTCACAATACAACAAAGTTTGGTTATGTAGTTGATAGCTAATTATTTTATGAACGAACTTCGGAGAACTCAAACTTAAATGGCCACATTTAATTTAAGCAGCTATTAGAAAGTAAACACAAAATTATTTTGACAACTCTTTTAATTTTTCTAAATATGGATATTGATAAATGTTGACACGGCACGATTCGTCAACCAAGAAGACGGTAATCGTTGTCGTCATCCGCCACAACAAGAGCGGGAATCAATCCGGTGTTAGGCATATGTTCAATAATATAGGTTGCTGTTGTTTTGATATAATGTGTTTGTATTTGTATCTCTGTGCATATATTTCGTTTCATTAAATTAAGTAATACTTCAAAAATAAATCCGAAACAAAAAACGTATAGGAAGATACAGTGAAGAAAACAAAAATATCTTGTTATACAAAAGCAAGCGCTCAAATTCCAACGTGTTCGATTTATTTGCGAAACTTAATAATTGGACAAAAACTTTTTGAGGTAATGAACTGGAATCGCTTCAAGTCGTTTTCAAGTTGAAGGCGATATATGCAATACTGAGCGAAGAGGAAAGTGAATGAAGTATGTGTACTTTGAAGAGTAGATAGAGGTGTAGGTAGAATTTAGCAAAGAAATCTTGTTCGACAGCAATTAGAAAGTTAATTCTGCAGAGTAGTTTAGATAAAAGTTGTAGATTTTCATCATTTATAGCAAAAAAATCTTGCCAATTGGAGAATTCCTTTCCAACAAAAATTTTGCTACAATTTATTTAGTATTTGCATTTAGGTAGGAATCTGGGCAGGTTGCTCAAAAACCCGTAGACCCATTATGTTCATATACTATGTAATATCACATTGGCTCTGTACAAAGTGAATGATGGAATAAGGAGCACAATTAAAGAAAATGGAAATGTGTACTAAAAGAAAAGCCTTGACAGTCTAACGAAACGTTCACGAACATCGTAGAGCGTGAGTGAACGTAATGTACTTGGAAAAAAGAATTTTGTATTATTAGACATTAGCATTTTTTGAAAATGTGGCAATTATGCAAAAGATCATTCTTAAGAAAAAAACTCGACTTGAAAACTTTTCCAGCAAAATTTGTTTGAGAATTATTAAATAAAACTTTATGAGAATACTGTTATACATAATTACTGTGTTAAACTTACTGTTCAGTTTTAATTTCTGTTTTTTTCTCCAACCGGGCTTACATCTTTGATTCAGTCTTATCAGTAAGACGCCAATTTTCAAAAGTATTTATTTTAAAAACTACTCTATAATTTCACTTGACACTTTTGTTTTTTTGTAGTCAACACTTTTTCACATACAATTCAGATAAATTATTGAATTTATTTTATGTTTATTCTTGAAAAAAATTGCAAAAGAACTAGAGCTTTGAATCGTGCACTCACCAAATTTCACTTCAGCTGGTAATCAATTTGGAACAAAATTTAAAAATGGCTACGCTGCAAACGTCTTCTTCTTCTTTTTCTGTTTCTTTTCGTTCTTCGGCTTCCACTTTGGCTTTTTCGTTTATCATCTACACCTTGCCGACCACCTTTTTGTGTATGTAGTTAATGAATTTTTCAACATTTTTGTTGTTTTGCGACTGTTTATTTGCGTTTACTTTTGACGCTTTCGTCTATTTATGTCTCTTTTTGCGCTTTATCACTTTTGATTACTTTTCGTTCTTTTGCTTCTGCTACAAACTTCTACACACTCAACGGTATTTTTGTTTTTTACGTATTCGTTGCATTGAGTGATGTGTCCAAAAACACAACAAAAATCGGTATTGAGAAAGAGCTCACCGGCACCACTTTATGATTGGCACTGCTTGTCAGAGAGAGATGGCAAGTTATTGGTATTCATTATTAACCGAGGTCACTTTCGATAGTTTCTTGCACATTTTACTTTTTTATGTTTTATTGTATATCGTTTCTTTAAGATTACTTAGCTACATAAAAAACACATGTTTTAAGTTAAACACATTGTTTATGACAGGTATTTTGTACATAAATAGAATACAAATATTTTATAAAATTTTGGGCATCGGCTTTTTTAATTGCTTTTTAATATGCTGTTCGTTTGTGTCTGCTGCATTCTATTCTGTTCATTCTAAACACTTCCTAACTGTGTTCACATAATAGGTATAATGCAAGTGTACCATAAACTGTATTTCCATCGTAAAAGGCTCCGATCATAAGGTATGTTCCCGTATTTGAACATTTGTACGAATTCGTGCGATATATTGCTATTTCCTGCTCCCGTACTCGAAAAATTCGCAAAAGAAAAATTCGCTACCTCAAGACATTTGAACAATATTAATGAATTTTACATAAAATGAGTTATCCGTATTAATACCTCGAAATCTGAGGCAATATGTATAAAAAAATGCATCAAGCAAATGTAGCAAAATAGTAGTTCCTGGAAGCAAAAATTTTAAACTTTTTTTAAATAGCTCTGAAATTGTCTTTAAAAATGAGATTAAATATTTAGGCATCAATAAACGATTTAGGCAGCAAAGCTCAATAAACGATTTTAACCTAGCAAACAACTAGAATTTGTATTTAAATCATATATAATCAACAATATAAATAACAAGGTCATATAGAAAAACTTTAGGCATCTTGTTTATTAAATTATCAAAATTCAATAAAAATGCAAGGTCAAACTTGAGAAAAGCGAAAAAACTAGTTGGCATGTTTTCAAGACTAACAATAAATATTTAAGTCAAGATGGTAAAATTTTAATCTATAACAGGTTGCCACTTTGGTACAGTTGTACCAAAATTGGTACATATATTTTAACTTGGTACCTTGGTATATTATTTTCCGACACATTTTGTAAAAGATTTACAATTTCATAACCTGTTACAAAAAGCGAAATTCGGTTTCACTGGAGAAATATTCAGACAGTTTAGTGGAGCTTGCATTGCATGAAGTTCTGAAAGTTGACATGCTTTTCTTGTCATATATATTAAAAATCACATTTTTTGAGACTTGAGGATTTTTTGTGAGAATTGCCACTAAAGCAGAAAAATATCTCCAATTAGGAAAAGACATTATAAAACAAATTAAAGACAAGTTCGATTTAGGTAGAGAAGATAATTACTTGATAATTACTATTGATATAAATTGATAATTACTATTATTTAATTCGATGTTGCTTATTTATATAGAATCAAATATACTTAAATACGCGTTTTATATATATTTAATTTTTAAATTCCGCTGAAAAGCCAATTAATGTGCTTAGTGGAAAATCCTAATTGCCAATATGGGGTATGTTTTAGTACGTAGGTGCATTCTGTCTGTCCCGGCTGATTCGGGCAGATTTTAGAATGTAAATCGTGCATGCGTTTAGGACGGGTATAAGTATCTTTGGAAGATTTCATACCTCCGGGCGAATCCAAAAAAAAAAAAGATCTGAATGGTTTGAATCATGATTCAATTACTATAGGTTGTCCATTCATTTGACGTTTACTCACAAGAATGAAGACATACACCCGTAAAATTGATGAGGAGAGCAAAAGAGTAATTTTTTAATGCCATCAATGTAATCAGTTGCAGGTATATCATACTTTTTTGCAGGTTGTCATTTATATTTGAGAGAGAGTATATTTTTTTTACAAATTTACGGGTGTTGTCAAACGAATGGACAACCTATAATAATTGAATCATGGTTTGAATATAATAACATCTTTCTTTACAAGTTATGTCAGAAAAAAAATTTCCTTATTTCTATAATTCAATAATTCATATTAAAATATCATCTCATAATATCATCTCATAGACTTAGAGAAATCTTTTTCAGGTTTCAAATATAAGTTTTTAAAATTGTAATGAATTGTAAGGAAAAATTTGGGTATTTTTGGAAAAAGTCAGGGTCATGAAGAATAAATTGGGGGAAAATTGTTTTAATGATTTTATAAATTTTGTAAATAGTCTGACGTGCCTTATACATAGCTCAGCAGCTGCTGACCAATCTTTTTTATTTAAGCCTGGGGCCGAATTACAGCATCCGTGATCAAGCAAAATTGTACAAGATTGATAGGCACTTGTCTCGTCGTGCCCTTCGTAATTTTGCCCGATCACGGATGCTGTAATTCGACCCCTGGTTAAAACTAAGCTTAGAAATAAATTGGAACATAAAACACTTACCAACATAAAGCTCTCTAAAAAATTGTGTGTCGAACGCAATGAATCTCATTATATTTGTCCAGCAAAATAACTATTTTAATGTTTTTATTATTTTGTTAATAATGTAAAACATAACTTGATTTTTTTTTTGGTATGTACACAAAAAAACCAGTGAATTATTATAAAAAATGGTATTATATAAAAAAATGTATACATTTTTTTCCTATTTGGTACATTTTTATGGAGAATTTGGTACGACAAAAAATAGGCAAGTGGCAACCGTGATCTATAAAGCCAGCATACGCTCAGTTCTGCTTTATGCATTTCCTATTTGGTTCACTATTTCACCCACAGTTGCCAACGCAATGGAGGTTCTGAAGCGTAAAAAAATATAAAATTCTTTCTAAGTTTTATGAAATGGATTGTCGGGTATGACGATCCTGAGTCATTATTCTTGCTTTTGTTTTTATTTATATTTATGTACTTTCATATCGGATAGCTTGCCGAAACTAGCCCTCATAGCTACAGACAAGTATCCAAATCATTCTAAGTTTGTAAAAATTTTGTGAAAAATATAATAGTTATCATTTAGTAATTATAAATATAAATTATACGCCGGTTACACGTTCAATATATATTGATCAATATACAGTATCGTGATAATTATTAAGCGTGTAGCATGCAATATTGACGGATCGTGATCCAGATCGCAAAATATTTAAATATTTTGAAATCTAGATCGCGGATCGCAAAACTGTCAATAAATATTGAACGTGTAGCATATTTTGTGTCATCAATACGCGATACTGCAGTAGGCGGTGAAATAAAAATTAGCGGTATTCATTTGCCTGTGCATTTAAGTACTTGTGCAGTTAGGTTTTCGTGAGCACACTTGGCAAAAATTGTATGAATACTGACGCGATAAATATTGAACGTGTAGCATTCAACCGCGATCCATCAATCCATGAATTTGGATCGCGATCCAAGTATCACAATAAATATTGAACGTGTAACAGGCGCCTAAGGTATGTTCCTGTACTCGAGCATTTGTACGAATTCGTGCGACATTTTGCTATTTCCTGCTCCCGTACAGAAAAAATTCGCAAAAGAAAGCGAAAATGAGTAATCCAGTGCTTGTCAAATATTAATTTGTTCTTCTACACAAATTTGGAGAAGTAGAAATTCGCAAGCTGTCGTGTTTTGACGGCTAATGTTAAATTAGAGTGCCAGCCGTTACATATCGCCACTACCATGGTGTAAGAAAACAAGGTGACAGTGAAATTTAATTTTTGTGGTAAAAATCAAACACTTAAATTGTCAAACCTTACAAAATCAACTTTTCTGTCTCTTTCACTCATTCACATGTTTGACAGCTTTAGCAAACGACGTCGATTTCACCTACACCTTGATTTCTGACACCATGGTCTCCACAAGGCATAGCACATGCCATCATATACAGCAAGGAATTGAAAAATCTAATGGAGACCGCCTATGCCATGGCATATATTATGCCCTGAGATAAATGCCATGATATTTCTCATGGCATCTATCCATGGCATGAGCTGTATTGCATACCTGAATTTCAATGGAATTGAAATATTTCAACTAACATGCCATGACATAGAATGCCCATCAAACAAATACTGTGACCGATTTTGATAGAAGGTGCTCATGCCTTTGTGTGTATGATGGCATATGATATGCTCCGTGGCGACGTTATGTTAAAATAACACAAATAATGTCTAGAAATGTTAAAATTAATTGTTCGTCAGGCACATTTAGTAGAATGCAATAAACTGAAACAGGGAAGCCAATCAATTATAGATCTGTTCCCGTACTTAAACTTTCGTACGAATTCGTGATATTTTCTGCTATTTCCTGTTCCCGTACCCTAAAAATTAGCAAAAGAAATTGAAAATGATAAATCCAGTCCTTGCCAAACGTTGCTACTTTCTACTACACAAATTTGGCGAAGCAGAAATTCGCAACAATTCGTAAGCTGTCATGTTTTGATAGTTAATGTCAAATTAGAGTGTGAGCCATTAAAACAACACAAACAGCTTTGCTTATACAAAAAAATGTCGAGAAATGTGCAAATTAATTCCTCGCCATTAATATTCAGTTAAATGAAACATGGTAAGTAGAGTTTTATCTTGTTTTTGCCAATAAAAAATAATTTATTTCCTTTATAAGATATCGACTACAGAAACTCGGCCAACAACAGTTTGTTGCAGCCGTAAGACGAAAATTTGAAACTGTTGGACGACTTCATGAAAGCCGAAACTATTGAAGATGATGCTGCTATTGGCGAAGAACAGGATGCAACTATTTGCGAGGAAGCCAAGTCAATTTGGGTCGATGCTCCAACAAAACTAACTACTGAATTAAAAAGGCAAATTAAAAATTTAATTTGTTGAAATTGATCTGTTTTTTAATCATTTTTTAAAGAAACAATAAATTTTCGGTTACTAAATAATGCCTTAAAAAATTAAAACAAAACTTTTGATTGCTCTTCATAAGAAAATGAAGTTTGGAAAACTGCAAAGTTAAAAAACAAAAAGAAAGTTTTGCCGTTGGTGTGCGCAACACTCCAAAAGCATGGATATTATTTTAATGAAGGTCAAGTGAAATCCAAATATAGATCACTGGAATGCACTAACAAGAAGACCAAGTTGCACAACAGTAAAACCGGCTGGAATAGGCAGCAAACTCCTTGTCAAAGTGGTTAAAAACCCCCAAATAACCTATTTGGATTAAATTAATTTTTTATTTTAAAAGTGAAGCTGGGTGAACTTTTTGCTTAACGAAGAAGTTTAAGTCTGGTTTAAATGTGATCTTCTAAGATCTTCGACAGTCACGTCTTCTGTTATAATGAACGAGATCGATATATGTTATTCTTGCTATAAAAGAATAACATTTGGTTTGTTGTGGTATGTTGTGCAGCTTGTATTTGTTTGCTTATTAAATTATTTGTTTTAAACTCTGAAATTTAAAAATGTTGGAAAAGTTAAACGGGGTCAGTCAAGACGATATCAAAAAGTTGTCCACTATTTTGGCTCTCTTTCGAAACAATGCTACTCCAAGTAGGTGTAGAGATCGATTTGACTCCAGCACTGGGCGATTCTATAGAGTTGCTCAATTTCTTTGACTTCTTTGAGGGCATATTTAACATGCCTAGTACATCAGCAAAATTAGCGCCCATCGAAGAAACTATTTAATCGGTAATTTAATAAATATTATTGTAACTTTAATAATTACTTATTGATTACAGCAAACTTTCACAACTTTCTAAACAATGCAATTACTCAGATTTTTTTTCTATATTATTTACTTCTATTCTGACATGTTAATCAGTATCTTTGAAATGCTATAAAAATAGTTGTCAGTGATGACAATAGTCCAACAACAAAAAACTTAAATACCTGCCGTATTTATAGCAAGTCATTGGCTCATTATTGTCAAAATAAAGTCGACTTTAAATTTAGTGCAAGCTTTTTGACAATATATTATATTGAAAAACTGTCAAAAATGATTATACTAAATTTAAAGTCGACTTTATTTTGACTATGATAATGGGCCATAGACTTTTATAGCAAAAGTTAAAACAGTTGATCTCAAAGAGGCACAAGCATTCTATTTCTTTCTCACAGAAGATGTGATTGTGGGAGATCTAACAAGATCTTACAAGATCACATGAAAGACGGGCATTTATTCCAGAGTATATTCTGGACAACGAAGAAGACAGCGGAACTTCGCGGTCTGAGTTGGATGAAGATGATCAGTGTTCTGATAATGAAGTCCAGTTGGCTTCAAGTATGATATAACTTTATTATGACTTTTTGGTTCTTGACTTTGATTTTTTAATTTGCTATTATACTTTTGGTAAACATATTTCTTTTATTAGTGTCATTTCAATGGAAGCTAATGTTTAAATTGCTGACAGCCAAATAATAAAATTACACGTGGTAAGCCGAGCTATCCATACATTTTCTGACAGCAGTATAAACCTTGGCTTTCATTGAAATCACACTAAGAAAACAAATATGTTTGCCACAAGTATAAGAACAAGTCTATTATATACATTCCTTTTTTAGTGCACGTGTAGAAAAAGCTAAAATAAGGCTTTTATTTGTTTTTTCCACATACAGAGAAGAAGTCCAGCTTCAAAATAGCGAAACACCGGAACACTTTGCTTTAGTAGGACAGAAAACCATTCCACGAAACTATTAAGGGCTACTTGCAGCGAAAGGAAGAGCGAGAAAATGTTAAAAATTAAGAAAAATGAGTTCAATGTTTTGAATGCTTACGATCTCTTAAAGATCGCTAAAAGATTTTTCGTGGAAATTTGTTCAGTGTTCAGAAATAATTTTCAATATGCCTCACCGTTAAGTATTACTGGTAAAATACATAAAAATTTTAAAAGTGATTGAATTTTTAGAAGTGAAGTGAATTTTAAAAGTTGCATAACTTAAAATTAAAAGTCTAAGCTACAAAATTAATATAAAGTGTGGTGAGATATTTAACTTTTAACCCATTAATGATCACAGCCCTTATGTATAACAAAAGTTATATATCTAACTGCACTTTATATTCCTTTTGTAGTTTAGACTTTAAATCACTTTTAATTTTTATGTATTTTAATGTTTTTTCATTACTTAACGTTAATTTTTTGACAAAAATATTCTTCAATATTTCTTCTACCGTAAATATTCAAAACATTTACTTGAACGCTGAAATTTGAGAGACTAATACAAAGCACTCTATTTGCGTACGAAATATCATACGTAAACGATAATGGCTTAAGATATTTTTCTGAATCTTCGGCACTTCATATTTAAGCGTAATGCAAGCTTAATATTTTTTGTTTGATTTTTATTTTATAAACTTGAAAATCTTGTAGAATGGGACGCCTTTTTTATACATAATATATATAATAAGAAACATATGTATTACTAGTGTTCATTGCTTTGAGTATTTTTTGGCGTTGAATATTTTTGTAGGTGGCATCCCGGACTGCGTTTCCAGTGATTGGATTTTGAACCGCTACGAAGTCGTCACTTTCATTCGATTTTATTTCAAAAGATAAATTTAAGTCATCATTATTGGCAAGATTGTGTAACATACAACAAGCTCTAACGAAATTACACAGCTCTTTTACACCTCTAAGTTTTCTATATCATAATTGTCTAAATCGCTAAGTATCCCAAAGTTCTATGTTCTGTTGCAACTCGTCCAGAGCGTAACAAAATGTTGAAATTAGTCTTTTTGAGAACGTGTTAAATGTCCATTATCTCTGTACGACGTAACCACATAATTCATGCATGGATAAGCAGAGTCACTATATAAATAAAAATCTGAAATGATACTAGTTAATAACAATTTCATTTTTGTACAAAATATTTTCTAATATCACTTACTTCCGCAATATGATGATAGATTTCTGTAAATAGGAATATTCAGCTATCATGAGAGTAACCAGGAAATCCAACAAAAATATTTATAAATTTTTAAAATATACCCTATAAAGAAATCGTTGTATTTCCTTTTCTGTATATGAAATCATTCTTGGCTTATTTTGACTGATCAATCACAATGTGACATCCATCTATGCAACCTAAATATATTCTATATATTAATTCGTATATGATGTATAGTCACTCTAGTACATACAAATCGTATCTACCGAGATAACACTTTTTATGACTTGTTAATTCTTACCAATAGCCTTAGAAAATCCATATTTTTTTAAAATTCCCAGTTTCCTAGAAGAATGAAGACAAAAATCATTAGGTCATTTAATAGCTTTAGAACCCAGGGAACTAATAAACATCGTAGCTCTGTCTATAATTAGGAAGAAAGGGAAACATCGAAGCGATCGGCTAAATCACGAAAACGGCAAGACTTATAAACAGAAAACCGCAAAAACACTGCGAAATGGGTACTTCCTGGTAAGCATTTATCTTCACGTAGTTTTTTGTAATAATGGGATTCCTCGAATCTCGCAGAAAGGTTTTCAAAGAAATTTTTAGATATTCTGAATTGTTTAAGGAGTTCATTTTCAGTATAAGAAGGAACAACTTCAGACAAAAAGTTCTTGATGGAGTTTCTCTTATTTTTGTCGATATTTTATTTAGTGATAGTTAAAGTTTTCTATATGACCTTGTTATTTATTATGTTGATTTTATATGATTTAAATACAAATTCTAAATGTTTGAAAGCTTAAATCATTCTTGATTTTAAATACAAATTCCAGTTGTTTAATAGTTTAAAATCGTTTATTGAGCTTTAGGTCAGGTTAGAGCAATTAATTGATCCAACGAATTTTTTAACAACAACATTTTCAATATGAAAAGGAAAACATCACTAGCTGATATTATTGCAATTTTGGCCCTGCCAAAGGCTTCATCAGAAATCTTTGTGATGCCGGCGGGAATCGATACTGGGCCATGCTTGCCTCGTGCAAGTGCATCTTAGCGCAATACATAAGCAGAGGCGATAAGATTTCAGTTTAATTGCAATAAAACCTGCTAGTGATGTTTTCCTTTTCATATTGAAAATGTTGTTGTTTCTTTGGAATAATTCCTTAGAGCAATTAATTGTTCTAACCTGACCTAAAGCTCAATAAACGATTTTAAACTATCAAACAACTAAAATTTGTATTTAAAATCAAGAATGTTTAAACTATCAAACATTTAGAATTTGTATTTAAATCATAGAAAATCCACATTTAGGGCCACTTTCTCAATGTCCGGTTAGTCTAGCTCTTAACCAGGACTTAGCTAACCATACGATAGCTAAAAAAATAATTTTGATTTCACCAGGTGCTGGTTAAGCAACTGTCGGTTAGATGACTAATTGTGAATTTTTGAATTGTGAATACGTAAAAACATCATATCAGCTGTCTCGTGTTTACAAATTTTTTGATTTTGTGCAGCCACCTAATTATATGTCTTTTCAATAGTTTTAAACGTAATTTATCAGTGTTAAGGGATCGCTTATTTCGAATCTAAAGTCAGAATTTTAAAATTCAAGATGGTGGATAGGGTTGCCACCTTATTTTTTTTTAGTTTTATAAATTCGGGGCCGGCAAAAAAAAAATGGTACACCAAATATGAGTCGCTGAATCCGAATCCGTTGTCAGAATTTCAAAATTATAAAATTTTGAAATAATAGGGTTGCCACCTAATTATATGTCTTTTCAGTAGTTTTAAACGTCATTTATCAGTGTTAAGGGGTTGCTGATTCCGAATTTAAGGTCAGAATTTAAAACTTCAAGATGGTGGATAGGGTTGCCACCTTAATTTTTTGTAGTGTTATGAATTCGGGGCTGGCAAAAAAAAAATGGTACACCAAAAATGGGTCGCTGAATCCGAATCCGTCGTCAGAATTTCCAAATTATAAAATTTTGAAATAATAGGGTTGCCACCTAATTATATGTCTTTTCAGTAGTTTTAAACGTCATTTATCAGTGTTATGGGGTTGCTGATTCCGAATTTAAGGTCAGAATTTAAAACTTCAAGATGGTGGATAGGGTTGCCACCTTAATTTTTTTAGTTTTATAAATTCGGTGCTGGCAAAGTTTAAAATTCGGACTTTATAAATGACACTAATAAATGTCGTTTAAAATTCGTGAAAATATATATTATTAGGTGGCAACCCTATTATTACAAAATTTTATAATTTTGAAATTCTGACGACGGATTCGGATTCAGCGACCCATTTTTGAAATACCAATTTTTTTGCCAGCCCCGAATTCATGAAAATGCAAAAAAATTAAAGTGGCAACCCTATCCACCATCTTGAACTTTAAAATTATGACCTTAAATTCGGAATCAGCAACCCCTTAACACTGATAAATGACGTTTAAAACTACTGAAAAGACATATAATTAGGTGGCAACCCTATTATTTCAAAATTTTATAATTTTGAAATTCTGACAGCGGATTCGGATTCAGCGACCCATATTTGGTGTATAATTTTTTTTTGCCGGCCCCGAATTTATAAAACTAAAAAAAATTAAGGTGGCAACCCTATCCACCATCTTGAATTTTAAAATTTGGACTTTAGATTCAAAATCAGCGACCCCTTAACACTGATAAATGATGTTTAAAACTCTTAAAAATACATATTATTAGGTGGCAATACTGTGGTAAAAATTTATGTGGCAACCCTAACCTCCATCTTAAATTTTAAAACTGTGACATTATATTCGAAATCAAATCCGTTGTCAGAATTTCAAAATTACGAGAATTCGCAAAAATAAAAAAAATCTAGGTGGCAACTCTATCCGTCATCTTAAATCTTAAGGTTTGACAGCATCTTCGAAATCATTTACCCTAAAATGGCGCTAACCGAAACCACAACTTGCCGTTAACTTAATCAGCACTTAACTGACAGTCCAACCTTAACCGAACATTGAGAAAGGGCTTTTTTTCTAAGTGCTGGTTAAAGTTCTGATTAGTGCTTAACCGGACATTGAGAAAGCGGCCCTTAGTAATATTTTCGAACATTTGGGAATCGCTGTCACTATAAGATTCACTTGATGAAGCAAATTATTGAGACAGGGAAGCCAATTTATTCTTTTGATCCAACATTTCTTTAGTTTTCACAAGACTTTTACAAAAAAATAATAAACATATGTTTTTGACGTTTGTTCAAAAGCTGCAACGTTTTGCGATAAACCTGTTCCCTTACTTTTTTCACGTAAAGAGAGCATTTTTTCGCTTACTCTCTTAAATTTTGGAACTTGCTAGTTTCTTTACAAAAGTTATATTGTATTAAACTATTGATAACTCGAAAACAAGTCGATAGATCGATTTTTACTTCGGCCATTCCTATTTTTATTTAAAGTACGTCACGAATCCATTGTCAAATCGAGGAGCCCTAGTTATCGTAATCTCCCCTATTCTTAAATTATTCCCTTTTATATATTGAAAATAATACAAGTTTTTCCAAATAACATTTCATAAAAAGATGTATAGGAAATTTTTATTGGGACAGTACTTCTTTACTTTTCTCCGATGCTTCACCCCTGATTCAATTTTTATTATTCTCTGGCAACATTAAGAATTATAACGTCATAACAAACTTAATACAGGGTGCGAATTTTATCGGCATGTATCAACGAAACCCCGGCAAATGTCAAGCATTTTCGTGCGAAATTTTGGCTTAACAGACAGACAGACAGGATTAAAAAAAATAGCCAGACACGAAACAAGCAAGTGGGAAAAATTTTAAATGAACAAAACAAAAATAACATTGAAAATGCCTTTATTATAAATTGTTTATAAATAGAACGAAAATAAAAGTTGTTTACATAAAAAATTGTTCCCGCGAAGAATTGCACAAGGTAGAATAAGAGAAGCACATTTTTTTCATACATCTTTCACGCTTTTTGCATTCCCACGACAAGCGATTAATTTATACACATAGTTTAATCAAATAAATATAAATTTGCTATTGCAAATTATTCATGAAATTGCTTAAGCCTAGTTGGGTTCATCACGATGGTAAGTAGGATTTGTGCATGTATGTGCTGGAGCGAAGGAAACTAATTTATTTTTCACATCTCATCTGCAGAGAAACCAATTTTCTCAGTTGATGTACATCAGGGATGCCTTAAGTTTGCCACTGGCGGGCAAGGACTTGATTCCGGGCGTGTCGTCATTTGGAACCTGTTGCCAGTGCTCTCAGAGAAGGCGGAACAAGATGAAAGTGTGCCAAAAATGCTGTGCCAAATGGACAACCATCTGGCATGCGTCAACTGTGTTCGTTGGTCGCAGAATGGTCTGATGCTTGCCTCGGCATCAGATGACAAACTCATCATGATTTGGCGTAAAGCTGTGGTAAGAAAGCAGATTTGAGTTCACACCGCATGTTGACGGTTTATGTAATTATCACAGGGTTCTAGCGGTGTCTTTGGCACTGGCGGAATACAAAAGAATCCCGAATCCTGGAAGTGTTTTACTACACTGCGTGGACATGCCGGCGATGTGCTCGATTTAGCCTGGTCGCCACAAGACCGCTGGTTAGCCAGCTGCAGCATCGACAATACGATTATTGTATGGGAAGCGCATGCATTCCCCTCCATTCTGGCTGTACTAAAGGGTCATACCGGTCTGGTGAAAGGCGTTGCCTGGGATCCAGTGGGTAAGTTCTTGGCTTCACAGAGCGACGATCGCAGTGTCAAGATCTGGAAAACGAACGATTGGACATGTAGCAGCACTATAACCGAGCCATTCGAAGAGTGTGGTGGCACCACACATATATTGCGTCTATCATGGTCGCCAGATGGCCAGTATTTGGTGTCAGCACACGCCATGAACGGTGGTGGTCCTACGGCGCAAATCATAGAACGCGAGGGTTGGAAGTGCGATAAGGATTTTGTTGGGCATCGTAAGGCCGTGACCTGTGTTCGTTTTCACACTTCCATATTGAAGCGGCAGGCACCTAAAACAAATAAAGCCCAGCAGTACTGCTGTCTCGCAGTAGGCTCGCGCGACCGTTCACTCTCCGTTTGGATGACGGCACTGCAGCGTCCTTTAGTGGTGATACACGAACTATTTAATGATAGTATTCTTGATTTATCATGGGGTCCTGAAAAATGCATTCTCATGGCGTGTAGTGGCGATGGAACTGTAGCGTGCCTACAATTCGACGATCAAGAATTGGGCACGCCACTAGCTGAGGAGGATAAGGTATAAAAGCGAAAACACATAATAAATACATTGGTGGATTTTATTACTATTCAACTCCTATCTTTTTTCTTTGACTACAGAATACACTGTATCAGCGTATGTATGGCAAAAGTGCCACTGTGGAAAATGGCAACAATGGCACCGATATACTTATTGAAAACCCCGAACTGCTTTACGCAACACAAGAGAAAATAAAACCACCAGACTTATTTGAAGGGGAACCCAGTCAAAATTTTATTGAGACACCTTCATTGCCGCCAAATGGCTTTTCATCTATATCGACTATGCCATTACAATCGTCAAATAGATCTCCATCTAACACAAGCTCGATGCTTGATGTTTCCATGAGCACTTCGACAGCAATAAAACCGATAAGCAAGCAGACTGAAACACGCACTGCCGATGGAAAACGTCGTATTACTCCAGTTTTCATACCGCTCAATCAGGACGTGAAGTTATTATTTTACATTGTTTTCGGACACAAAATATTTTATTAAATTTTAAATTTACAGCAACACCACTTCACAATTATCTAGTTCCTCCCGTCCGATAAGCACTATTAGAGAAACAGTTGCTCCTCCTCTGCCGACTGTGGGAAGTGTAGAAAAAGAAATCAGTGCTGCTCCAGCAGCAGCTCCAAGGCCGCACATAACTGAACTTGAAGACGCGTAAAAATGTTTTCAACTAATTTCTGTTTGTTATTTAACCAACACCATTTTCAGCCGCCTTGATTCTCGTCTTATAAAAATAACCGACAAATCGCAATTGCCACATGTTGATGAAAATGAAGCTAAATCATTTCCAACAGTTTTCACAAAGAAGCCAACGCCGCAAGGTACACCAGCTGCCGCAAATGTGACAACATGGACAGGAACACCATATCAAGCATCTTCTTTCGCTCCAAAAATGGATATAACTCAAGCCTCGAAATGTGAGTTCTATAAAGCAGCGCGCAATGTTCGCATCCACGTTCAAAATGGCCATATTACAACAGCCGCCGGTCTGTTGTGCAAAGTGACGGCTTATAGCGTTAGTTTGGGCGGCCATTTGTGGGACGTTTTTGTTGGTATGTATGTCACAAGTAATTTACACTATTAGAGATTTTTCGATATTTTATGTGCAGGCTCGCCGGTTGTTAATTGTAATCTGTGCTCAAAGTATGCCATTCTCTGCAGCTTTGACGGTACTCTACGCATATTCGACATGCTCACCGGTTTCGCCGTGCTGCCTATAATCAGTTTGACGACTGCTTCCGTACAATGCGCTTTTGTAAGATTTTTTTTCTAATTTATCATGAATTTACAGGTTAAATTTTTAACAAATTCAACGTTTTATATAAATAACTTAATATTATTTTCGATAACACAAAATTTTTTTAAATATTCAAAAACCCTTAAGGTTTCGGTATCGCATTTTTTAAGTAATTTTGGAGTCTCTAAAGCACTTAATAATTTTTCTATGCCCAAAATAAATGCACTACTTAATTTAATTACACTAAAATTTGGAAGTGACAAAAGAATGATGAAGAGTTGTTGTTTTTATATTGAGATATTCTAACCTAAAAGTGCAAAAAACACTGTTTTTGGTCATATTTGAGGCTATGTAGTAGGTAAGGTTAGGTTAAGGTGGCGGCAGTCTTACACAGACCCACTTAGACTGACTGTCCGTACCAATACCACACTTGTTCTGGTACGTTTCCTTTTTGCTCTGAGCTCGTCATATCTAAATAAGGACAACAATTCGTTCTAAGAACTTTTGACCTCCGATTCCTTCTTTGATTAGATATTTAAATTGTTCGTTTTATTTTCTCATTACCCCCAAAACTTAAATTTTTTTTTAAGAAAATGAAAGTTCATACAAATCATTAAACTTTTGCAAGGAAAGTTTTTATTTTCATTCGTAGGAAAAAAAGTTACAGCGAACTAACGTTTCGGTATACAACTAAAATTTGTATTTAAAATCAAGTATGATTTAAACTATCAAATATTTAGAATTTGTATTTAAATAATATAAAATCAACATAATGAATAACAAGGTCATTTAGAAAAAACTTTAATCAAATGGTAGAGCACGACTAAACAGAAACAAGCTGAAAATATATCAGCAAAAATAGAAAAACAACTTCAGTAACCATGCTTTGTTGTTGGAAGACTTCCAGCAGACTGTTGGACTTTATATAATAACATAAGGCCCAGTTATAATAGACGTAATGTAAAGTAACGTAATATCAACTGTCATCGTGACGAGGCGTAATGTAACAAAACGTTGTAGCAATTATAATAGGCAGTAGCCAGGCAGTTGTTTGTCGTAAATAATTGCACGTTCCTGTACAAATACAATTAAATCTTCGTCATCTATAGCTGTGGATACATAAAACTATCACATTAATAACGAAAACTCAACAAAAAGCGTAGTTCAACAATATAAAATAGCGCAATAATCGAATCTAACCTCAATGTTTAGTTGTTCTTTGAACAGACGTAATGTAAAGTAACGTAGAAATCGAAATCCAACGGATCTTTACATTCCGTTACATTACGTTACTTCTATTATAATTACTTGCATAAGAAAAGTATTGATTGAAACAGTAAGTGACAGACATCTGCAGTGACATTTCACTACATTACGTTACGTCTATTATAACTGGGCCTATGAGCATGAAGACTAAAGTAAAGCAAAAATACAACAACAAATGTAAGCATGGGAAATGGGAGAAAAACTGAGGAATTGACACTTCAAATCTCATCGCCTCTGTGGTGCAGTGCGCTAGTGCGCGCTTGCAAGGGTATCACAAAGATTTCTGATGAAGCCCCTTTAGCACGGCCGAAATTGCAATAAAATCGGCTAGTGATGTTTTTCCTTTTCAAATCGAAAAAACTCTGTTGTTGTTGTTGTTTCTTTGGAAAGATTCGTTAGTACAATTAATTGTCCTAACTTTGACCTTAAGCTCAATAAACGATTTTAAACTATCAAACAACTAGAATTTGTATTTAAAATCAAATATGATTTAAACTATCAAACATTTAGAATTTGTATTTATATCATATAAAATCAACATAATGAAGTTTGCCTTAGTTTTTGGTGTTTAGCGTTCGGCACCGTGAAGTGCCTACTTAACATATTTTTAAAATTAATATATAGTAGTTGGCAGTGGAGTAGATACGGGGATGATGGGGATATATCACCCCTTTGGCCTATGAAATTAACCTATTTTTCATTTTGAAAAAATAAAATTAAATTTTTTGCATAAATTGTTCGAATAAAAAATATTTGGCTTGCACTGCGCATTTATAATTTTTATTTAACCAAATTTTACCTAAATGTCCCGAAGAAGGTACAATTGTACCTAAAAAACATCACTGCTACCAAGTGAAACATGTAAATTACTATATATAGGTAATTTTTTGATACCGGTATTTAATCACCGTGATTGAAAAATCACTTGTAACTGCGATGATCAAATACTTTAAAACCCCATGATCAGTGACTTAGGTTTTTTTAATTTTTGTCAGTGATTTCCTGTTTGCGAAATTTTTTGTCTTTCAAGTAAGGATACCATTTATTGTGTATTTATTTAATAACTAACATTCAACTGTTGTTCGCGGACGTTTTTTTATCAATCTCATAAAAGCCTTAAAAACGGGTCAATTTTTTTCACACATGCTAATTTTTACCTGATTTTGACTAATTTGTATGTGATAAGGTTAGTTTTGCGACATCCGACTTAGTGATGCGATATGGCATCATCGTCCTTATTGAGTTAAGACATAGTAGAACTAGACAAGGTAGTGTTAGGGCTGAATGTGTTCTCTTTCTTAGTGACTATAACTGTCAAACTCAGCCATTTTGGTATTTTTGCCAATTTTTGCTTTCATATTGCATTCTCATTGGTTGCAGATTTTGTATGAAATGTCAACTTCGTTTTGAAAGTTTCGGTCACCAGCTCCCTGCCCTAACACTACCTTGTCCAATTTTGCTGTGGGTAAAGACAATACTTATCAAAGAAATAAAAATGGTCTTTTTTATTTTGTTTTGGAGCGTCGCTCTGCATTTATATGTATCTCACTTTTCGCCATGGCAAAATTAGACAAGATAGTGTTAAGGGCGGAGAGCCGGTGACCGAAACTGTAAAAACTAAGTTGACATTTCATACAAAATCTGCAACCAATGAGAATGCGATATGAAAGCAGAATTTGGCAAAAATACCAAAATGGCTGAGTTTGACAGTTATGGTCACTAAGAAAGAGAACACATTCGCCCTAACACTACCTTGTCTAGTTCTACTATGCTTTTCACCTTGCTCGAGGCTCATCAGTTTTTTTGTTGCTCTGTGCTAGCTGAGCACGAAGAGAAAGAGAAAAATAGAGAGCAACATGGAGTTTATTGAAACTCTCGCAACACACACGCGTCAAAAGACAACGAATAAGCAATGTGTGGCTACTGGGATAATTTCTTAAAATTTTTTTAATATATTTTAATAATTTAATTTTAATAATTAAATATACTTATTATTAAAATTTCGAGAGAAAAATACCCCTAAATAACTATGTAGCACAAATGTGATATTTAAAAATTTTTTCATAAAAATCGGCCCAGTGTTTTTGGAGTAAAGTCGTAACTTTAAATTTTTACTTCAATTTTATATAATAGTAAAGATTTAAATAAAATAACATGATCACGATCACCATTTTAAAAAGCGGTGATTTTAAAATGACGTTCACTTAAACTGACATTCCTGAAAAATCACCAGCTCGCTCATCTCTATAAATTACCAGTAACATAATTTTGAGATTGTATTTAAGTCGCATTGAATATTAGGTAGAAGCTGTTCTAGTCCGTAAAATACATGAATTTTCCTTCGTCAGCATAAAACTGTGGGATAGCCTTTGATTTTAAACTAAAAATTCCATTTATATATAACAATAGCTGCGTTCCATTCGCTTCAAAATAATCCAGATTATTTTTTTAACATGCAAAGCAAAAACAAAAATAATAATCCTATAACAAATAGGATTATTTTTGCTATCCATATAAAATTGTGATATAGCCTTTAAAAAATTTGAAACACAGATGCCGCACCTGTATATTTTTATGACCTGTCATTTCATTTTTTGATCTATTGATTTGTTTGATACAATGACTATTAGGTAGCCATAACAGCTACCTATTTTCTCAAGAGCTACGACCACCGAATGTTAAAAAAACAAAACAAACCGCGTGTGCCACATACATTGAACGCATTCAGCGGATCCAACAATTGCACTAAAATTATTTATATAATTGCATAATATTAAAAATTAAATGAAATATTTAGAATTTTTTGGACGTTAAGAGTAAAACACATTCAGAAAAAACATCGTTCACTAAGGTATCGCTACCATAACAGTTCACAACAGTTTTGAACGACACACGTTCTCATGACACCTAATAGTTATTGTATCATTATTGCTTGTTTTAATTTAATTTTGACTGCAACGGCTGTGCACTCTACGAGTCGTTTTTCCGTTCCTTTGAGAAAATTTGTTATCGCGATTATATTAAGGCGAAAGGAACGCAGCTATTAACAAAGAAGCAGCAAGTTCAGATCTTTGGGTATTCCTACTTTAACTGTTTTTAAGGAGCTTTTATTTTATTAATTTTTACATATTGCTTCTTATTTAACAAGAAACTTTTAAAGAGTTTGATTGCATTTCATGTTAAACCAAGTTATACTAGTTTTTTAATCATTATTGGCAAATTTACTGAGTCAAAAGATTTTAATTCATCAATCGCCAGAAAGGAAACATATTCTTTCTATCTAGATTTTCGAATGTTTGAATTTTCTGTAAACCCGAATTGGTTTACATTAATTACGTTATTATTCGTCATAAATTTATTGAGCCTGTTCAACACGATGGTCTCAAGTAATTTATGGATAGGTCTGTTCCCGTACTAATTTCAAGTAATTGTAATAGAATAGAGATTTACATTTTGCATGTTATTCTTCTCTCTCGAGCTTCAAAAATTTGTAAAATAACGCGATAAAGAAACTTCAAGTTACTTAAATCGAGTACGGAAACAGACCTTTTATCAGATCCATTTGCCTATTTTGAATTCAAATCTTCAATTCCTTTTTCGATTTCAGTTCAGTCACAATCATTTAAAATAAAAGAATTAGGAAATAAGTTTTCGTTTGCTGGGTACTTAATTTGAGCATTTCCAGTGATATTAGTGTATAATCAATATACATAATTAGAAAAATGATAAAAATTGTTAAGAATTCTGAATTATTACTTATACAACCAAGCGACATTATACAGAAAATACATTACATATTGGTTGCAGTAACGGCACGTATTTAACTATCTATTTTCTCTACTTTTCTCCTTCATGGGCCCAATTTCGATATTTTCGGGAAATTTAGACAAGATAGTACTGTTAAAACAGTAAAGAAAGCATATACCTTGTGTCTGTGAAGAAGCGTCCAGACAGTTTTTTTTTTAAATATCAAAGAACCAAGGCATGCGCCTTATGCAAACAAGGTTTGGTCCTTGACCTGAAAGGAAAGGGGATAGATTATTTAGAGGAATTGATTGGAACCATACCATGAATTATTGATTAGGCGAAACAACAGTGAAAGACAATTTAAATTGCTTTTAACCGAGGCTAGTGTTATGCCTTAACCTCGGCAAGCATTTCCAGCCCTTAGTTGTCATTTAATTATACATTTTGCACAATTTAGCTGTAGATTTTTGGTTTTCCATAATTCTTAATAATTCTTAAATGTAGAAAGAAAGTGAAAAGAACCTTGCCCGAACCCGGTTTCGAACCAGGGCCCTCTGGGTTGATAGTAAAGAGCTGCACAGGTGTATTTGTAAGACATTTGTTTGTTGCTTTTAAACATAATTTTAAATGTTGTTAATAACCCCTCCCCCCATTAGCAAATCATAGCTACGCCACTGTTGGGCTGTTGTTGGGCTTTGGTCGTAGTGAAAAACACAAATGTTTTGTTTTTGGGGCTTTCCATAGTGACTGGTGGGACATTTTACTCCAGAATCTCTAATGTTTAGACCTGTAATTTTGTGTTTTAATGTAATATAATGATCAAATAAATATTTTACAATAGATTACGAACCGACTTATAAAACTTTTAACGAAAAAAATAACTCATAAATATTTTGCTGATATTCATTGGTTAAAGGAGTGTGACTGGATCAAAAATACCTTACTTCCGCCTTCTGCACTGTTAATCGAGATTTTAACCCAAATACCATGCATAGCCAGATGTCTTTTACTATGCTATGAAATGATTAAACAGACTTCAACAGAAACAAAAAATTAGCACCAACTTTAGTTTCTACAAGAAAATATAGAAAGTAGAAATTGTGACTGGTGGGACATCGTGGGACTGGTGGGGAAAAATCGTACGACTCGTTCACAATAAAATAAAACTTGTCATAGTGAAAAAATACTTAGTCTTGTTTTTTCTAAAGGCGGATTCACTGACCACCTTCAGCAAGTTTTTTGTTACAGCTTTCTTGCTCTCTGTGGGAATGTGCCGCAGGTCGATTCACTGACATGTAAAACTTTCAGCAAGTTTTCTGTTTTTCGTTGTCATATTCAATATTGCCAGACTGAATGCTTATTTATTTTGAAGCTTCAATAATAAAATATGCCAACTTCAACGCAAGAAACACTATTCTGGCAACACAGCTCAAAAAGATTCAGCAAGAAAATTCAAATTAAGTTAATCAAGTCAAAGAGAGTGCAGTAAGTTTTTGTTACTCTCTCATTGAGTGTGGAGAGAGATAGAGCACAAAAATTTTCAAAACTTCATATAAAAAAACTTGCAAAACTTGCTGAAGGTGCTCAGTGAATCCCGCTTAAATAATTTATACAGATCATGTAAAATCAACTAATATACATTGCGTTAAGAATAAATTGGTTATAATCATGTTACTTTAAGAAAATAACTCATTTTTCCATTTCCCGTGGAATGCCCCTTCTGGCTTTTTTTAGTTTTTGTTTCGATATTTCGGCATACGTTATAAGCCATCTTCAGCAAACTACCAAGACAAAATAAATATGATTAACAAATGACTTTAACGAACACAGTATACAAATTACCATACAAACTTACAATCAACATTTAAAAATTACATTGAATTAAAGACTTTCGCAAGGTATTTTTTTTTGTGCAAAACTTAGTATTAATACCATACATATAAAATTGTATCATTGTAGTAAAAATTTAATCCTAAAAATTGGCGATTTAAGTTTTGTGGGTTGCATGGAAGGTGGGCGTGTACTGCGGCGGATTCTAAAAATAACTAATGGAGAATATCCTTGGATATTATTTTAAGTAACTATGTGTACCAATTTTCATTTAATTATTTCAACTCCTTGCTGGTTTAGGTGTTAGATAAAAAAAAGACTGCCACGTTACACATCTTCAATTGCTCGCCATGTCTACATTTATGCCTAGAGATAATTAAATTTTTCATTGTTGTATAAAATAGACTTCGAACACTAACAGAAAATGTGACTAATTGACATTATAAACGCAATGGACATTACAGAAAAAACTTAAGAAAAAAGAAAGACTGCCACATCACAAGAAAAAGCGGAAAATGAAAAAAAAATATTTTCCAAATTTTATTGCTCTATTTGATAAAATATATTTTACTCTATTACGAAATATTAAAATAAAAACAAAAAGAATTACATTTTATTTTATATTTACCTTTTTCTTGGAGTCTAAAGCGATTTTTCTTTTTTTAATATTTATGGTGGCAGATACTGTGAAACATGCCTGTACGAATTGCAAACCAACAAATGCGATATTTACGAAAAAAAATTTCGTCTGGTTTAATTTTTAAAATTTCTGACCATATAGATAATTAATATTAATACCTTTAATTTTAATATCGATTTTATTAATTTAAATTCTTATTGAAAGCTGCAGCTTTTCACACTGAAAGTTTTTACAGTACCTGAAAGTACCGCTAGATTCAAACAAAAACGAATTTACCGTTGAGAATCTTGTTCATATGAATTCTTGAACTGTGAATAATTTTTAATTTTAAAAATTTGGACCTTGAATTTTTATTTTTGGACTATAGCAGCAACCATTGATTAAAATCTTTCTCATAAGGAACCAACTAAAGACAATTCTGTAAAGAGTAAATAGCAAGCTGTTCTGTTGGACGTTACACCCACTCTTCAGCTAGCTGCATTTATCGAAATTCATGATTATAATCACTGCATTAATCAAATATTTGCTTTATGTGTTCTCTGAACTATTAGGTTTGTGTTATCTACTCGCCAGTATCGAAAGTATTAATTGACCCATTTACGCAAGCTACTTCAATAGTTCTATACGCTCTAGCTACTTTTTAGACCCAAAGCAATGCATAAAAGGATCAGTTCAATCAAATTTCAGCTCGTTTGTTTCTTGTTTATGTTTTTAACGTTTTTAACGAATCATAAAATTTATTCTGACGAACTCGTACTTCGAAGTAATTACATTAATGTCCCTGTAGTTCGGCTGGTGGCAGCATAATCCTTTGGACATGCCATTTCTCAAACCTTTACAGGTACGGCACAATGGGACAGGAGAATTGTAAGGCCCATGGTAATGCACGTTGGGTCCGTTCGCTCCTGTCAATGACATCGATGTGTTAAAAGAACGTACAAAATAAGAGGTAAGGGGCATGCCCCTACCACTGGGGGTATATGAATTCTCATAACAAGTAATAGATCTAAGTTTTAACTAGGAACTACTAGGGTATTCGAGAAAACATGACACACATATAAAGCTTTTCAGTTTCATTGAGCAACATGAATAAAATATCGTGATGAAATATTGAATAAAGAATATCAGTCACTCTGCCTACGTTTTTTTTTTAATATCAACTAGCGAACAATATAGATCTTCATGACTAGTGAAGTTACTAGGAAATTTAGGTAGAAATTGACCCCTTCCTATGTCATGCTAATGTAAAATTCGCCAGTTGAATGCAAAGAAGGTAGATTGAAGTAGAACTACTACCGGCTACCTAGGGGCTAGCGAAATAACTAGTTTTGTACTAGTGCTGTGAACTTGCGAATTCAATTCGAAACAGAAATATTGTAGATCGCGTGTATTTAGAATGGGTGTGCTGTAATTCGAACGATTTTCCGTAAGTTCGCATTCACTTTCGAAACAGCTGATTAAAGTCAAATGAATAAATTGAGAAATTATTACAAAGTAAAATTATAAGATGAGTGCTTTTTTTGCTGCTGCTTTATTAACTAATTAATAATTGAAAAATAAAGAGGCGTATGCTCAGGAATAATTCTAACCCTTCAGAAGTTCCAGAATCAGCGTTAGTATTTTTTACATAGTGAAGATATCGCTCAATCGCACCAATTAATATTTTGTAGATTAACCGCCTTCTACCGCATAAACAAGGAAGCCTTCGAATACATCCTAATGGAAATATACCCGTTTGTGAAGGAGAATTCGATTCCTTTGACGCTGCAGCTGGCTTCCACAATTAGATTCTTTGCAGAAGGCGGATACCACCGCACAATTTACAATTAAGAATAAAAAAATGCGTACTGCATAGCAATACGGAGCAGTTTCTTTTTTTTCCAACCGCTTACATCTTTTTGTGGAGGTTCCTCACTGTTGAGAAAAATTGTTGGTCAAGTCCTGGTGCTCACCGATTATTTTTGTGTTTTCTCCTTCAATAAACTAAATTAAGAATTCAAATTCAATTAAAATATATAGCTCATTACGATAATTTAGTTAAATAACAATTTACTTATAGTTTGTCAAGTTCGGCAAGTGAATTCAATGCATTAGGAACCGAATTAAAAACGGCGCGAAATCGTAAACACAGATTTCTGTCACATGCCAAAACCGACGATTTAACATGTTAGAAAAAAGTGAAATGAATGTAGGTTACAGTACAGGGTATTTCGGTTCCACACTTAATTTCGTTCGAAAGTGAAATGCATCACATGCCTGATAATTCCGTTATAATTTTCGTATATCGTCATATGAATTCAAAAAGGCCTTAAGTTACATTTAAACAATTTTACAGAAGAAGCAAACAACTTTCTAAATTTCTCAAGCGCTTGCACTTAGGGCTTTTAGATTTTTGCTAATAAAAACGTAGTTTTTAGTTGTAGGCGTGTACAATTTTGTAGGAACATGTATTTTGATACGGTGCATCATAATCAATCAAAAAGTCTATTTTAACATACGGCTTTTTTTATTTCTATCCGTACAAAAGCTCAATAATAATAATATTTAAGCAACTGAAAATTTATGAACTATTATTTAAATAATATTAATATACTTATTCAGGGGTGTTATGAAAACTGACAATTGTCAGAATCGTTTTTGAAATTGACACAGATTTCATATTGGTGTCATAGAAACCGATTATCGATTAAGAAACAAAACTAATTGCGAAAATGAAAGCAGTTTCTAAATCGATAATCGATTTCTATGACACCAAAATTAAATATTTGTCAATTTCAAAACCGATTCTGACAATTGTCGGTTTCCATAACACCCCTTAATAAGTATATTAATATTATTTTAATAATACTTCATAATTTTTCAGTTGCTTAAATATTATTATTATTGAGCTTTGTACGGATAGAGCATATCGTCATATAAAATAAAAAAAGCCGTAAGTTACCAAAAACTCAAAATCGACTTCTTGATTGATTATGATGCACAGTATCAGAATACATGTTCCTGATTATTAAGATTATACAAATTTTAAAATATTACACAATAATTATACCATCTGGACAATGTTTTCTATAGTGCCCGCATGGAAAATATGTTGGTGTTATCACAGAGTGTGGTCTACTACGCATTTGGGATATTGAAAAAGCTTGTGCCATTCTAGCCACGACATGTGCAGAAGTTTTCAGCAAATTTGGTCAAATCATGCAATTCACCATAACAGAGCATGGCATGCCATTTGTTATATTTGCAAGTGGAAATTCGTATACATATTCACCGCAAATGCAAAGTTGGCTCGTACTCAACACCAAGGATCCAATATTTCGCTACGGTTTACGCACATCTATGCCCAAAGAGTTTAAAAAAAATTTTCATTCGTATCCCCTGCTAACGGTGCAAGGAACTGTGCAGAACTATGCAGCAAGTTTGAATGATATAGATATGTATGTGTCGTTGCTCTTTTGGGTTTTGCTCTATTTGTTTTTTGCATAATTTTTATGTATTCTTTCAATATTAGCGATCCCAGTGAATGGCAGATGGCTGCAAAGATTTTTTTTTTGGAGAATCAAATCAAACTCTGTGAAGCTGTTAAATCGGAGGACGAACTCAAGTATTGGTACGTTATGCTAGTCTATCAATTGGCTCTTTACGGCAACGAAAAACGCCTGAGAGTGGTATTGGATGATCTTTTGGGTCCGGCGCATGGCTATACACCCCGAGAGGAGATTGAAGAACGTAAAATATTAGTGAGTGACAATTACGGTTCATGCGTATTATAAAAGAAAATTAAAAATTATATTTTTTCTATTATAGTCAATTTCTAAACTAAGCCTGTTCGAAAGAGCATTGAATATACTCAAGACCCAAGCCAAGTGGCAACGCATTTACATGGAGTACAAAGACTTGTATTCAAATATAAAATCCTCCACTAGTAGTAGTGGCACACGAGCAGATCCAAAGTCCAAGGAAGAGGATGAGAAAATGGACAGTGTTTAGCTGTGCGTTCGTATGTGTGTCCCTATTTTTTCAAATGAAGAATAATAGTTTAGTATTTTGCTTATTAGATAATAAGAATGTGAAAAATTGCTATCGCAAATAAAAAATCAATAATGTTTATTTTTGTTAATGTTTTTTCACTATTAGCTCATACGTTGTAAAATTTTCCATAGATTCATAATATTATGATTTTGTTGTTTAAGCTTCCCTGTTTCTCTTTAAATTTATTAACTTATATGTAAATACCGTAAGAAATATTTATAATAAAAAAATTTCATAACCATCGCAAATACTATTTCTCTTTATATGAATTCTGAAAAACATACTCTAGAAGAACAGCTTAAAAATGTTAATAAAAGCAAGAAGTCAGTCCAAGCCCAGTATATTTATTGCATATAGTGTGGCCCAGGCGTTGGCACGCTCTTGAGCGGCGAATCAAAGTCAACCTCAGCTGGTTCGGAAACAGGACCTTCTTGCATAGCAGTGCCAATACGTTCTTGCAGCGTTTCGTACAGCTTATGTACAGTTTCATTGTGGCCAGTTGTGGGCTGCATTGATTTCATGAGTGTGCCTAGACGACCTGCCGGTAATTTATTGTGTATATACCTAAGTAGAAAATTAAAATAATATTAGCTTCGGGACACGTGCATAAACCACTACAAAATAAGCACCATAAAAGTTTGAGCATGTGCCGTGTGACATTGTCCCGTGTGAGGCCCGCAAAAAGAAACTCATCAAAGAGTGTGGTGCAGAAATCTTCCGTTGTAAATTCCTCAGACATGGGAATGAGTAGAGCAATCTGCAAAAGTTAATCTTTAGTTATTCAGTATTTGAGAAAAACTAACAGAATTTTATATGCTTAAAGTTTACATAGTTTTTTTTGTTTTAAACAGTATGTGTAATCATGTGTCGCATAGATAAATTTATTCTAATGGTTTAATGGCTGTATAAGTATAAAAAAATAATTATTTTTAAACCAAAAAAGCATAGTGACAAAAAATTTTACTGCTTTTTCGAAGGCACCATTAGAATCCTGGCATTGTAGAACAATATTGCCTATTGACTTTAAAAATGTTAACTTTTAAAATGTTGGCCAAAAAAACCCGATTATTTTTGTTTTTTATTTTTTAAAGCAATAATAGAAAGAAAAATTTGCCTGATATTATTTGAGAACAAAATAACCAGTACTATTTAATTTATTTTTTATTTAAAAATTTAAATATAACAATTTATGGCTTCTTGTGGATTTAAATGTTTTGTATTTAAAATTTATACTTGTATTTTTATAAGTATACTGATTTCATAAATATTAAACCGTAGCTACATTTGTATATAAAATATTCCTATAAAATAGTTTTCTATATATTTTTTCAATATTCAATAAAATCTTGTTTACTTTAGACGTGTTTTTTTTTAACTAAAATCTCAACTTTTCTACTGAAATGCACATTTTATGAAGTGCTTATTAAAATCAATAACAATTTAGAACAGATTCAGCTACATTTGAACTGCATTGATGTGAATAATAATAAAGATGTTCTAAGGTGTTGCTGATTTTAGGTAACTTCATAGAGCTATGTATTATAAAAGGCACTACAATGAATGAAGTACTTATATTTTTTTTTAATTTCGGCTCAACGGTACCATTAAATCTTAACTATGCCTTTTAGAATTCCCTTAAAAAAATTAAAAATTACCTGCTATTTTGTGCTTAAAAAATATCAGGCATATTTTGCTTTTTATTTTTGCCTTAACATTAAAATGCAAAAAATAATAGGGTTTTTTTCTCAAAATTTTTAAGTTTTTGAAAAATAAAAAACAATGGCGGAATTAAATTCACATTGATAAACAACATGGCACTTTAAAGCACAACTCGGTCATATTGCTGCACAATTTCAGAATTTCTAAAAAAAAATTTAATGGTGGCCCCACTTTCATCAAACACCCCAACTTTTAAAAATTATACCTACTATTCGAACATTTTTTTTAATGCGCATCCGATAGCACACACCGGGCACATCGGATCACATCCCAGCATTGAAGCGAGCGCTTCAAACAGTAGAGCGCTTTATTCTCCTTGTGTATAGCGCATTTTTTAACATAGTCATGTCATCTGGGCCCCTACTCTGTATTGCGATGCGAAAAATATCGCAAAATAGTGTAATCGGTACTCCGTAATGCGATAACCACGTGCGATTTGCTATTTAAATGCGCATAGCGTTTCATTTTCGTAACGCATTGATTTACGCATCGCATTACGGAGAAGGGCCCCAGATGTATGCGCTCCGCCCCCGCTGTAGAAAATATAAAATCGTAGCGAGCCGAGCGCTTTGTTCTGCTTATATTTAATATAAAAACGTAGCAAGAACCAAGCGCTTTGTTCTCCTTGTTGTTGGAAGAAAAATGTAGCGAGAGTCGAGGGCTTTGTTTCCTTCATTAGTTCATATCGTCTGCTTAATTCTTATACGACGTAAGTCAAAATTATCTATTGCTCAAGAGGCAAAGAAAACTGTTTATAATTTGTATGAAGTTCATAGGATAATGCATTGTTTCAAACTTTCTATCTCCCTTTTTTTCATACAAACATTTAAAACTAAAAAAGGACATAAATGTAGTTTTGAAAAATATACCTTAACCGCAAATAAACGTTACTTTACCCAATTTTGACATAAATCCTATTAGAATTAGGGCGAAAATATAAAAAGGTATGATTTTGATGCATTTTATTTGATTTTTTATTTGATGAAGGAAAAACAGAACACATAGTTTTAAACGATTTGATGAATTCTGTTTTTAAATTTTTTTTTAAAATTAAAATATAATACTTTTTCAAGTGCAACGTTATCGTTACGGAAAGTACTACAAATATAGCGCTATACAAACAGCACTATTTGCAAGGAGAATGAAGCGTTCTTTAAGTGCATACAAGTAATGCGCATTGAAATTTTTTGATGGGATGTGAATTTTTAAAATAAATATAAATAGTATATAAGCGAGCTTTATGCAAATGAGAATATTTCTTACCAACGAATGCAAGAAAGGATCCTCGTAGGCACGGTCGTCTTTGCAAGAGGATAAAATAGCTAAAACACGCAACACACCCACGCGATCCTTTTGACGCGCTGTATGCAGCGTATAGTACATTGCCAAGATGCTAGCCACGGAACTCTCCTGTATGTAAGCTTCGACGGCATCTGGCGCCGGTCCGGAATGCTCAATAGTTGTTAGGGCTGACTCACGTTCATCTGGAGGCAACTTAGCATGCAGATTGCGACACTGATCATCTACCATGAGAGACATTAGAGCAGGTAAAAATTTAGTCACCACCTGACAGTCCAGCTTAGGTTCCTTGAAATCCTGCGAGTCAATCATGACCCAGGCACTTAGCCCTAGTGCCAGCATGCGCAACAAGAGTATTAAGATAGTGTTATCACGTGGCAAACCTTCGTTGTTTATAAGATGCTGTAGTATTTTTATAGCGGATGTGGCCAGAAAGTTTATGGCATATGGATCGCACAAGGTCATCGAGAGATCGCCAAGCACCTAGTTGCATACCAACATACAGATTAAAATTAAGTTGTAATTGAAAAAATCTCCATGCTTGCCTGCTCTTGCCCTCGCTTAATATTGTCCAGAAATCCTTGCAACTCGCGTGAACGCTTAATGTCTACATTTTTCTCACGTATACAAGCATCCAGACACCAAGTGAATTTGTGGCAGGGATCTACCGATATGATTTCCTGCACTTCCAAGTCATGCAGCGCCATCAAAAGCTCAGCACGCAATGTACAATAGTGCACGTTACGTGTGCGCAGAAAGAGTGTGCGCAAGAACTGCAACACCATGTCATACAGCTTGACACTTGTGCCAATCATATTTGCCAATTTCTGAACCACTTCGCCTTGGCGACGTACCTTAGGCGATGGTTGAAAGAACAAATTATTCAGATTTGTGTGATCAAAGAGCACGTATTCCTTTTCGCGTATATACTGCGACAGAAGTGGCGACACCTCGTCACCAAATAGTGACTGATTGTCGCGCCATATTTGGCGCTTTACTTCGGTGTCAGTGTCCGAGTAGAGCTCACGATCGCGCACAAGTATGCGCAAATATTTGTCATCTATATGCTGTGTATTACGCAATATAGCCATGATGACCGGTCGTAGAGCTTTTACACGCACTACCGGAAAACTCTTTACCAACAGCTCCTTAAGTTTCTTATCGCGCTCACGTGCATCCTTCTGGCCTAGTTCGTTTATGTGCGCAATCAACTTGTCACGCAATTCCTATTTGAACAAAATACAAGTTAAGCAAATCATTACATCTTAAATTATTCTATATCACAACCTCCATTAGTGAAGTGTGAAAATCCAAGCGTCTGACACCGTGCAGGTCCAAAAGCGGTAGCATTGGTCGTAAAGAGGGCAGCAACACTCCATTTTCGAGCTTTAGTTAAATATCATACAACAATATTTGAGGAAGGATTATAAAGAAACAGTACCTGAAAACTTTCAATAGCTTTGAGTGGATCAGTGCAGGATGTGAGCGCTTCTCTGAGATATGCTTGCCCAGGAATGTTGACCTCTTCCAAACCAGTGCCAGTGAATTTTGGAGGCGCCGCCATTTATTATTAAGTTTTATTTTTAATTGAATACAAACCAGGTGCAAGCAAATGTGTTTAAAAGATTTAATTGTAGGAAAACACAAGGCTACAGAAGAGCTTAAGAAAATAGTGAAAACTATAGTTTTTAAAGGTAAACAAAATGGTGAGTTAGAAACTGACAGCGCTGCCAGACTGTTTGTTTTTATTGGTTTCTGTCTTGTGGTTATGTGCAAAACAAAACTCTCCATACCCTCACATATTTACACTCAAAAAAATACTGTAGTAAAATTTACTACACAATGTGTATTTACTTCGTATATATGTAGTTTTATTTATTTTTAAATACATATGTAGCTATTCAATATATTTTTAATGAATTTACATTTAAATAATTAATACTACACGAAGTAGTTGCATGTATTTAGTAGTTGTTTACATACATTTATTTAAAAAAAAAATTCTACATTAAAATAATTTGCATAATATGTAATTGATAGCAATTGTATTTATTTCAACTAAAATAATTATAAAAGGCTCGTGATGAAGAACTGTGGTAAGTATATTTCTTAAAATGCATTTTTTTAATACTAAAATTCTTTGCTCTTCTTATAATAAAAGCAATCTTTGTACTGTGGCATAAAACGTTTTGCAGTTTTTTTAATTAATAAATGAAAAAACATTTAATTTTAATGCAAATGTATTTATTTTAGTGAAGTAGTAGTAAGTAAGTATTTATTTTCTGTAGTTAACAAATATGTAGTAAAAGTAAATAATTGAGATTAGTAAAAATAATTACATTTTTATTTGCACGGTGAGTTACTAATTTACATTTGTTTTAAATACATTTTTATTTATTTTTACTACAGGATTTTTTTTGGGTGTATAAAGTGACCAGCCACCCATAGCACCTACATAGCAACCCTAGTAGACAAAAACGCGCTAGTAAATTCAATTAGAGAAAGTGAAAAAAATTATTTAGCGAGCTGCGCGTATAAACGTATATCTATGCCGTTTTGGCTGCAACTTTAATTTTGTTGTATTCTTCTTTTTGCCGGCATAATTTAATAAAAAAGTGCTAAATAAATCTTTATTATTAAATTAAATAAATTATATTCAATAAAATTAAACTAGAAACACGTAATAAAAATGAAATTTTATTATATATGACCAAAGTGCAAGTGGCAAGTGGTAAAAGGCAGCTTAAAAGGAAAATAGCTAAAGATAGGGAGAAATGTTTTAAGAAATTAAAGCGAATACAAAGTGAAGTGGATGAAAATGACTCAATGGAGGTCGAGTGTGCGTCTAATTGGGAAATGCTTGCAGACCAACTTTAATGCTTGTAATGTTATAAATATGTTTATATGTAAATTTATATTAACATAAATAAATATTACTTTAAATTAAAATGTTAACAAAATTATAAATGTGATTGAAAAACAATGGCCCATTATCAATGGTCAAAATAAAGTAGACTTTAAATTTAGTGTAAGCATTTTTGACAGTTTTTCAATATAATATGGACCATAATAATGGGCCAATATCTATGACGAGAGAATAGGTTTTAGAACTAGTGCTATATCTGCCCCAAGGTATTAGTGCAATATCTCACACAAAGAACCAGTTCTTGCACTAGTACGAGGTAATGCAGTGGGTGACAATTTACCCTTTTCATAGGACAAGCCCAAGTTAAATGCGACAGTAAAAAGCATTGCTTGGAGATAGGCAAGGTACTAGTAGCTGTCTTCAGAGTACTAGTGAATTCACTATTTTTGTACTGGTTCTTGACGCTGCAGTGAAGCCACACTTAGGCCAATGAGGCCCATTGTGATATCAAGAGTAAATTTGTCTTTCTTTATTTAAATCAATTTGAGCTGTTTACTAAGCCTAGGATTCGGTATACTGAAGATTCCGAGAGTTCGTCAAGGTCATTGAAAAACTAGTTGCCTAAGTGAAGGAAGGCCATTTTTGAGCCAGCGCTGGGCAAGTGCAGAGGAAATGTACTGTCGATTTTTCCTACTTCTCATCTCTACAGCCTCTGCGGAAGTCGTTGTGGGGATGTTCAATCTCTGAGCGTGTCTGCCAATCAGACAGTGCCCTGTAAGGACCCTTACCATGATACTGATGTGGTCTCTACTAAGAGAAATGAGTTCTTTTGGACGCTGGGCAAGGGTGAGTTTGGGCCAGATTTGCCGTTATATTACACGTGTTACCTGCTGACCATCTGTTGTCAGTTTGAATGCAGGATAACTCGTGTGTAAGGAATTTATATGTGATGTGTAAGGAATACGAAGGCTTGCCTTATCTGTAGATAAATGTTTGGTAGTACCTGTTTGATTGAGTTCATCTGATTTGCAGTTATCTAGAAAATTCCTATGTCCAGGAATCCAGCATAGAAGGA
Organism: Dichetophora obliterata; assembly: GCA_963920525.1. Lineage (NCBI taxonomy): Eukaryota > Metazoa > Arthropoda > Insecta > Diptera > Sciomyzidae > Dichetophora > Dichetophora obliterata. The sequence goes on from OY986439.1 coordinate 60,786,909, forward strand.
TTCTGAGCTGCTTTGCCATCGCATTTAGAGATATGCGGCAGTTGATAACTGTTTCAGATGTTATTTCAACAGTTCCTAGGGCTTTAAAAGTGGCTTGACTTTCGGATAGTATGCAAATATCCATGTAAGATATCTCATTTACCCGAAGCTAAGTTAACGCTTTTGTTTACATAATATTTTAGTTTTGCTGGCACCCCTGCCATCAACGATTTTATGGTATTGTCGGATACCTATTGAGCTACTCAAGACCAATTTCTCCAAAAACCTTTAGCATTCTTGGCCATTTTTTTTGGTGCCTTGGTTTCCTTTTTGTAACCACTTAACTGAATTGGCAGGAAGCAAGGTTGGTCCAAAAGAAAGTGGGAACCTCATGCTGTCCTACAAACGGCTTGAAACTTTTTCTTCTTTCTGGAAGCAGAGAGGGTGGTCTTGAAAAGATTCACAATTATTTTCTGTACTTCCAATTCGCTTGCTATTGTGAACTGAGTTAAAGCGTCTAGCAAAAAAATTAAAAAGCATTATATTCTGACATATATTTATAAACCTAGTACAAACATTTTTAAATTTGAGTGATTTCTAAAAAATGTATCGGAAAAAATTTATTGCACAATTTTTTAAACGCAGTAATGATATATGAAAAGTAAGCATATATATAGTGAGACCACGCCCGTTTTTAATACAGTTGCTGACAGTGACCACACGAACTAAACCATCAAATTTTAGTCTAATACGACTAAAACCGTCTGAAGTATGGCATTTTTCTTAATTTGTCGGTGTCGTGAATGCCAGTGTCGCCAAAGCAAAGATTATTCTCTACCAAAAAGTGCTCAATGCACCAAATCAATTTTCCCTTCAGAAAATAAAATAAAATTCATTCGAGCTACAAATCTGAACAGGAAAAGACAAAAATTTAAAATTTAATAAAATATAAAGCGTGTAGGAGAAATAAAATATACAACATTAATATATGTTGACAAGGCGTAAATTTGATTAATTTATTTAAGGCTTACAAAACGTATTATAATCTCTGCACTGTAAAAGTGGCAGCTACCAGAGATAGAAGCGTGTTCGGTAGAGAGGTTGGTAGTTAAATCAGTAGGTGGATTCCAGGATTTGCAACCGCTAAATTTCGATCGCTTAAAAGTGCGACATTGGCGATTCTGATCCACAAGTCATCTTCTAATTTTTGTCGCTAAAATTAAGCCATGAACAATATGAACTAGATAAAAAATAGCTGAGTGACATTTATTTATTGCTAATTTGCCAATTTGCGATTCTGAGTATTTAGTTTGCTAAAAATTGCTAAAATTATCAAGTTTTTAGCAAAACAAAATTTTAGGCGCAAAAAATTTTAAAACATTGCTTAATGATAAAAAAAGCGTTAAAACAAGGTACATTTTAATTATTAATAGCGTTGTACTGTCTGTTTCTAATTTAATTTATCAAAAATGTTTTTAAGGAAATGAACACCAACAGAAAACGCGTAACAAAAAAACAAAATTTTTTAGTCCGATATTTAGAGATGCATAGGGACTTTGCCAATGGTATTTAAGACATAATTTGCCTTATAATTCAAATTTAAATAATTATGATGAAAATATTATCTAGCACAGATTCATCTAAATTTTATTATTTTGGCTTTAACCTAAATGCTTGCACACACTAACAGAGTATGTGACAGTTCGCATAGAAAGACTTGTGCGTACCTACGGCGGATAAATAAAGTAGTTTTTAGCTAAGCGATGTGTAGATCAAAATCGCATTTTCCAGAATCGCTAAAATTTTGGATAACATAAGATTTTAAGCATTTTAGCAATTTTTAAAATTTTAGCGATAGCAAATCCTGGAATTTACTACCTACAGGATTAAGTTACAAGCACATTTTAAAAAATGAGGACCCAAACACCGTGGTATAACTAGTACGAAAACTTCATGGCAAATGCATTTTTGATGACAATAAAAAAATTTATAAAGGGAAAATGTTAACACATGCATTTTAATGTAAAATAATTTTCTACAAAACCTTTTGACAATTATATCTCAAAAAGCAGCTCCAAAATATAATTTCTTTAAATTTATGAAAATCTTCGAGTATGGCAGCACTAAACATTGTATCCCAAAACTTATTCAACACGGCGTTAATTTTCAACTTTCTCAACTGTCATCATACTGTATAAAACTGTTTTATCGACACAAAATATTTTACTATATTTCCAACAATTTTTTTAATAAAAACTACAACACACGTCAGTTGGAGCAAAAGATGCATAAACTTTCCAACATATTTATTTATTTAAACAAATTCTGAATCTCTGACATACCGTTAAACTCGCTTAATATATTTAAAACGAGCGGAAGTCGCAGCATTGCTAGTAAGCGACAGCAACTAGCAAAAACCACAACTAGAGAAACCCAGCAGCAAAGAGTGACCAGGAACGAGTAGCTATAAGCATCGAGTGTTTCACTTAACACAAAGACCGAGCAACCGAGTAATAAAAAATGCAAACACCTAGTGAGTAAACGTTACTATTTTGCATTCAAAATTTATAATTAAAAAACCCAATATTAGAACGCAAACGTTACCAGAAAGATGCAGCGCCTGCGGACGATATCATAACGCTGATACAATTGGTGCGTCAAAATCCGACATTGTACAATTACAAGCTGCAACCGAATCAGCGAAGACGCAGTGATATCTTAAATGGTTGGTCGGAAATCGCTATGCAGATCGGAAGTGAGTTTTTTACAAATTTTCCCTATGTTTTTTCACTATCGATAACCTCTACTTGACTGCATTACAAAACCAATTTCTCATTTTGCGTCCTCAGATAAATACACTGTCGAGGAATGCCGTCGCAAATGGAAGAATCTTCGCGATACATATCATCAATACCGTCTGCGCAAGCCCAAGGTCGGTGATGGCCTCTCCAAGTGGCGCTACTCAAAAGAGCTAGAATTTCTTTCGAATGTCTATCAGCCCAAATTAAAATCTCATCGCCAAAAATACGATGAAAATTTCAGCGTCGGTCAAAGTCTGACGGAAATGCATGCAATCCAAAGCGAAAACAACGACGATGATCAGGAGCATCACCATCACAATAACCATGACGATGGCGACGATGATGATGGCAGCATGGTGCATCATAGCAACATAACACTGGTTAGCGATGATGCCGAAACTTTTATACTACATGCCTACGAAGAAAGTGTCAATGATGACGTTGCCATGGACCAAAGTGTGGTACATGATGAAGCAGCAGGCATGTCCCACATTGAGTTAACACACGAAGACAATGTAGAAGATGTGGTGGAGATCATTAAGCATGAACACGGTACTTCATCTTTGGATGAAGATGGTGCGACGGGTGCTGAAGTGGATTACGAGGAGGTTTGCCTCTACGAAGAGTCCGGGAATGCCCCCAGTGTTGATAGTGAAACTATTATAGGTGCCAGCGGCGCAAGTGTATCATGTGGCGGCCATTGTTCGCCTAATGATTCCAAGGCCTTCCAATATATCAACACCACAGAATTTTGCATAGAACCAGTGACATTGTCAACACATTCAAACAATAGTGTTCAAACCACAATTAACAACAGCACCCCTAAGACAAATATTTTTAAGAGCATTTCCGTTATACCTTCACCTAGTTTGACAGCAACAACGACGGTCACGACAGCCGCAACTTCTAGCACGCCAAACTCTGCTCTTGGTGGAGTGCTTTCTAGTGTCTCCAATATTAGCAGTGGTACCTACGTTCAGCTCCAGCCACCATCACAACAAACTTTGGCCACACAGAAAAGAGATGAGCTTGATTTATTCTTTGAGTTTTTGAAAAATAAAATGCAGCGTCTCCCTCAAGTGGACATCACAGGTATACAAATTGAATTTCTTAACTGTGTCCTGCGCCGAGAGGCGGAAAATACCCATAAATCGGGTGCAACAGAGTAGTTTTTGTTTCTGGAAGATTGGATAGATATTGTTTTTTCGTTTTAGTAATAATGCTAATTATGTATAAAAAGTAATAAAGTTTTACAACTATTGTTCAGTATTCATTTTCATAATAATTATTAAAGCTTTCGGTAATTTTTCGATTGTTTATAAGCACTTATTTCCAGTTTTTCAATGCTAGTTTTGCTTGAATTGCAATAAATATCCAATTCTTTTATTGCAAAAAGTGCTATTCTCAGTTGTTGTTTAAAATTGAAGTTGTTTAAAAATTGTTAAATCAAACTTGATTTATTATGCAAAGATATATAAAGAAATACAAATACCGCTTAAGCTGTATTTCAAGTTGCCCTTTTAACACTTTTTTCGTAATCTTAGCTTTGATTGATTGTAAAAAAAACATAATTTTGAAATTATGTTATTATGTTATACAATTTACCATGTTTACTACCCAATTATTACAAATTACCATATTTCATAAACTTTTGTGATAAAAAACCTTTCTTAACTAACTAATGAAACTTTATCAGGAGGTAGAGAGAACAAATTTATCCCGCGGTTTCGATTGCTTGCGGTTTCGATTATCAGAAGTTTTTGACAGAGAATTTTTCCACAGCAAAATTAGATTAAAATAAGCGATTTTTCATAATTTCAAATAGAGTTTTATTTACAAAATATAAGTGCAGGTATTCAAGAAAACAGACAAAATAAACTCCAGAAGAAAATATTGGCAAAAGGGTTTCAAACGCAACTCCTGATAAAGTTGAATTTTTTTACTTTTTTCGAAAGAAGTTGTTGAATGGGAGAGAAGGACTGAGGTCCTCAATGCATTAATACAATGCATCAGAGTGTTTTGTTTTGAATTGGTCCGAAACTTTTGAACCAAAACTGCGCAACTAAACTATTTTTTGGAATATCAACAGAGTTGGGCATTTTTCATATTTAAACTTTTGCGTTCCTACTGGTTTCTACAAAACAAAATTTAAAAAGGCGTGTTTAGTTTTCAACTATAAACTCATTTCTTTTTTTTTTGTGAAATTTTCTCTAATCAATTCTTTGCAATAACAAAAAAAAAAAAAACGTACCTATTTGAGGTTGAAATGATGTGTAGCAGAATCATTGACCAGACAATTGAGACCAAGCTGAGAAAAAATCCGATTTTACATTTGATTTTTTGAAAATATTTTTTAATTGAACATTTTAATACAAATAATGAACATTAGATGAAATAAAAACTAATTTATTATATTAAAATATAAAATAATTCAATATTTAAAGGCGCATTTAATTTACTTGTTTTTAATTTAAAAATAATATTTTAAAAGGATGTTTTAAAATATTTATTTTCAATATCAAAGTTTTTCTTTTAAATTTATGTTTAAATAAATTTTTTAAACTATATGTTTACTATAGAAGTGTTTTTAAAAATATTGTTTTGACTCTGCAAACAAACTCTGCAAACAAATCCGTTTAAAATGAACAGTTTCATTTAATTTTAACATATATTTCTCTCAGTACACGTAAAAATTTTTTAGTCTTTATATATTATAGTCGTTTCACAATAAATGTTTTAAATTAGGTATTGTTATTTTTTTTTTCCAATGCGCAATGTCATCTAAAGATCTTTGTCGTGACCATAAACACACAACGGCTGCCATGTTGTGCTGAGAGTTGCTCTCGGCGCTTGTTGAAATTCGTTAATTTTGAGGGGGATGGGGTTTAACCACCAAAACACCTTGCGTATGCGCCTGCTGAGGCAATAAAACTATTGCTAAATAGCATCACACGAGTTCTCTTTAGCCGCCTTCTAAGTCCCCCAAAAACCTATAGGACAAAAGACCTAGGCAGGTGACCTCCCACTCTTACCTATATGATTATTTTGTCACTAATTGACAAAAAAAAATTTTTATTTTAAATGTTTTCCTGTATTCCGTCATTCCAATCAAACGTATGTATGTTAAAATTTTTATATGAATAAATTTGCTACAATTGTAGCAAGCTGCTACAAAAGGAAATTGTGACAGGTTTTATTTCTGACACACTCCACAGCCAATGAAATAATTTACATTAATTTAAAATTAAAAGACTAAACTGCAACATGCAACTTTTTAGCAACGATTATAACATAAAAATTCCAATTCTGAATTTTTCCCGGGGAATCGGAAGAGGGAGCTTTAATTTTTAAGGTACGGTTCAAAGTAATTTTGGAAACTTTTAATGCCAATATGCTCATCAACCGACAATATTTTAATGAGTGTAAACAATGTGATATCTTTATCTGCTATCTTATAAATAAAAACTCCCTTTTCCGATTCCCCGGGAAAATTCATTCAGAATTGGGCTGATACTTTAGTCATCAATAGCTAACTGCGTAAATATTTAATCAGCCATATTGGAAATAATTTTCCACGCGGAATCGAAAAAGAGAGTTTTAATTTTTACGATCGGTTTATCAACAAATTTGCATTAAAAATCTTCAAAATGTACTTAAGCCTTATCTTAAAAATAAAAACTCCCTTATTCGATTCCGCGTGAAAAATTATTCCCGAAAGGGCTGAATATTTTCTTTATTTTTACTACTGCAAATTGCTTGAAAATGCATTTGTTGCAAAAGAAAACTACTGCCAAATTAACAAAAAGAAAAGGTTGTTACCAATGTGTAATAAATGCAATTAGGCAATATACATAAAATATCAGATTAACAAAAATATGAATCTTAACAATAAAAAAGTTTCTTGAAGTTCATATTTATCATATTGATAATATTGCTCCTTTCATCTAAACTACATACAAATACTATTTTAAATTTTATTCATGATGACACAGAATAGTTGTTATGAAGAAACTCTAAATAGATGCATTTCAATATATTTATTTTTAATTCAAATTGATTAACAACATTTTGTTGTTTTAACAATCAGTACTAATTAATATTCAGTTTTTTTAAAAAAAAAGAGCACTTGAGAGAACTTAAAACACGCTTCAACTTAAAAACTAAACTTGCAGAAAGAATAACACCTAACGGCAATTAAATAAATAGTTATTGTATTGAAACACAAAACATTAATGAACATGTAGCTACAAAATTATTGCACCAATCTAAATGAATTAATAGCACTACTGACAACTTGGAGGTAGTAAGTTAGTTGCGTCAAATCATTTACTGCATAGATTTTTTAATATAATCAGAGTTAAAGTACACAACAGTGATTGTTATATCGTCGCGATACAAGCGCACAACATCCTGTGGCAATGAGAGGTAGTAGGAAATTTTCGAGTGCTCAATGCCATACTCAGTGCCACCCAGGGCATTGCGTATCAGATGAGTGGCGGAGTTTTGGTCAAACGGCTTGCGTGCGCGTCCAGCTCTGAAGAGAAAACAATAAATTGAATAGTTCTAAATAATTGATAAGTAAAACAAACAGATTCAATTAAACATACTTTCGTTTTTCCAACTTGTTTGATATTTCCTCGAGAGTAACATGATCTTCTGGCAACTTCAGTGGTTCCAATATTTTCTTTGAAGCTAAATGCTCGCCTACCAAATTGACGACTTGCGAGGGCGACAAAAAATCCCACAGGCCATCACTAGCAATAACGAGAAACTTGTCGTTGGGACCCAGCACATGATGGTGCACTTCAGGTAGTGCTGTCAAATATGGCGGTGTATAGTAGTGTGGTGGCACAGCATGTTCACCAAAGGCAGGAATAACGTATTTTTCCATAATATCGTTGGACCATTTGTAACGAAAGTCACCGAGTGCACGCAGTGGTGCCAACTGTCCCAAAAGACGTTCATTACGTATCACAGTATCGTGTTCCTTTATAGGATGTTGATCGAGAATACGATTAACTTCCTTTAAATTATCGGTGTTGTGTTCGTTGGAAAGCTTTTTCATTAGCCATTGTCCCGTTTCGGGACATAAACTGCCCAGCACTGCGCCGCAATCACCTGTGCTAGCAACATGGACATCGAGATTTTCAATGTGTGCAACACAGGCGACAGCACCTGAAGAACAATGAAGTATCGTTGTTGTAGTAAAAAAGAACACAGTAATAGGACTGCAAAGCTGGAAAATCCTTACCGGACATGGCTACCGACATGGTGCGAATATTTGTGTGTTCCAAAGCCTCGTGAGACAAATCATCATCCAAATGAAGAAATGCATTCTCAATGGAATAGATGCGATCATCTGTGGGACGATTAGAAATTTTGTATGCAAACTCTTTGAAACTCTTTTCATAGATGGTCTTGATCTCCTTCACGAAGTCTACCTAAAACAAAATACAATAAATAAGCATTTGCATGGTATTAAAAAGAAACCTTTATAATACATCAAGAATAAAAAGTTCACAGAAGTTGACAATGGGATTATGAGAACGTGAATACCTGATCGTTGTGACATTTAAGAAACGATTGGCTAGTACATCCTTTGGCTAGCTCTTCAGCAAGTACTTTCCGTTCAATTACCGAAGCAGCGATATAACGTAGCAGGCGTTTAGAAACAACTTGTGAACAAGCTGGACCACCATGACCATCATAGATGCCACACAAAAAACCTACCATAAAGTCGTTTATTCATTAAAATACAATCTCATAAAGGTGGAAATATCATACCGTTCTTGTGAAGAAAACTGCCCTCTGTGCGTGTGTCCTCACAAGGTTTGTTGGATCCTACCTGATTGGATTCATATCTAAGAATTGTATTCTCGTTATCCAAGAATAAGTGATCAAATTCATTTTCCTGAAGAATTAGGTTAACCTATGTTTTTGAAAATATAAGCAGATAAGTTTTGGATATATGCATGCATTCACCCAAAACTTACATCGTATGGCGATAATTGTGGCAACTGCGCCGGACGCGAGGATGACCCCGAGAGCTCCCTGCAAGTGATACCAGCCGAGTGTCGGATGCATACCAACGAGTTGCGCAGCAGTATTGTTAACATCTATTATTTATTTTGATGTAATCAAATCGTCCAACTTTTAATTTTATCTTCTTTTTTAACCTACAACTGAATGAGACCCAAACTTCTATTATGTTTCAATCAATTTGTAATCGTCCCGAGAAACTAATAGCTGGCAATAACTTTGATATTCCTTTTTTAAATCAATTATTTAAGAATTTATTTATTAACAAATCTACAAGGAAAATAATCTGACTGCTGAATATGAAAAAAATTTATTTTATTTTGACAATTTGTCGGTGATTTTGAACGACAAAAAGGTGATATCACAATTTATTTTTCGTTGAAATAAGTTAAATGGGCAATATCACAGCTGTCGGTAAGAAAGTGAAAATGTTAGTTTTGATGTACTGCCCACTTGCAGCACGCTACGAAAAGGCAAGGTAATTTTTAACATTTTTACATTGAAAGCATCAACCAGATATATTGTACGTCGTATAAACAAACTTCGTGTAATATGGGCATATGCAGAGTAAAGGCTTGATTACCCAAGCGTAACGTGAGGTGGCGCAGCGGGATGTAGCGTAGTGCGACGTTGCCTCGAGGATAAGCGATTACCGAAATCGTAGTCCAACGTACTGCAGGCGGCGTAGTGCAGGGCACTTATTTTATTTTAGTAGGCTTATTAAACAAAATTTTTCGCTTGTCCCAGAGCTGTCGAACTGTCAAAAATCATAACGTTGCGTAGAAATTTATTTTCTACAGACTTCTACGCTGCGTCACACCACGTTACGATTTCGGTAATGACTTGTACACATTTATCATTAAACAGATTGTAGCTTGACAGTTGGCAACCTCGCGCTACGTTACCTTACGCTTGGGTAATCAAACCTTAAGCTCGCTTACGTTTCTATTGACTATATTACACGATGTTCGTCTGTAAAGGATTCCCCAGACTATATGTTTCATACAGATGACTTGTCAAAAAAAATTACATACCAAATTTCATCTGTGTGTCAAAATTAAGGCTGTGTGCGAATTGATCTAAATGCGACCTAAAATAAATTGAGTCGATAAGGCAGTGCTTCCTAAATAATTTAGGAAACTATCGATCTATCTATATTCTTCCTAAATATAAAGCACTGCGTTATCGACACTATTTAGTTTAAGTCGCATTTTTGTATCCACACTATCTGACAAGTAATTTGAAAACCAGCTTTTGAAATTTTTGTAAACCGTAAAGCTCTAAAGTGTCCTCCTTTGGCCATTCAAATTAAAAATAAATTCATAATAAATCAATTTTTTTAATAAACATCTTAAAATTTACCTCTTCTTCCATTTTCACAAAACAAAATTTAAAAAATTTATTAAACCGACAGATGGAAAAACATACGAGATTAGAGATGGTTTTAATTCAAAAATTTACTGACGCAAATACAAACGATATTTCAAAACCACAGTTTATAAAGGCGAATTTACACGATTCACTATCATCGTTCACTTTGGATGAATCATCTGATTTGTAAAATGTAAATTGAGTTTCATCTTTAAAATTAAGATGTTTGTCATCTACATTGAACAGTGAAAGAAGTAGAAGGTCTTCCTACTTTTGATGAAAGTGAAAGCAAACCGAACTGATGTGTCAATCGTACTTAAACACAACTGAAAGGTTAAAATAATTTCAAGCGGAAAGTTTATATATTTTTTATTTAATTGCTGAATAGCTTTTAATTATTTAATTTTTTTAAACGTCAATAAAATCAATCAGCCAACGAATATATTTTGACATTCAACACCGAATCATCCATCATATTTAAAATTTACACTTTGAATAATGTAAATTAAAAATTTATTCACTGTCATCGTTCAACGTTCACTATCATCGTTTTGAGTGAAATGTGTAAATTCGCCTTAAGTTCCACACTATCTGTAGCTAAAAACCATTTGTAATTTTGACGTGTCGTATGTAAGAAACATTTAGTGTAGAGGTACTTGAAAGGGTGTTCTAATAGTACACTCAAATAATTATTCTTAATGAAATTGATACATAACTTTTGTTAATCCCTAATAAAACGAAATTGTCCAATCCATTCAATTTTATCAAAAATGCTTTATTTTTTATAAATTCTAAAGAAACTTTATCCATTTGATTAAAAACAGCAACAAATTAAATGCATTGTTTTTAAGAAATTGTCTTATTAGCTTGAAATATACGTATGTTTACTTGATAAAAACTTATTCACGCTGACAAACTCGTCAATCAATTTGAATAATATTTCATCATTTAAATAAATAATATTAACAAACTACCCAAGAAGAATTTTGCGACCACTGGCTACTTAGGACACATTTTTTACACGACGACGTTGCAGTGATACTGATTTGAAAAATATTTTGTGGGAAAAGTTAGTAAAAATGCCTACTTAGTTTTATTTTCGTTTTAGAAATAAAATGTCACACAATTACGTTATTTTTACTATATTGGCACAATTCCTATATTGTAACCATGCCTTCAATGTGACTTTTCTTTTTAATACTACTTTACCACTAGGTCACAGAATGTTGTAACGATTGATCAAGTTTTACCTTTAAAAAATGCATCACTCAACTATGGAATAATAACTTAAGATGTCACCATTTTGTAACAATTATCTAATTGCGACCCAAGTGTAGGCTCTTTCTGTTTAAAATGGTGGACGCAATTTATTATTATATTTCCTTACAATAACTGTTTAACCTTTTAACTATGTTTTGTTGATTGCTTACATTAAAAACTATTACTGAAATTTGTGTACAATACTTCACAAAACTTTTTAAAACATTTTTTATTAACATATGAAATTATAATAAAATTTTCTGAATTTATCTTGCTCTTAAATTTTTAAGAAGTTTTGGCCGTTATTTTACCGAAAATCTTCTTTCCCATTTACATTTAGCTCCAAAAAATATCCAAAACACTTAATATTATGTTTTACTACTATATTTTATATAAACTATAATTATAAAATAATTTATTATATTTATGGCTGTAAACAAAATTGGCAACTCTGTAATGCATTTATACTAAAATGTAATAAGTAAGTTCAAAGTAATTTTTACTAACACAATGTCGGCGTTGTGATGCACTACTTTCGAAACATAGTGATCTCTGTAACGTAACAAATACGTAACATAATGTCAAAGTTGACACAAAAATAAACGCTACGACGTCGCTGCAACCCAAATATGGCCCATAAGTTCTAATTGGGTACTTGGTTGGCTTGACTTGAAGCGAATTGGTATTACATATTTCCGCCTAGCCGCCGCAATTAGATTCGACCGGACAGCTGAATATTTTAGTGATTATTGTGAAATAAAAGTTATTTAATATTTTGTCTACATAGTGATTGTGCTTTTTAAATGTGTATGATGTCAATATGTATGCATTTATTTATCTTTATTTTCCGTTTATACACTGGGCTATTGTATATATGAAAGTAACACGTCATTGTATACAGTAGTTTAAGTGCCTGTATATGGCTCACCAGCCAACCAAAGTGCTGAGGATATTTCTGCCGTAAGTGAAAGTGTCGTAGCGTCCCCCGAAATCTCTATTTGCCATCGTTTGCAAGAATTGGCCATTTCCGCGACCATTTTGTGCCAGAGATTGAAGCTCAGGGTCTGGATGATCTGTGGTTTCAACAGGACGGTGCTACAATACATACAACTTGCCTCAATTTGAACTTTATGCTTAGCAAATTCCCGGACCGTGTAATTTCTCGTCGCGGTGATGTGAATTGGCCGCCAAGATCATGCGATTTGACGGCGTTAGACTTTTTTCTGTGGGTTACACGAAAAAAAGTCTCTGTGAATGATCCGAAGACGATTCCAGACTTCGGTGATTCGGGCCATTACGGAGTCCATACTGCAAAATGTCATCGAAAATATGGCCGAAAGAGTGAGGTATTTACGGAAAAGTCGAGGTGAACCTATCCGCGAAATAATTTTTCACACGTAATCTGACCTTTCGAACGAAATAAAATATTTGGAAAAATTCCGAACCGTTTGCATTTTACTAAAAGTCACAGTAATACACGTCTCTTTCAGATTTTGTTCGCTAGGACAGAAAATGTACGGCGAGCACTTTTGGTATTTCATTAAATTTCAGTACTTTTCTCCTTTTTTATTATGCAATAAGGGTTTCATACAACTATTTTTTCTTTACATTGTTTCGGTAGAATAGTAGTAATTTTAATCACAACAATACTTTTTGGCTGCTAAGGCATAGGAAAACTTTAATTACACCACCGATATTTGGCAATATTATCAGCATACAAAATGGACATATTTTGGACGGCCTACAAAGTGTTGATCCGCTTGTACTCTAAGATACTTTTGACAGATTTGACATCAAGCATGTGTACGTGTGCATTAATTCTATTCCTTACAAACATCAACCATAACGTAAAATTTTAGAGTATTTACATAACTCTGCTGTTTTTGAATAAATTTAAACATTGTAGAAAAAACGTTTTTAAAAGTCGAAAAGCAGAGCTTTTCTACGGTATATAAAACTTTCTTGTGTCTAAGGAATTGGGAACAGTTATAGGTTGAACTTTCGTCAGAATTTTTCTCCATAGTGTCCTTCTTTAGGCTTCCGAGTAATGAGTGCAGACACGGACGTCGGTCTCCTTTATACATATAGATTTTACAATTTTACATAAATATTTATAAGTATAAAAGATACCATATTGTTGAGAAAAGTACTTTTATTAATATGCACTCCAATTTTTTTGTTTTGGATAATTTCGGATCAAAATATCTTGATGCTTCTAGAAAACTAGTGTTTTTATGCCACCTATGAAGCAATTGTCATAAAAATAAATTTATATTTTAGAATATTGTTGTTTGTGTTGTAAATGTACTAATGTACTAAGGCAGTGATGGGCACACACATATTATCATATTCTTTGCTTGTGTGTGAAGCAGAGAAAAACGAAGAGCAACTTGGCGTTCGTCAGTTTTAAGCTTGAAGTTCATCGATGTAGATGTGTTTTGCGTCCGTCTACTCGGTGGCCCAATTTTATTAAGTATGTGAAAGTTAATGGGAACGAGTTTAATGCTTGTGAACATTATGTTGAGAAAACGCAATTTACGCTAGAGAAGTTTAAAATATTTAAACTTTTCTTGCGTTTTTGACAGCACGTTACAAGTACAAATCATTTTCCCATTCTTTAGGCATAATTTTTATCTGTGCATTAGTAAAATTGCGTAACCAGACCTAACTATAGAAAGTGCTCAACATCAACTGACTTGATTTGCTTAGCAAAAATAAAAACAAAGCAATAGCCGAACGCACACGATTGAAAGCCACATGAAGATGCTTATAGTGTACATGTGTCGACGTCGCTCAAGCAGCATTTTGTTTTCAAACACGTGTGTTTGGGAAATTAAAATGTGCCCGACACTGTACTAAAGTAATCGGTATATACACAAACTAAAATTACGACTACTGTAATTGTAATAGAAGAATTTATTGATTACAGTTATAGTAATCGCTGTCAATGAAAAATTACAAAAACGATTACTGTAATCGTAATTGTGATTTGTTTATTGGTAATCTGTTCGAAATCTTGCGATTTTGAAAAAGTGATTTCAAAGTGCTTACATTTGGCATGTCATGACATCTAGATTTAATTTGACAATGAAGACATCATTTGATAAATATTAGAATTAGCAAATCGTGAAGGAGCAATTACGTGTTTCTATTTCTTTTGCCATTTCCGTTCTTAAATTCTTAAATTTTTTCTCCCAAATTTCTACTAGCAATTGCTACTCACTGAAGCTCAAAGTCTTTGATTAAAGTACTAAAGTAAAGTGTTTATTTGACGCTTGAAGTCGATTTGAACAAAATCGGGATTGATTTAAAAAAAATAGCATAAACTGAACTTCAAACCGCGTTGAAAATTTCAAAGCGATCAAGATTGAAATAAAATTTCAATTCGGTTCTTAAATATTCAAGTCGCTTAAAAAGTGCGAATAGACAAGAATTTATTTTTAAACCGTTCCAAAAATCCGCTTTTTTGTTTTCATTGTCAAACTTTATTTGAGTTGCTAGTTTCAGTTGTAAAATTTTCAAAACGCTTCCACTATCGCTTTCACAGAAGCCGATTTAGCATAACCCACTACATTTTATATTTATATTTATTTATTTAACTTCTACCGGGTTGGACCCTTACAGATTACATATTAGACTTATCCTAGTGTTACATATATTATACGTTATAAATAAATTAATATTTACAGAAATAGAAGTAAATTTATTATTGGATGTAATTAACAAAAATTAAAAATGAAAAGGTACGTTACAGGGTGTCAATAATGTCTAACAGCTGTTTTTTGAAAATATTGCGTTCAGTAGAGAAATCTAATTGATTTGCTACGGTGTTACAGTATGATAAGCATCTAGAGATAGTTCCATTTAGCCCATAATTTGTTCTGTGATATACTGTATGAAATAAGTTAAAACTTCTTAGTGTGCGGCTAGGTACATTAAATGGAATGACCGCTAACAATTCAGATGAATTTATTTTGCCATCAACTTTATCCTTTATAGAACATTAGATACAACTCGCCTCTGCGATAGGTTTTGTAGACCCAGTAACCGACAACGTGCCCCATACGCTGGCATGCTTTCCCAAGAGTAAAGACGGCGTAAGGCAAATCTTGTAAAACGCTTCTGAATTTTTTCAATTCTAGCACTAGAGCGTTCGTAGAAAGGGTCCCAAATGACACTTGCGTACTCCAGGAGTGATCTCACCAGGCTAACAAAAATTGCTTTAGGTGTGTGCGGATCCAGGAATTCTTTGGAGTTCCTTTTTAGGAAACCTAACTGAGAGTTGGCTTTGGATATTATATATTCGATGTGAATATCGAACGAA
The DNA here is from genome assembly GCA_963920525.1 of Dichetophora obliterata. NCBI lineage: Eukaryota > Metazoa > Arthropoda > Insecta > Diptera > Sciomyzidae > Dichetophora > Dichetophora obliterata. The sequence continues at coordinate 60,802,683 of OY986439.1, forward strand.
AGTTTGCAACCAAAGAGAACTCCAAGATCTTTAAATTGTGTAACTCTAGAAAACCTGTTAGCGGAATAATCGATGTAGTTGTAGTTTATAACTGTGCTTCTTCTTGAAAAAGTTAAGACTTTGCATTTTGAAAAATTTAGGGGAAGCTTGTTAATGTGACACCAGCGAAGAAGGGTTTTATTACGTGGGGAATATCGTTGACAAACAGAATGAAAAGAAGAGGACCCAAGTGGCTCCCCTGAGGAATTGCAGATTTAGCAGCGATGGGATGAGAAAGCTGGTCTCATATCTTTACAAATAAAACTCTATCGCAAAGATACGATTCCATCCATCTCAACACCTGCGAATGGACACTAAGATGTTCAAGTTTTATAATAAGTAATTCATGCAAAATGCTATCAAAAACTTAAGAAAAATCTGTGAACAAAGTGTCAACTTGTGAACCGCTTTCGATGGCATCAATGCAAAAATTAGAAAAGATGCCGAGATTAGTAGTTGTAGATCTGCCAGTGAAAAAACCGTGTTGGTGTGGAGATATACCACTTTGGACTTCAGCAAACAAAAGTTTTCCAACCATCTTGTCCAATACTTTGGGTATGATTGATAATTTAACGATAGGTCGATAATTTTGAACAAGATATTTCTGACCAGACTTATATATGGGCGATATACTGGCTGTCTTCCATTCTTTTAAGAAAATACCTGAAGAAAGTGACTTGTTGTATATGAGGCATAATGCAGAGTGCAACGAGAAGGCACATTTTTTTAAAAACATTGGTGGCATCATATCAAAGCCCGGACCCTTGCTGGTATCTAGGCTATTCAAGGTGTCCAGAATGAGTTTATCGTTTATTCTTAGTATACCAATATTAAAAAGCTGGGTATATTACAAAAGATATTTGGGTCGATTGTCTGAGAGGTGGACTTGTAAACAGATCCAAAGAAATCCGCGAATAAGTTGCTTGTTCCTTTAGGGCTATCAGCAAGAAAACCATTGAATTCCATTGAGTTAGGTAATCCTGAACACTTTCTCTTAGAATTAAAAAATGTCCAAAATGACTTAGGATTCGATTTTATGCAGTGTTCAACTGACAAAATGTATTTATTGTATAAATAAAATTTTACTGTAATGACTCAAACTGACTCAAACTGATGTGAAAGAATGCAGGATAAACGTGGTATCAGTCGATTTCAATATAGATTTTATGAAATCTCACAAAACCTAAATATTTCGATCAAATGAAAACATAGGACACAGACGTGCGATGAGTTAAATGGACGGCTGTATCGCGCATTTTGCATTACTTGCCAATCAAGTTATTAAGTAGGTACCCATTAAATAGCGCAAAAATAGAAAGGAAAGAAACAATTAACTCTGCCGAAAAGTGCTTGTCCTCTTAAATTTATTATTTACAGCTCTTTTTTTCCTGCAGTCATGTTTACTGCACGACGAAAGCAAATGAAATGACGAAAGATTGATCAATCAACCCTTTACACACATCCAACCGCTTGACCAGCATTGCAAAATATCAAAAAAAATTTAGATTTTGATCAAGCAAGCCATCAACGTGTTTGTGTAACGCATAGAAACAAATATTTACTAACACATATACCTGATTGATGTCAAATGATTGACCGTGTAAGGTCCGCATGAGAACGTATTTGATTACATGCCAGCTCTGGTTAATAGTACTGTCTAGTGAAAACACTGCATAAATATGAAATATTCTACGCTATCGACAAATTGACATCACGTCCGAAATGTAAACAACTCAACGAAAGAAATTGTAATAGATGCTGTTCAGTGAAATAAATGTACACCTGTTTCTGTCATAAATTTTTTCGAGGGTGTTTATATTTTTTCCACATAGAGAGAGTGAAATCCTATAATTCCATCGAAAATTCATCAATATCCTTAAAGAAAATTTAAAAAAATTTTTTAAAAAATGCAAATATAAAATATGAAGAATTGGAATGCATAAATAAAAGTTTTTGCTGGATGTGCCAACAATGGAAAAATGAATAGAAAAAATGTTTGTGGTTGCTGGCTGAATGAATAAAACGTCGTCGTTTTGATTGCCGTAGTCGACGTCGACGATTTCTCGGACTCTCGCGATCACCGTGAAAAAGTGTTTGATATGAATGAACGTGATAAATTCCTTAACTACATGAAAAGAAAAGTTTACAAATATATATCAAGAAAAATTTCTGCGCTACTTGAAAAAAAAAAATTTCAAAATATCAGCATAAATGAAAATTAAATGCCCGTTGTAACTAGCCATTGGAAACAGCTTGAAAATGTCGAGTTCCAGAAATTAAGGTACATAATAAGTAATTGTCAGTAAAAATTTTTAAATGTTTTAACTTTAAAGTCGGTACTTCTAAATTGATCAAAGTGCGAATAGGCTGCAAATGAATGAGTTATTGGTGAAAGCTGTTAAACGGTATGGAAGAAAGGTGGGCTCCCCCTCCCTATTGGCAAACTATGCGCTCTCTATCCATATCTACAACAATACATGACACTCCTTTCCCTTGCGCCGCTCAGTATTGTTATGCATTGCATTGTGCTCGTCCAAGTTTTACAGTTTCATTGACTAAAATTAAGTAGCTGTATACAGTATCTAACTAGTTACATGTCCAATTTAGGATTAGGCAATAAATGCAGTAAAAACAACATGACTAAAAAAAGAACTGCGAAGAAATGTCTCATAAAGTGAGGTTTTACGCAAAAGCGATTGATAAGGCATATTTTAGGAGATGCTTTCTAAAAAAATATATTATATAGACAACAAATTTTATTTGCATGTTAATTTTACATCATAAGTTTAAATAAAAAAATTATTATTTTTTTGCAACATATGAAGATGGCGCTAAAGTTGGTGTGCTTAAAAAAAGGTAAAAATCAGGCCACATCATAGCTCGGCTCTAGATCGTCTGAAAAAAATGTATTCGAAAGAAGACCCTTGAATATACTTCATTTACCAAAATGGAATGGAAATATGGAAAATTAAGAAAATTATGAAGCGTGAAAGAAAATCAAAGAATGTACTTTATTTTTTACCATACTGATGCGCGTAAAATCTAGACAAAGTTTACAAAGAAGCTAATTTTGTTAAATGGGATGTATAATTACATTATAAATAATTTTTAAAAAATATTAAAATTGGTTGATTAGTTTGTTTGCAGGAGTGTGGCCCGTTTTAAAAGTTATTATGTCTAGTTAAAGTTACTCTGGCGCATCATGTTTGAAGCGCTGTGGAATCTTTATTATAAGCGGGATTGATTTGAAATATTCTTGCATAGTTGTACAGAAGTAATCAATTTAAAAAAAAATTAATTTCCAAAAAAATGTTTGCCTAAAATCTTCCTTAAGAACAAAAAAAAAAAAAAAAAAAAAAACCGTAAAAGCTCATTTTTAAATCCATAAAATGCCCTCAATGAATTTTATTTTTTAATTAGATCGGAACTCTAAAAGCAAAAAGACTTTCTTATATTAAACACATATTTATTTATTTATTTCGTCAAAGTGTAACTCTTACAGACTACTTGAATTGAATTATAACTAAATATAAGTAAAACTATTGAAGCTTTTTACAAGAAAAATTAAAAAATGTGAATAGCTATTAATAATAAGCAAAAAAAAAAAAAAAATAAAAAATGTAAAAACAGAAGAATGAAGATCAAGGCTCACGAGCCATAATGAACAATTTTTTCTTTGAAAGTATTTCTAGAGATATTACTAAATAGGTCAGCTACGCTAAGCAATTCAATGGTTTCCTGAATACTTCGAGCCAAAGGCATATTTCAATAATAATTTTAACTATAGAACGACTCACGGAAGTGCAATTGGCTGCGGAGATATCTAGATGGAGTATAGAAGTCCAGTTGAGAAAGTACTTCAGGACATAGGATGTTATGATGAATAAGATCCCAAATAAGTATAACGGAGAATATTTTTCGACGAATAGAAAGAGGCGTGAGGCAAAGTACGGCACAACGGGTACTATATTGAGGAACGGAGGGTTGGTTATAATTTAATTTAAACCACATGAACATAGTGAATTTACGTTGAACCGATTCTTATCTATTGGAGTATAGTTGGTAAAAAGGGTTTCAAATCGTTGAGCAATATTCCAAGTCCGGACGCACTAAAGAAGAATAGAGTGTCTGAAGAGTATACAGATTAGAAAAATCAGTATAATTTCCTTTTCCTAACCTAGCAAAAACCTATCATTGAGTTTGCTCTAGCAATATGATTTTTAAAAGACAGTTTTGGATCCAATAAAACTCCCAAGTCCTTTTTGCCGGACACTCTTTCAGTAGAGGTAGAGTTAATGGAATAGTTCCAATAGATAGGGAAGGAAGACGTAGCTAAGGAGAGACACTGGCATTTAGAAATATTAAGGGGAAGATTATTAATAAAGCGTCAATTAGCGACCGAGTTAAGGTCATGTTGAAGAAGTCTAAAATCATTATCAGATTTAATTGAACGAAGTTTAAAGTCATCGGCAAAAAAAAGGCATCTTGAGTGGTCAATGACTAGAGTGACGTCATTAATAAAGAGAAAAATTGTCTGCATTAAATTTAGCAAATAAAATAAACACAAACAAACCATAAAATGTTTCAAAATTATTTAAAATAATACATAATGAAGAATCATGAAATAATAAACATTTAAAGAGCAGGCTTACATATCTCTTCAAATACTCCCAAATTTGTTTTTACCAAACAAATGACATAAATGGTATAATGGAGCGATATTTTGCCACTTATGAAAGTTAAAGCCTTTAAATTGAGAAGAACGATTAATTTTATAGAATCTAATCAGCACAAAAAATATGTGTGAGATTAGAAAAGAGAACGTGGCACCACCCGTAATCACTCAGAAACTAACCGTCGGATTTAGTTACATTTTAGAATTTTGTACGAATTCCCCTTGTCCCTTGCCCTCTATAATACTTAGTTTTACATCATCAGACCGCTTAACTCTAGACATGGCTACATAAAGTTGCCCATGACTTAGAAAAATCAAAATTTTTGAGGATAGCATATTTTTAAAAGCACTGTAATAATGGAAAAAATTATGATGGTTTGAGCGATATTGGGCGCAGAGCAGCATGGTTGCCTCTTTTGTATTAACCCTTTCAATGGCTAGGCTAAACTAAGAAGAAAATAATTTTTTTAGGACCTATCATTTAGGTCCTAAGAATATTAAAAAAACCATACCTTTGATTTTTACCTGCGCTACTTACGTTTGGCAAGTTTGTACAAAGAAAAAATTGTTTTGCTCCTGTTCGGCACAACATTTTTTTCTGTCCCTTGAACGTTTTCCAACCCTTTCGATCTTTGTTTTTTAAACCCTCTTAATATTATTATCATTAAAGCCATAAAAAGATAAAAAACAAATTTGTTTTTAAAAATAATGTAATAAACATTTTATGAAATACAAAAGTAAGGAAGACAATAATACTATCACAAATTTAAATCCTGCCAGTATGTTAGTAGATTTTTCTTAAATAATTTGACAGAACTAAAAGTTTTCAAGTTTCTTGGTAATTTGTTCCAGCATCGAGTAACTCGAACCTGTAAAGATCTTTCGAATAGAGAACAAGTAATAGTAGAAAAAATGATTTCAGCATTTCTGGAATAATGTGAAAATACAAACCTACTTACTAGGTATTGCGGCAATTGATTTTGTTATGATGTTGAAGAAGTGCAAAAGAAGTCTAGTTTTAGTGAAATTTTCGAAACTGCAATTCAGAAATTGTAATACCTCAGAAGATATATGATAATGAAGTCTGGCGTTATATAAAAATCTAACGATTCTATTACATAATAACTTGATCTTTCTAGCATTATAAGAGAGGGCAATATGTTGTTATCTACCCTAATGCAACGGGTTAGAGGTTCGTAAAGTCCGTAGACAGTTATGTGAAGGGTTTCATAGGGATATACGAAAGGTAAGCATGTCCAATAGATCCTGGCAATCGTTTTAATTGCGGCTGCCCTTCTTTTAGGAGTACTTAAGAGTACTTAATCCAATCAGGGTACATCTAGTTCTATATGCTGGAGGCTCAGGTAAGTTCCAGTTCAATTGGTAAAACATAAACCTAGTGAATTTTCTTTGGATTTTTTTCGATACGTTCGGAATGCAAGTGTGTAGAAGGTTTCCATATAATGGAACAGTATTCTAAGTGAGGCCTAACCAACGATGAGTAAAGAGACTTAAATGTGTAGGGGTCATTGAATTCTTTGCTATTTGTCATTAGAAAGCAGAGCATAGCTTTCGCTTTGTTGACAATAAAGTCGATATGTTCTCTAAAGTTGAGTTGGGGGTCTAGAACATTTCCTAAACCTTTTCTAGAGAGGATTCTCTCCAGTGGTAGATAATTTATGTGGTCGTTGCCCAGAATAGGGAACGTTAGCCTTTTTAAAATTAGATAGTGGCATTTGGAGATGTTGAGAGCCAAATAATTTGCTTCGCACCAATTGAAAATGGAATTTTAATCTTTTTGAAGAAGGAGACAGTCATTTAACTGACATGATTTGACGAAACATTTTTAGGTCGTCCGCAAATGGGAGACACTTAGAGAATTTAATAACTTGGGGAAGGTCATTGCTGAATAAAAGGAGCAGCGGCAAGCCGAGGTGACTACCCTGCGGGACACCTGAAGATACCCTAATTAGATCCGTGGAGCAGTCGTTAATTTGGACGCGCCGGTGCCGATTTAATAGATAGCTATTAATCCAATTAAGCATGTTGGAGTGAAACCCCATAATTGAAAGCTTAAATAATAAAATATTGTGGTTAACCTTATCAAAGGCTTTGGCAAAGTCAAAAACAACATTCGTTTGGAGGTGGTTTTCCATATTATGTATTAAATTATTTACGAAAAGAGTAAGATTGGTAGTAGTGGATTTGCCACACAAGAAACCATGTTGGTGTGGAGACATAACAATTTTCACAGAAAACATAAGTTTTTCGTTTACGATTTTTTGAAATAATTTCGGGACTGAGGCAAGTTTGCAGATCGGTCTATAAGAAACTTGGTGGTGTTATAACCATTATTGGTGGTGTTATTTTCTTTTTATAAAAAAAGCTGATTGTTAATTTACTGAGAAATACTTTTTGACCAACATTCTTGTTCCAGCATTTGGTAACAGCAAGTAACAGCATATTTTAATTATGACATTTTTTTGCTTCTTTTATTTTTACCAATGAATACTTATTAAACAAAATACTTAGGCACGTTCCAATCGTTAACTTTTTACCTATATGATTTGAAGGCTCTATTTAAAAAAGATAGTATTTTTTTGCTATTTTATGCATTAAACATTTAACATTTTTAAAAAATTAGTTTTCACCACTTTGCTCAAAAATACAAACAATTAGTGAACTTTGAGAGCGTGCAGTAGCATTAATAAACAGATAAAAAAATAAAAAAAGTTATTTATTTAGTAAATACATATATCTACTTTAACTCGGTACCAAACATTATTGTCAAAACTTTGTTTGATTTTTTTAATTAATCCTCGGTTTCGGTACTTTCTAATCCAGTGTGCGTTAGTACGTTAGCATCAAAAGGCAAGAAATAAAGTAAAATATTTATATTGTATTATATTTAACTTTAAAATTAAAAGATAACTAACCATTACAATTTTCAATTTGTCTTCATGTTTTGGCAAAATTAAATAATTTGGAATACGTGTGTTTTTTTTCAATATATAAAAATATTCTGGATTGCTAAGGAGGGTTTTAACCCCCTGAATCCCCTTATCTATGGCGTTGCTTGCAATGTAGATAACTTTGATCATGCAAAGATAATTGTGAGAAAATTGCTTAAAAAAGCAAAGTTAAGAATCAGCATGCAAAAGTAAGAATCTATTTGCAAATAGCTGGTATAAATAGGTATGTAAGTTTGTTTTATTTCTTTTTTATAATACGATGAATAAATTGGCTATTTTTTTACATTTTGGTTATTTATATTTTTCGTTCTGGTTACAAAAAAAAAAATTGCTCCGGCAACACTGAACCCAACACATACAGTTTAAAACAAAGTGAGTTTTATTAATACAAATTTTTAAAACTATCCTCTACCTCTACCATAAGTGTTTCTAATTAGTTGTCAACAGCTGTATGCTTGTTATAAAAACATTGTAGTTACTAGAATATCTTTAGCCCATTCGGTATTTATTAGCAAAAATGTGGCATGCTGTATATTAAGACCTTAACATTAAGAACAATTGAAAAGCCGTAAAAACTGTTCAACTGTTTTAAGATAGTTTTAAGAAAGCACCCGAAGCGCCTTTTCTCAATTATTACCCAATAGTTTACCACACCGAATAATAAAACCAACAGTTTATTACATATGCTTTATTCAATAGATGCATTCGGTGGATTCAGTTGCAAAACGATTTACTCTAGAAAATACGTCTTTTGTGCACGCTGGCTTGCTGTCTGTCGGTTTTAGAGACGTGTGCGTAGTAAACGACGCTCGCATATGTATTCGCCTCAAGTGAAATTTATGCACTTTCGTTGCTTACCCTATAGTTTCCGTATTTTTCTTTTAGTTTGCAATGCAATTCATGACTTTTTCCCCTTTTAAAATTTTAAATTTCAATTTTAACTCGGCAAAAAGCAACAAAACCAAAACGAAAAAAAAATGCTAAATTATTCATAGAATTCAAATGTCTTGTTTTTACTGAATTCATCTTGATTTGCGATTCTTGGTTGCTAGTGTTGCTTGTGGTAGTGGTGGGGCTGATGTTTGTATAGTTGTCACTTTCAGTGCCTACGAAAAATACAGTTTTCCCTATTTAAATGGTTGCTATGCTAAAGAGTGCAGTAGATAAAGAAAACTTTTGACTTTAAGTAGATTAATAAGAATGACCTTGAATCTGTACTAAATCTTGATCTCAAAACTGCTTATAACTCTATTATATTAATGGGTTGAAATAATACTTATTTGAATTGTTCTTTTTTGTCCAATAACAGAACAGAACAGAACAGAATAGAAAAATTTGATTTTGAAAGAAGATTTTTGCACACTAATAAATTTCAAAAATAAATTCACACCGGTGAGCGGATATTTACATTTTCTACACCGAACGGTGTTAATTTACACCGCTTACTCGGTGTGAAATGACGAACTTATCCGATCGGTGTGAAATTAGAAAGGCAAAGAAGAAGAGCAATATTGAAATCACATTCTCATTGATAAACATATCAAAAATTGAAATTTCCCAACTTAATTTGTTCATTTTAATTTTGTAAATCTTGATTAAAGATTCAAACTTTATTTTTTACACCACGAAATAGACCCCCAAAAAATTAAATAAGCCCCAAAAAATGTCCATACATTTTTGGGTGTTACTTCGTATGAAATAACTCCCAATTTTTGGGGAAAATTTCATTATTTTTGGGAAATATTTAATTTTTTGTTTGGTTCTCGTATTCCATTATGAAATAAAGTCCAATGAAAAAAGACTCAATCAAAGTTTTTTGCGGCTTATTTCATTTGGCAATTAATAAATTTAATGACAATTTAATAAAAATTGTAAAAAAATCCTTTCGAATAGTTAAAAATGAAACCGTTCGGTGTTAAATAAAATTATAATTTTACGTATTATAAATAAACACCCACAGGGTACAAAACAAATTATTTATTTTTACCGATCGGTGTAAAAATAAAAATATGCTCTTTCAGATATAAAATTCTAGCACTTTGACACGGTGTTTTTTAACACCGAACGGTGTAGGACTCTCTGGAACACCGATCGGTGTAAAAATTCTATACAAATTTTGAAGTGTGTGTTTACAATTTTTTTGCTCCGAGAACGATATTAAATAGGGTAAAAAAAGTACAAATGGCATCGCATTTTTCCGTGTAAACCCATTCTATATTTTTAAAAATTTAAATGTCAGAAATACCCTTTTTATTGTCTTCCCTGTCATGTAAATTGACAGTTGTGGCCTCACGATTTAAAAATTGCAACGCGAAATTTTAATTTTAACATTTCTGCTGTATTTTTTGCTAACGAGTACGAAAGTTTAAGTAACGAAATTTTTTTTAAAAAGATCACAGCTCAAATAAACAAGCAACTATAAGTTTTCATATAAAAGAATACATATTTATAGATCAATTAATTGTTAAAGGAGTAAAAAATAAGACAAAAATATCATCATGAAGTACCTGGGGCTCATTTGACAGCTTTACTTTTCCAGCATCAACATAGCGCTTGATATAGATTCTTGATTCTAATTTTATTGTTTTGTAATTTCGAATAAATTTAGTTCTGCGAGGAATTTTTCGCTGGCGACGCCCCTAAATATATATATAAAACTTTGCCTAAACTTCGCAGAACTAAATTTATTCGAAATTAGAAAACAATTAAATTAGAATAAAAACGAAAACTTTATGGGGGCATTGGAAAATTTTTTTTATGGAGATAAATTTAATGAATTTAGTCCTATCAAGGAAGTAGCTTAGATCTACTAATTAAAAAAACTAAAATAAAATATTCTACCTGAAAACGTACTCAACTTACTCAACGTACTCAAACTTTACGCTTGCAGTTAAGTAAAAGGAGAAAATTTCATGATTCTTTTTTAACGCATTAGAATGTGAAAAAGTAACATTTATTGTTGATTTCTGAACTTTTTATAAGCTTTTATTTAACTTGCTTCGTTTGTATTTCCGTCAAAGTTTGCAAAGCATTTTTCGAACCCTTGTTGCTATCCGATTAAGCTGAAAACTTTGGCAGTAAATTTCCTTTAAGTAGGGAATAGGGTTTGGGAAAAAAATTTGGCCACACCCCATTTTACCGCCCACAAATACAAAAACGTAAGGCTTTGAAAATAAAAGATGTTAATAATGAACTGTGGCGACCGTAGCCTAGTGGGTAGAGTGCGTGGCTCCTAAGCTAAAGAACCGCGGTAGCCCGGGTTCAATTCCAGCTCAGACAGAAAGTTTTTTCAATTGAAACAATTTTTCTGTTCGGTCGTCACCTCTCTGCAGACAATGGCAAACCTCAGAGAGTAAAAAAATTGCCATGTAAAGCTTCTTGAGAACATAAGCCGTTCGGAGTCGGCATAAAACACGTAGGTCCAGTTCTCGGTCATTTGTGATCAAACATTTAATAACACGCAAAACACAATTGATAAATAGAAGCTAGGTCAAAATCCTTCCAAGGGCTGAAATGGCCAGTTTATTTTATTTTTAATAATGAACTTTTAAGACAAAAGTAAAAAATGAATAAAAAGAAATTTTTTTTAAAAATAAGCTTTTATTTAAAACAAAAAGTGAATTAAAAAGAAAAAATAATTTTAACTGACATTTGTCATATATGTATATAGTATACAGGGTGTCCCAGACCTCGAAGACAATGCAGCGGGGGGTGATTCCTCATGATGAGACGAGCAAAAAATTATATGGTTGGGGGTGGTCGCAAATGCCCCCCTAGGGAGGTAGGAGGTAAAAACAAAAAAATATGTGTCATTATGTTTTAATCTTTAAAATTTAATAGCTTTTTAAAAAGAAAATGAAATGTCCTTTAAGTTATTAGCACAAAGTTTTGCCATAAAGTTAAAACTAAAAAAGTTATAAGTACCTAAATTCAAAAAATTAGTTTTTTTTTTTAAAAAAATCAACTTTCAAGGCAATTTTCTCGAAAAAAAACCCAAATTGTTTATAATTTTTTATGACGTTATTTTTCTTCTCTATTTTGTTATTGTTATCATAATTAACAATGTCGCAGTGCTTACATTTGAAACTCAAGAGAGAGGAAAAAGTGGTAAGATCGGGAATTTCGATTTTTGATGAAAAATATCTGCTCTGAGAAAAAAACAATGTATGGCGGATTTACACAGAATTAAGTAAGAAAAAAAAGCGTCATAAAAAATTATAAACAATTTGGGTTTTTTCGAGAAAATTGCCTTGAAAGTTGATTTAAAAAAATTTTTTTTTTTTAATTAAGGTGCTTATAACTTTTTTAGTTGTAACTTTATGGCAAAACTTTGTGCTAATAACTTAAAGGACATTTCATTTTCTTTTTAAAAAGCTATTAACTTTGGTAATCGTCGCAGAGACATGTAAGTTATTGATTAAAACGTATTGACACCAATTTTTTTTTTATTTTCCCTCCTACCTCCCTAAGGGGGCATTTGCGACCACCCCCACCCATATAATTTTTTGCTCGTCTCATCATGAGGAATCACCCCCCGCTGGATTGTCCTCTAGGTCTGGGACACCCTGTATATATTATAGATTCAGAAGAACCCCTCTCTTGGTACTCCAATAAGTAAGTTCTAGGGACGAATATATATTTAGAAATTATCAAAATGTAAAATACATTTAAATTTAAAAAACTTGAGGCACCGATGACCGCGATAGGTATCTATTATATAAAAGTATAAATACAATATATAAAAAGTATACAAAAATACTTTAAAAAGTAGGTATAAATAGAGATATACGTTCCTAGAACTTACTTATTTGAGTACTCTTTTATTATGGTGATGAGTAACCAATAGAGGGGTTCTTCTGAACCTACAATATACCTACTATATACATTAGGGCGGGTCAATTTGTATGGACGAATTTTTTGGAGGTCTGGCTCAGCGAAATTCGTAAAATACATGTAATTTCAAGACTTTTTCTCCACTACAGCATATACAAATTCTGAAAAAAAGCTGTGCGGACTTTCGTAAATAGATTTTGTTCTCAATTATAAAATATGAATGTATGAATGTATGAATGTATGTGTATGAATCTATTTACGAAAGTCCGCACAGCTTTTTTTCAGAATTTGTATATGCTGTAGTGGAGAAAAAGTCTTGAAATTACATGTATTTTACGAATTTCGCTGAGCCAGAATTTGACCCGCCCTAATATACATATATAACAAATGTCCGTTAAAATTATTTTTTCGTTTTAGCTCAAGTTTTGTTTTAAATAAAAGCTTATTTTTAAATTTTTTTTTAATTTTTATTTATTTATGAAATAAAACTGGTTCTTTTATAAGTAATTGTATTTTACTAAAATGATAAAAGAAAGTTTATTTTTAGTCTCAATAAAGTTTGTTGATAATTTTGCAAAAGAATAAATTTTTTATGGAAAAAATTTTCACAAATTTTATCTTATCTAGCAAAGAACACTGATCATACAAATGAAAAAACAAAATTTACAAAAAATATTTCTACTTAAAAACGTACTCAAAACTATCACATTACGCAAATCTCTCGCATATGGGTCAGTGGGTTCTTTAATATTTTGAAATTTTCACAGTATACTATCAATATATTGTACTTTCGAAATACATTAAAAATTTTATTTTGAAATTTGTAGCACCAGACTATATCCTGAAAGGACAGTTATTTCTGAACAAATTTTTGTTTTTGTTCCTGGACCGAAATTTATTTATGAATAAAAGTTAATTTGTTTATATATTATCAGTTAAAAATTGAACATTTTTTTGTTCTCTTTGATTTCAACCCCTGATGCTGCTTTGCATACATTTGCTACACTTTCTTGATATCTTCAATGGCTGCTGCTGTTGCTGTTGAATTAATTCGTCGTCTAAAGCGCCTATTTTAGGAACATTCACTATCTAGTGCCTTGCCATGATACGTTGTCTCTTATTTGTGTCACCGTTTGTTCACCTCTCGCTTAATAAGCTTTTATGTTGTTTTTATTTTTCTTGAGAATCTTAACTATTCCCGTTTTTAGTTGCTTGCTTATCAGCGGATTCGTCGTCTTCTTGTTGAGCTTTGATTGCAATAAATGAAATTATTTTTATATAAAGACACGCACTCCTACAACTTGTTGTCAACGTTCTATTCGTCAGTGTGTCGCCTCCTGTCATTATCTCTAAATATGATCTATTTACAATTTAAAGTTAATGTTTTCATAAAGAAACTTTTTGTTTAGTTCTGTTTTTATCATGACGTCTATGGGCCCTTTTCTTTATTTTTATTTAAATTAAAAAAAAAAACAAAAAACAAACTATGGTAACCTCATAAAAAAACCTGTGTTGTGCTGTGCATCACACCGAGTTGTTGGTGGGCTAGGTTTTCGGCGAGTGGCTCGTGTTGTGGGTTGATAATTTGGCTTGGTTAGTTTACTCGCTTGGTTCTCGGTTAGTCGACGTCAACCTAAGTTTTTGCTGTAGTCATGTGCATACAACGTTGCTGTTGTTGTTGGTTTTGTGAAGCTTCTGTTGAGTGTGTCAAGGTTATTTGACTTCTATTGTGGTTGTTGTTGTTGTTGTTGGGGTATATTTTTTTATTGATCCCGCTGCACCTCACTTATTTTTTAAAGTTTTAAAATAAACTTTCTTACTTTGTAGCCCAGGAAAAGAAGAATTTTTCTGCGAAAAAAATTCAAGTCATATTTTATCACTGGGACAATCTTTATTTGGCCATAATAAATATCTTGTCAAAGCCCATTGCGCAATATTGTAAGCAAAAAAGTTATTCATGGTTGAAGATCGCTGGTTGAAGATGAAAAATGTTTCTTGTAATCTATTGATCCTACGGAAATTTAATTGTTCTTTAGCTTATTCTTAACTGCTTACTTACTTACTTACTTACTTAGTTGGCGCTACAACCGTTTGTCGGTTTTGGCCCCTCATCTAAGAATGTGCGCCAGCCATTTCTGTCTCTCGCTTGCTGGCGCCAGTTGGAAATTCCAAGCATCGTTAGGTTGTCCTCTACTTGGTCTTTCTAACGAAGATGCGGTTGCTCTTCTGCGTTGACTGCCGCTGGGTACCGAATCGAATATTTTCTTCACTGGAGCCTCGTCTTTCATGCGCTGAACATGACCTAGCCAGCGAAGCAGCTCGATTTCAATGCGCTTGACTATGTCGATGTCAGCGTACAGCAGTGTTGCCAGGTATTTTGTGCGCCTTCTCCCTAAATAGAGCTTAATTTCCCCCTAAATTCACGACTTTCCTCTAAATATTTTTTGTTAGGCATTTAGTAATAAAAAAAACCCAGTGAACCAAAACTACCGTTTTCGAATTCATTTATTTGTTTGGGTAGAAACATTAATTTTCGGCACTCATAAAAGAACCCTTTTTGCATTATTCGTCGGACTAAAATGCCACTCAAAAATTAACCTTATTTTGTTCGGAAATGAGTTAAAAAAAGTACCATATGTTGTACTTTTTTTGTTCAGAAATGAGTTAAAAAAGAACCATAGAAAAGTTATATTTCGGCACTCGGAAATGAAACCTTTTTGAATCAATCGCTGGACGAAAATGCCTCTCAGAAACGAATTTTTTTTTTCGGAAATGAGTTAAAAAATGAACCATAGAAAAGTTATTTTTCTGCACTCGGAATTGTCTTGGTTTTCTTTCTATTTGGGCTTGATCTTAATTTTTGATAGAAATGTTGCAATTTTATGACGGACTTGTTGATAGATGAAAAGGAAAATATGTAAAATATGGAAAATTTATTGATTTTTCTGTTCGATCGTCACCTCTCTGCAGACAATGGCAAACCTCAAAGAGTAAGAAACTGCCACTTAAAGCATCTTGAGAACATAAGCCGTTCGGAGTAGGCATTAAACTCGTAGGTCCAGTTCTCGATCATTTGTGTTCAAACATTTAATAACAGACACAACACAATTGATCAATAGAAGCTCGGTCAAAGTCCTTTCTAGGGCTGAAATGGTTAATTTCTGTACTCATTTATGAACAAGAAATGGTTCGTTTATGCGATATTGTTTCTACTGATATTAGAAAAAATTATTATTTTTTGAACTAATTTAAGAATGCAAACAAGAAACATTTATGATTTATTTTTGAACTCATTTATGAACAAAAATGGTTCTTTTTCGACTCAAAATAAGTTTTTGATTAATTTTGCAATAGAAGTACAGTTTTTATTTGTGGGAAAAGTTTTCACGAATGTAATCTTCTATTGCAAACACTTTTAAGCGACAAAATAAAAAATTAAAAAAAAATCTATCCAAAAACGTTCGCAAAACTCTCACCTTACGCAAAACCTTCGCTTATAGTTCAGTGGGAAAATTCGCATTTGAAGCATTCTTAACTTCAATGGATCCAAGTCGTGAACCATACGGCTTTTTTATGATCTAGCACAGTTTTTTAACAGTATACACAATAATCATAAGCAACATCTCTGACCTGCACTTGCAAATAACCTATAATCATATATTTTCATTATTTTCCGCCGATCAGCTACTGGTTAAACATGTTTTTGCAATAATCATATTACTTTTAAGCATTGGCTCGCTCTCCCAGGCTTAAGAATATTTTTGTGCATAGTTTTTTGGAATAGGATTGAAGGAATTTTCTAAAATAACCCAGCGAACCATAACTATCTTTTTTGAATTCATATATGAACATTTTTGGGTAGAAAAGTTCGTTTTCGGCACTCATAAATTAACCCTTTTGGACTCATTCGTAGGACTAAAATGCCTCTCTAAAGTGAACCTTTTTTTCTTCAGAAATGAGTTAAATAAAAAAATTTTTGTTCGGAAACGAGTTGAAAAAAGAACCATTGAAAAGTCCTTTTTCGGCACTCAGAAATGAAGCATTTTTAACTCATTTGAACAGGACTGAATTGCCTCTCATAAACGAACTTTTTTTTTGTTCGAAAACGAGATAAAAAATGAACCATAGAAAAAACCTTTTTTGGCACTCAGGAATGAATGACTCTTTCTCAATCATGAATTGTCTTATTATGTGAGAGTTCGCCCATTTATTTCTTTATTTATTTATTTGAGTAATCATAAGTACAATAAGAGCTATGCTCTTTTATAGTACAACATAAATACATAAATATAATTAATTTACATTTAATTTAAATTAAAATTAATATTAAGATTTTAAGGATTTTAAATTAAAAATTTGAAATTAAAGTTAAAAAATAAAATTTAAAAAGTTAAAAAATGAAAAAATTAAAAAATTAAAAATTAAGAAGAATAACAACTGTTTAAAACAGAATCAAAAATAATGACCATAATTTTTAAACAATATTGGCTTGATATTATTTTTTATTTTAAAGAATATAAAAAATAAAAAGAATTAAAGTTATGTTAAGATTGAAAAAATTTCTGAAACGAAGAAAAGATAAAGAATAGATAACGTAGAGAAGTAAGGAAGTGAAAAGCTATTGAGTAGAGAAAAATGGAAAGATAGATTGCCTAAAAGGACCTCTCCCGCTGACCTCCCTAAGCCATCGTGGCAAAGCATTCCACAACCTAATGGCGTTAATGGAAAACAGGTGGGAAGAGTTTAATGAGTTATGCCTCGGAACAATCAGAACATGGCTTCTACTTGACATACAAAACTGAAGTTTTTCATGCAGATAGCAACGAGTTTTCCCATGGATTAGTTTGTGCAGGTAAATACAGTTCCTAGCATTTAGGTAAGCAGTTATGTCGCATCCAAGTATTGCATTTCGGAAACGAGACAAACGATTGTATTTTCGGAGACCATACACATAGCGAGTGGCGTTATTAAATGCAATTTTAATTTTTAACTGGGAAGATGCGCTAAGTTTACTATAAACTATGTCTGAATAAGAAATTATTGGTAAAATTAGCTGTATAACTAATCTACGTTTAATTTCAGTAGGAGTGACACTAGCAGACATTCTTAAGTTTCGTAGGACATAATAAACTTTTTGGACTACACTATTAACATGGTCTACACAGGACAAAGAAGAATTAATGTAGAAACCTAGATTTACTACTTTCGGCTCCATAGTCAGTTTGCTATTGCCAATAAACAGATCAGGGACATCAACGATACAAGTTTTACTCTTACATATAGAAAGAACATTTGGCAGCGTTTAGTTGAAGGCCATTACTTTTGGCCCACTCATTGATGCTACTGAGATCCTCATTTAACCTACAACACAGATCATCAAGAAGTCTAGTTCTTCTCAAAAGATAAAGCTGGATATCATCCGCATAAGCATGAACAGATGCATTCCGGCATACAATGAAGATGTCGTTTATAAAAATTGAAAATAACAGAGGACCTAGTATAGAGCCTTGTGGAACACCACTTACTACTAATTTGTATGACGAGGATACCTGACCAACCTTTACTCTTTGCATTCTATTACACAAATAACTAGACATTAGATTAACAGCACTATCACAGAACCCAAAAAGATACCTAAGCTTTTGACACAAATAACTAGCATTGACTTTATCAAAGGCCTTGGAAAAATCAAGTAAGCAGAGTAAAGTCATAGAGCCGGCATCATATTCGGGTCGAATATCATCAAGAACCTTTACTACCGCTGAGGTACACCCATGCCCTGCCCTAAAACCAGACTGATAGCGGGATAGCAGTTTTTTCTCAGAAAGATATTTGCTAATTTGTTGAGCCATAAGTTTTTCACATACCTTTGACAATGGTGACAGTATACTTATAGGCCAATAATCATTCGCACCAGATGTATTTTCCATTTTCCATATGTCGGGAAAGGAGGATGTTATAAACCAATGATTTATAATGTGCGTAAGAGAAGTTATTATGTGAGGTAGTAAAAGTTTAAAGAATTTTATGGGAATGCCATCTTCAGCAACTGCATTTGATTTTATGTGCATATCACAGTTTCCAACATCAATTTCACTAACCTTTTCAAACTTAAAACACTGTGGTATAGTCAGGTTGTCACAGGAAAGCGTAGAGGTATCATTAGAGGTAGAAAAAATGTCAACAAAAAATTATTTAGAATCTCAGGATCTTCATTGCATTCATTACGATTTTTATTACATAACCCAAGTCTTTTTATGTTGTTCCACAACGTTTTGGAATCAATGGATAAATCTAGTTTCTCAGAAAAAAATCGTGTTTTGGCCTGTCTTACTTACAGAACAGCTTCATTTCTACTTACTTACTTACTTACTTAGTTGGCGCTACAACCGTATGTCGGTCTTGGCCTCATCTAAGAATTTGCGCCAGCCATTTCTGTCCTTCGCTTGCTGGCGCCAGTTGGAAATTCCAAGCTTCGTCAGGTTGTCCTCTACTTGGTCTTTCCAACGAAGATGCGGTCGTCCTCTTCTGCGTTGACCGCCGCTGGGTACCGAATCGAATGTTTTCTTCACTGGAGCATCGTCTTTCATGCGCTGAACATGACCAAGCCAGCGAAGCCGCTGATTTTCCATATTTTCACGTATTGGGTGAACCAGGGACAAGACACATTTTTCACGGCTGTCGTACGTAGCGGTACATGCTTATCAAAAAGATATGTAATCGGTGCTAAAAGAGACTTAAGCTTATCGTTTATATAATAGTGAAGCCAACATTCATTGAAAGATAACATTAACACATCTAGAAACACGGACTGATAATATTTAATAATATTTTTGAAATCACGGAAAGAAAAATTATTATAAATTGCATTACGAGACAAATTAACATTTAACGAACAAAAGATTAAATCGTGGTCACATAGAAAATAGAGTTCATCGAATAGACAAACTACTGAAAGATCAGAAACAATGAAATAATCAAGTAGACTAGGAGTGAAATTATTGCAGTACCGCGTGGGTACAGTATCATTTACAACTAATAGCCCTACTTACTTACTTACTTAGTTGGCGCTACAACCGTATGTCGGTCTTGGCCTTATCTAAGAATTTGCGGCAGCCATTTCTGTCTTTCGCTTGCTAGCGCCAGTTGGAAATTCCAAGCTTCGTCAGGTTGTCCTCTACTTGGTCTTTCCAACGAAGATGCGGTCGTCCTCTTCTGCGTTGACCGCCGCCGGGTACCGAATCGAATGTTTTCTTCACTGGAGCATCGTCTTTCATGCGCTGAACATGACCAAGCCAGCGAAGCCGCTCGATTTTAATGCGCTTGACTATGTCGATGTCAGCGTACAGCTCATACAGTTCATCATTCCACCGTATTCGGTACTCGCCATTGACGCAGATTGGTCCGTAGATCTTACGAAGAATCTTTCTCTCGAATGCTCCTAAAGTCTTTTCATCTTAACTGCTCAGCGTCCAGGTTTGTGATGCATAAAGTAGGACGGGCATGATGAGCGATTTATAGAGCGTGATTTTCGTTCGTCGAGAGAGGGCTCTGCTTCTCATTTGCCTACTGAGCCCAAAGTAACACCTGTTGGCAAGAGTTATTCTTCGTTTGATCTCAATGCTGATGTCGTTGGTTGAGTTAATGCTGGATCCCAGATAAACGAAGTTCTTCACAACCTCGAAGGAGGTATTGTCAACGGTAACGTGGGTTCCAAGACGCTGGGACTGTTTGCTTGTTGACACCAAGTATTTCGTCTTATCTGCATTCACTGCCAGACCCATTCGACTTGACTCTCTTTCTAATCTGGAAAATGCTGCACTGACTTCGCGCGTATTATGGCCAATGATATCGATGTCATCAGCATACGCAAGCAGCATAACACTCTTGTAGAATATTGTGCCACTACGTCTCAGATCAGCAGCTCGGATGATCTTATCCATCATTAGGTTGAAAAAGTCGCACGATAAGGAATCACCTTGTCTGGAACCTCTTTTGGTAACAAATGGTGGGGAGAGGTCCTTCTCGATTTTAACTGCTCTGCTGGTGTTGCTCAGTGTCATCCTGCAAAGTCGTATTAGTTTTGCAGGAATACCAAATTCAGACATGGTGGAGTACAGGTGCTTCCTTATTGAGCTGCCGAAGGCGGCTTTGTAGTCGACAAAAAGATGGTGGGTGTCGACTTGTTTTTGTTGAGTCTTCTCCAAGATTTGTCGTAGCGTGAAAATCTGGTCGATGGTGGACTTTACAGTTCTGAAGCCACACTGATAAGGTCCGATCAGTTCGTTTACAATGGGCTTCATTCTTTCACATTAAACGCCCGTCAGGACCTTATATGCGATATTAAGAAGACTTATCCCACGGTAATTGGCACAGATAGTGGGATCGCCTTTCTTGTGGATTGGGCAGAGCACACTGAGATTCCAATCGTTCGGAATGCATTCTTCCAACCATATTCTGCATAGAATCTCGTGAATGCATTTAAGTAGAGCTTCGCCTCCGTTCTTAAACAGCTCAGCAGGTAAGCCATCAGCTCCAGCGGCTTTGTTATTTTTAAGCCGAGCTATAGCTGTCAGAACTTCATCATAGTCGGGCAGCGGAACCTCGACGCTGTCATCCGCGATTGGGGTTTCCGGAATATCATCTCTATTGGCGGGATTGTTGTCAGCGTCGCCATTTAGAAGCTTAGAGACGTGTTCGCTCCATAACGTCAGTGTACTCTGGACATCTGTCACTAGATTCCCGTTTTCATCCTTGCAGGAAGAGGCCTCGGTTTCAAAACCATCGGTCTCTCTTAAACCAATACGTCTCTCTTCCCTCCTCTTTTCTTTGTATCGCTACTTAGCAGCGCGCGTTACAACCGACTGCTGGGTGGCTTTGTAGGCGGCGTCTTTCTCTGCAGTGGCGTCGCGACACTCCTGGTCGTACCACTGGTTTCGGCGAGGGCGGTGATAGCCAATCACCTCTTCAGCAGCTGCACGCATGGAGTTGGAAATGTGTGTCCACTGCGCGAATATATCATCGATTGGAGAAGTCCTGAAGAAGCAGGAGTGAGAGTCGAGTGGCGAAAGCATCGGCTGTCTGTTTCGATTGCAGCTTGTCTATGTCTAGCTTTCTCTGTGTAGGGTTGCGTGTATTCTTAGCTGCGCTCAAACGTGTACGGATCTTGACTGCAACAAGATAATGATCCAAGTCAATGTTTGCACCACGGATCGTGCGTACATCCAATACACTGGAAGAGTGCCTTCCGTCGATCAAAACGTGATCAATTTGATTCTTGGTTTTTTGATCAGGGGACATCCAGGTGGCTTTATGAATATTGAGATGCTTGAATCTAGTGCTACTTACGACCATGTTTCGTGCTGCGGCGAAGTCAATCAGCCTCATTCCGTTATCGGAGGTGTTGTCGTGGAGGCTGAACTTTCCGACTGTTGGACCAAAAATATTTTCCTTGCCCACCTTAGCGTTGAAGTCACCAAGAACGGGGCAGCGCTCGTAAGCATTTTCAAGGCGCTCGTAGAAAATTTCCTTGATCTCATCGTCCTTGTCTTCTGTCGGAGCGTGCGCACATATTAGGCTTATATGAAAAAATTTAACCTTGATGCGGATTATGGCAAGCCTTTCGTTCACAGGTGAGAATCGCAGGACGTGGAGCCGTAGTCTCTTGCCAACTACAAATCCGCATCCTAACTCGTGCTTCTCCGCATGGCCGCTGTAGTAGATATCACAGGGTGCATGCCGAATGCAACCCTGTCCCTTCCATCACATTTCTTGGACAGCAGTGATATCAGCTTCGTATCTTTCCAAGACATCAGTCAGTTGGTCAGTTCGGACATTCCAGGTGCATATCCGTAAATCATTATCAGTTTTTCGTTTGCGGAAGTCGTCATCAGATTTGGGGATCAGTTTTCTTCTATTCTTATTAGTTTTCATTGAAATCTGTTTTTTCGGGTGGGCTCAACCTATTTTAAGCCTAGGGTGGCCCGCCGCTCAGATTAGCCGCCAAACTAACGGTTGTCAGTTTTGACGTTGCCCAGGAAACACCACGTGGAGGTTTGAGTCGACTTGAGGCGATTTCACAAAGATAATGCTGGCCTCGCCAGGTTGAGACAGTCAGACATGTTACATTGTTACATCGCCCCCAGATTCCCATTTATTTGAAATTAGAAAACAATAAAATTGGAACTAAAACGAAAACTGTATGGGGGCATTGAACAATTTTTTTAATGGAAACAAAATTTGATGGATTCAATCACGGATGTAGTTAAGATCTACTAATAAAAAAAAAATATAAAAAAATTCTATCCGAAAACTCGAACTTTTCGCTAAGAAGGAGAAAAGTTCATGATTCATTTTTCAACTTATAAGAATGTAAAAAAGTAACATTTATTATTCATTTCTTAACTTCTTTATGAATAAAAACTGGTTCTTTTACAAGTAATTGTTTCCTACTAAAATATAACAGAATGTTACTTTTTAGGCTCAAAAAAAGTTTGTTAAAAATTTTGCAAAAGTATTAAATTTTTTTTATGGAAAAAATTTTCAGACTTTTATCTCCTCTAGCAGGAACATTGATCATACAAATTAAAAAAAAAACAAAATTTACAAAAATAAAATTTCTACCCGAAAACGTACTACAGTAGAGATTCACAAAAGTTGAGACTCGCAAAAGTTAAAAAATATACGGGAAAGCTAACTGGGCTTCTGACACAACAGGAAACTCTAAAAAGTTAACTTTTCTGAGTTCTTTTCTTTCACCCTATTGTTTTTTGTGTCAATTTTCACTCTTTGGCATCGCATTTTGACAAACGCTTCAATCAAAAAAGTTAACAAATTATTTCACTTGTACAAAAACTAATTAAATGCCACCCGAATGCATTTTTTATAACTATTTTTTGTTTCTAATTAGCCATTGTATGAAATACATATGAAAAAAGTCTGAAATATCAATAAAACGTACATATTAAGGCGCCTCACGAAAAAAGTTGTTCGGCACAGTTTCTCAAGATAATCCTTGGTTTATGATAAGATGATTCCCCAAATATTTCGACTCTAGCGATAGCCATCCGTGAGCTGGAATGGTTTGAAATAACCTCTAAAAATCGAGCTTTTTTAAACCTATTGACTAGTGTAATAGTTGTAAAAAATAAACTGTCAGATATTACAGGCCGGATAAAGCTCTTTCAATCTGCATCAAAAAATTAAAATTTTTGCATTCAGATTAAAGATAATGCTGTTTTTCATGCATTTTTAAAATTTATTTTACCTTAAATTCAACAAACTTAATTATTTCTAATGCGATTCTCTTTCAAGATGTCGCTGGAAAGGTGTTGAGTGCTCGCTTTGATTCCTAGTCACTAGTCGCAATTGCTTAAATTGATTTATATTAAAACTAAAATATTATTTACAAAATAAGCAGTTACTGAAAAATATTATAAGAAATTAGAAAGAAAATAAAAGTAATGAAGTTATTTAAAATTTTGAAAGTTTTTGTATTTAAATAAAATAAAAAAATATCAAAAATGTGCATGAAAAACCGCGTTATTTTTAATCTGATTGCAAATATTTACAATTTTGATGCAGATTGGAAGAGCGTTTTCCGGTTTATAGTTTCTGGCAGTTAATTTTTTACAATTATTACACCAGCCAATATTTTTACAAAAAAACTCTATTTTTAGAGGTTATTTCAAATCATTCCAGCTCCCGGATGGCCATCTCTAGAGTCGAAATATTTGGGGAGTAATCATAACATAAACCATGGATTATTTTGAGCATTTGTGCCGAATATTTTTTTTTTATTTATGGAGCGTGAGGTGCCTTAATACATATGTTATATAATATATTTGTACATTTGTACATAGCTTTTTTCTAATTAAATGTAAATTTATACATATAAATAAAGTATTTTTTAAATTAAGTTATTGTCCTTAAAAAGTTAATAATTTACAAAAGTTGACAGGCCTAAAAACAAACTTGTTAACTTTTGTGAATCTCTACTGTATCACTTTACGCAAAACCTTCGCATATGGTTTAGTGGGAATCGTCTTAAAAATACAATTAAACATTCCGTTCAACGAAAGTCTTGTTTTGACAGATTGCTGTCATTTCTTTTGTTCTATGTTATTAACCTCTATTCGTACTTGCATACTTTATATTAAACATTATTAAAACCATTAAAAAATATAACCATCTTTTCAGACTATCCTAATTCTATGAGTTAACCCATTTTCTACCGGGCTCCCTATTTTTTCGAGAAAAATGTCATACTTCTAAATATCATCAATCGAGGTCTAAAAGTAAGTAACAAATGCTTAGATTGCTTATTGAGTTGATATTGTTTCCGTTACGAGAAAAAATGGAGTGGTAGTTTTTCCGACCAGCAGCGTAAAAGGTGGTCACAAAAAGGTGACAGATGGTAAAATAAAAATTCCTTCAATAAATTTTAATTATTGTTTCGAAAAATTTCGAGTTTAGTATTTTGTTATCATTACATTGCCTTGTATGTTGAAACGGATATCTGACTGTTAGTATGGTGGGTCCTTTCACTGGTCTGATTAACGACCAGCGGTAGAAAATGGGTTAAAATGTATTATTCCACAACTTTATTCTGACTCTTAAAAACTATTTGTTCATTTATTTCAGATGTTTCAAGAAATAGCCAATTTGCCATATACTGGAAAAGACATCAAATGGATTCTTAGAAAATTCGATAAAATTCAGCGAGCTAGCTGTGGGAAAAATATAAAATAAAGTATTTTAAAGAGCTCCTGAAATATTAACTCGAAAACACTTTTACTCCTACATTTACACTTCACATTATCAGAGCGACATCACTTCATTCTACATAATGGGCGCTACAACATCAACTGGCGGCTATCCGATGGTTGCCTCATCCGGCAATAGTGGCGCTGGTTTATTGCTACCCTCCTCAGCTGCAATGACAGCAGGTGCTTCAGGCAGTGGTGGTGGACCTGGTGGAGGTGGAGGTGGTGGTCCCCATTTTCGAGAACAACGCCGAAAACGTGTTACCGGTTTTGCCACTTTGAAACGGAAATTCATACGTCGAAGACGTTCATCAAAGGCCTGTGATCATGCGCGTATATTGCGAGATTTTGTTTCGGACTGGACACCGCTAGAACTTGCTGCGTTGTGTGAGGAATACGAAGCACTTGCTGCGTTACGGGATTTATCAGTAAGTGAAGTTATTCAAATGCTAAATAATTGTTTCTTTAAATAATTACAATATAAAAAAATTATATTTATTTTATAAACTCCTCAGGTTCAAGCAGAATTGGCGCGTCCGCCGGCCACCACATTTAAACAAGATCTCGCTGCACTTTATGACATGAAAACGTGCACCGATTGCGACCTGGTATTCCGTGGATCCATTTTCCCCGTACATCGTTCAATACTCTCCTCACGTTGTTCATACTTTCGTGACTTACTCGCGGGCTGCCCGGGCTTTGGCGCACGCATTTGCCTGGAGTTGCCCTCCTCACCAATCGATGTGCAGATGTTCTCATCGCTTTTGCGCTACCTGTATACCGGTGATCTATGTCCACACGATCCCAGCATAGATATTAGTTTATTACGTCAGCTAGGCGATGATTTTGGTACACCCAATCCATTGGAGCATGATTTGCGTTACTTGCTTGAAACCGGTGATTATGCAGATGCAGCGCTTGTGTTCACAGCCGAAGGCAGTGATTTTCATCGACCGGATTCGGGTAGTTCGGAATTTGGATTTCGGCCTAAGCTTGAACTGCCATGCCACAAGGCTATACTGAGTGCTCGATCGCCCTTCTTTAGGAATCTCATAGCGCGTCGCACGCGCAATCTTGACGAATATGCCGAGCGTACATTGCATGTACCAACGCGTATTGTGCTGGACGAGACGGTGATACCAAAGCGTTATGCGCGTGTCTTATTGCACGCCATCTACTTGGATACTGTGGACTTGACGCTGATTTTGCGTGGTGCTGGTTCAGGCAACTCAGCGGGTTCTTTGGGTGAAGTTCATGCGTTAACAAATACGGGACGGGCGCGCCCTACGCCACTGGAGGAGGCCATGGAGTTGTATCAAATAGGCAGGTTTCTAGAATTAGATATTTTAGCGCAGGGGTGTGAGGATTTGATATTGGAATGGTTATCATTGGATACGCTGCCGACGGTGCTGAAGTGGGGATCGCAGGTAAAGTAGAATACTCAATACGTGATAATTTTATTGTTACAATATTGCCTTTTTTGCAGGCACACGGTTCTGCGTGGGTGTTTCGTCAAGCCTGCCAGTATCTGCGCGAGGAGTTCTCCGCCGTTCTATCATCACCTATGCTGCACCAGCTCGATAAGACGCAACTCATACACGTGCTTCAGAGTAATTTTTTGCAAGCCTCCGAGTTGGAGGTTCTCCAGGCTGTGCTCAAATGGGGTGAACAGGAACTGATACGCCGAATGGAAGATCGCGAACCAAACTTGCTCTCACACACTGCCCACTCAGTGACTCGCAAAGGCGTCAAGAAGCGCGATCTCAGCGACGTAGAATTGCGTGAAATACTCTCAGAGTTGCTGCCATTGGTGCGCATGGATCATGTGTTGCCGCCGAATAGCGAAATTCTTGGGCAGGCTATACGTCGTGGTCTAGTGAGCACACCACCATCGCATATGATCGGCGATGAGCGTGAAAACTTGCGTGTGAACGCTTGGATAAGAGGTGGCAAGAATCAAGGACTCTTCGTGCGTCCCCGACTTTTTATGCCGTATTTTGAGGAAATCAAAGCGCTGCTAGAAGATCGCATGGCTTCGGCACATCACCAGGTTGAGCTTATGCGCATGCGTCGCTCCAGACATCTTCCCGACATACCCGACACGTTGTACATGGTGTCGCGCATGAATGCAGCTTCCAGCAGCGGTGCTGGTGCTGGCGGTGTTGGTGGTGGTGCTGAGAATATCGATATTCTAGCTGCTGCTGCTGCCATACCGCCTCCTGACACACAAACAATGGCGGCCATGCTGAAGCGAGAGCATAAACTGCGCCAGTCACCCATGTGCCAGCGTGCTATTTTGCTGCCGCTCTCTTCGCGGCACGAAATCAATCGCCAGATACGTTTGCGAGTTGTGCGTGAATTCAATTTGCCGGATGCAGTCTCAGATTTGCTAGAAAATTCGCTTCTAAGCAGTCAGAGTGGCGTTCTGGACGATGCTGGTATAGCTACGACCACACAAACAGATGACTGCCTACTTGAGGATGACGATCAGAGTCCACCGCCATCGCCAGCGGCGACCACAGGACCGTCAGGTCCACGTCATGCACCCTCATCGACAACATCATCGTCATTCTTTAACAACGCTATTGGTGCTACAACGTGTGGCATTAGCGTCAATGAGACGAATGCGCCACCTTGTTACAGTCGTAATTTGACATTCCCGCGTCACAATGATGGTGCAGCAGCTGCAGTCGGCATGATCGGTATGGGTGCACTAGGCGGTGCTGGTGGAATGCATTCGAACTATGCTCGTCTCTCGGCAACGGCACACCATCGTAGCGAATTACCAGCTTTGATTACTGAAGGTGATTATCGTTTTCCGCACGGTGGTGCATTGGGTGTTGACGCTAACGGTGGTGCTGCTGGTTGTGGTGCTGAAGGTGGTGTTGGTCATTTATCCGATATGATGCCTGATGTGGCAATGGCAACAGCTTCACTTGGACAATTGCATTTAGCGGCCGGCGGCGTTGGCGGTGGGGGAGGTGGAGGTGTTGGAAATGTTGTTGGTGGTATCATGGGAGGCGGTGGTGTAAGTGGTGAAATAGCCGAAAGCTTGCAGCTTGATTTAGGCGATGGGCCTAGTCATATTATGGGTGGAGGAGGAGCAGGTGGCGCTGCTGGACCAATTGGGTTACGTGGATTGCAGGTATGTTAAGAAGACCTTTTTATTAATTTCGCTCTTTATTAAAAATCGATTACTCAAAAAATTACCAATGCAAATAATACTTTTTTACATTCCATTTGCAATCAAACATATGATTTGGAGCGTTAAAAAAAAACAAATTTTTATGGTCCACCCTAGTATCAAAAAGCCACCCTTGATTTATGCACCGAATTTTATGTTTTTGTGCAGATAAAATTCGAGTCATGTACATTCATGTTTTCCGAATCATTCATTCATTCGATTCGGTTTCCGATTGATTTAGATTTGTTTGTCCGACGATGCTAAGCTAAACTGTTATATTTGATTTGTTCGCAACGAATGTAACATATCAATCACTCGTATGCAAACAAATGTCTTGAAACTCGGCTTAAGTCTACCCGTGCAGAGGTCTAATGTCTAGAGAGGAAGCCTTTCAGAATAAGCGTTTACAAAACAAGAACACTGATAACAAAACACTTCGCACCGAGGCAATGAATCGCTGTAATGCAATTTTAAAAAGCGAAAAGTTTTTGCTCGAAATTTACATTCCAAAAAAGTCTCTTCTTTGCCCTAAAGTAGGCCAAAATTTTTGGACATTTGTCAAAATACTAAGGAATCAGATATTGTCCATGAATTCAACTCTTTTAAAAGGTGACCAAATCTTTACTGACTCGGTTGATAAAGCGAATCTATTGACTGGATTTTTTGCATAAAATTCCACTCTCTCAGATAGCAATCAGCCACTGCCCTTTGTTGAGGGTAGATCTTCTGCCATGCAAGAAATTTACTTTCGAACGAATAAACAAAGCTTCTGGTCCTGATGGATTACCCCCAATTGTGCTTTGAATGTGTGCTTCTTCAATGGCTTGGCTTTTGGGCCATGAAGAACTCGGCTTTTCAACATCTCCTACAGAACAAGAGTATTTCCATCTTGTTGGAAGGCAAGGTCGCAAATGTCCAGTACCTAAAAATGGCGATGCCACAAACAAACCCTGCAAAGCTGTTGACCCATTGCGATATGCTCTACGCTTTTTAAAGCTATGAAAACCGTAATAAACTTATACATCATGAACTATCGAGTAGAACTAAGTGCACAGTGACGTCAATATGGTTTCCGTAAGGCCTACTGGTGACCTTATGGAATTCTTAACTGAAAAATGGAATCAATGCGTTCACTTTTTCCGAGAACAAGGTTGTTGCTCTGGATATTTTAAAAGCGTTTGACAGAGTGTGGCTTAAAGCTCTCATGTCAAAGCTAATTCCATATGGTGTTGGTGGTAACTCTGATCGATGGACCATGTATTTCCTCAAGGTATTTCTTCCGAGGAGCACGCCATCAAAGCAGGAGTACCGCAGGGGTCAGTTTTACTGCAATCCTTGTTTCTGGTTTTTAGTAAAAACCTTCATTCGTTAACACATAACCCAATCCATTCGTTTGCGGACGACATTTGTCATTCGTACTTATTTAAAAAAACGCCCAGGTTCTATGAAGATTGAGAGGAAGATGAAAAAAACACTGCTCAGGAAAACGTTTATTTTCTGCATTAAAACAAATTAAAAATTTTTAACGACAACTATGAATGAGAATGATTAAATATTGAAGCAGATCTAGTACAAAAACTAAGTTATGAGGACGTAATAAATGATTTCGCACGAGCACATATTAGGTCTTGAAGTTAGTACGGAAGCACGCCTAATAAAACTCTTTATTTTTAAATTTTTTTCTGAATGACCTTGTTATTTATTATGTTGATTTTATATGATTTAAATACAAATTTTAAATGTTTGATAGTTTAAATCATACTTGATTTTAAATACATATTCTAGTTGTTTGATAGCTGAAAATTGTTTTTTGAGCTTTAGGTCAAAGTTAGAACAATTTATTGTTCTGTGGTGCATTGCGTTAATGCGCGCTTACACGGCGTATCACAAAGATTTCTGATGAAGCCTTAAGCAGAGCCGAAATTGCAATAAAATCAGCTAGTGATTTTTCCTTTTCATATTGAAAACGTTGTTGTTGTTTCTTTGGAAAGATTCGTTAGAACAATTAATTGTTCTAACCTTGATTCAAAGCTCAATAAACGATTTTAAACTATGAAACAACTAGAACTTCTATTTAAAATCAAATAAAATAATAAATTTCTGCCAAAAAATACTATTATTTTGTTTATTTTCGCTAGACAAAAAATTTTGTATATTTCGAATATTTTAATCAATTTCGACGAATGATAACTCGTTATAAAGTTAATTGTATGCTTGATATGATAACGTATTTAGTTCATTAAAAAATTTAATTA
Organism: Dichetophora obliterata; assembly: GCA_963920525.1. Classification (NCBI taxonomy): domain Eukaryota; kingdom Metazoa; phylum Arthropoda; class Insecta; order Diptera; family Sciomyzidae; genus Dichetophora; species Dichetophora obliterata. The sequence continues at coordinate 60,833,405 of OY986439.1, forward strand.
TGATAATTTTTAATTGTTTTTGAAAAAAAAAACAATTTTTACCCATATAAACGGTATGGGTGCTGGGCGCCTCGCCTTCCTGTTATCCGATTCATACATTTTTTTTGCAGAACATGTTTTTATACATAAAGCTTCATCTAGTTTTAAACATGGCATGTCATACGAAAGCTATCGATGCTCTGGTGATACTAAAAAACTATATAAAAAACAAAAAAGTGTTGCTTTTTTACTTTCAAGGAAGGTGTGGGGAGAAAACATTGATTATTCTAAAATAAAATAGATGATGATATATGTTAAGCTAAGCTGTCCAGAATTTTGAAAAAGCCCAGTAAGACAATAAACGAAAGATATTTCTGGTGTGTTGAAGTGTTTTCTTCGCATCTGTTTTTTTCAAATTTAAAGAATTTGTTGAAGTATTTCCTTCGCAACGTTTATTCAAAGGCTTTTTTGTTCCAAAAATTTTAATAAAGTATCAAAAATACCTGAAAGCTGCTTTAAGGAGCACCTTGGCATCGATGTTATTGTAATTTTGAAAGCAACGATATAAGTTTTTGCTGCTGGGTTTTGATAGTTTTTCATTTTACACAAAAGTAAAAAGTAAATTTCGTAATCATTTTCTATTTTGAAGAATTTTGTGTTTTCTTTTTCATTCATTTTTTTGCTCTTTCTATTTTCTATTTATTTTCAGCATCAACTGCCACCAAGTAACTTTCATCATTTTATGCAGCGTTCTGGTTCACCTTTTGATATGCTGCGCCAGGGCCAACATTCACCTGCACCGCCTCATCCGCCTGGGACATACAATTCTGGACCACCACGATTCTTATAGAGTTTGAGAGTGGCCCCCGATGAGGGCCTTTATTTTAGCATGCCTTTTTGAAAAACCCCCGAAAATTTTTTGGAAACACAAAATAAAACGCGCAAAAACAAAAACCAATTTCAAAATTCCTCCCGCACTCAAAATTTCAAATCAAGCTAAAATAAGGCGTTAGAAAGCAGCAGTAGCAAAAAGTAAGGATGCAGTAATACGTTGGAGATCGATCATAATAAAAAATAAAAATAACAATACAATAACAACTAAATTAGTTTAAAATTAAAAACATTATATTATAAATATTAATATCTTCAAATTATAAAGCAACCAACAAATTAACGATACACTTATTATTACAATATAAATATATATAAAAAAAACCTAGACAAGCAAAATGACTTAAATTATTAAATAAAAAAATAAAAACATATAAACCAATATCAAAACGCGATAATATTTAATTTTAAGTATGTTATGAAAATAAATAACCTAATTTAAAAATATAGAAAAAAATTATTAACTAAAAAAAAAAATCAGATGCATACAAAATCAAAGTAAGACCAGGATCAATGAAGTTATTTTTAAATCAAATAAAATTACTGCAATGTTTTATTATTTTGCATTTGATTATAAAAAATTTTCAAATCTGTTCTGATCTCCAAAGAACGTTGTGCTTATTTTGTAAAAGGAATGTTTGGTTTTGCATGAAAACATGGAATTTGCTTTTTATTTCGTGAATTTTTTTATCATTATTATTTATAGTTTTTTTAATTGCATTTGCAAGCGCATGATTTTCAATGCTCTTAATTTTCGATCTTTTTCTTGTAATGTTTAAATAATGACTAAAGAGTTGTCACATTTTGGTATTCCAAAATTAACTTTTTGCCTTTGATTGTATTCAACTCTTTTGAAATTTAATGAAGTTTAAAGAATTTTAATGATACTCAATTATTTAAAATTTAGTATTTTTCGGTGTTTTTTCTAAATTCCAAATTAGACTCTTTGGTTTGCTAACCTTTGTTAAGGCTTTCGTGACTCACTTTATCTACAAGACAGCAGATTCCTGTTTGCAGTAATTTTACTGTTTGCAAACAATTGGATTTTTAACAATTTAAATAGACTGTATAATTTTTTTAATTATTGATTAGTTTAGCTCCTAATGTATTTTTAAACTCGAAACTAAATTGTTTTAACCATTCTTAATTATTTATATAAACATATATATGTATACAGACTATTTTCATATCTTAAATCAAACAACCATTGTCATCATTAATTATTTTCATTAACTCAAAAACTGAAACGATACATAGTTAGTTCATTAAACGGCTTGCTTAATGCAATAATTCGCCTTTAAACATTGATAAGTTGAATGATTAAATTTGTTGCGCTTTATTTTTAAAGTTGGTCATTCTTTCTAAAACAGACTGAAACAAAGCTTATCAAACACAAACATATGCATACATTAAATACATATGTATATCATTCAACTATCACACGTTAATCGGGCGCTTTTTGTCGCTTCATACTTGTAACATATAAAAATAAAAACAAACCAACTTAATTATATACATTAATTCCAACAATTTATTTGTAAATTTATCATAACACGTTGTCATCATTAATTCTTAAACTAATTTTAAATCTACACAATTGTTTGCATTAAATGTATGATTCTTATTCTAAACGCATATAAATAGTTGTATTTTAAATTATTATATTATAAACAAAACGAAAATAGAACACTTAAAAAAAAACAAAACAAAAGAATTAACTAACAGAAGCGAAAAGATGCAAAAGTTAATTTAAATGTGAATACAACACGATATGAAAAGTAATTATTTAATTATAAATATATATGAATATATATAAAAAACAAAAGGAAAATTTACTATTAATGCAAGAAAAAAAAATTAACAAACAAAAACAAAGGTAAACACAAAAAAAAACCCAAGTTTCAAAATGTTGTATTTGAAGAATAAATAAAATAAATGAAAAAATATGAAATGTTCACAGTAGTCTCACTTTGTTTATCTCGAAGACGTGTTTTTTCATATCTCGAGAGGTATGGATTTTCGGATGTGTTTGTTTGAAATTTTATCAACAATTTACATACAATATTTGAACTTTTATTCTCGAAAAACGAAAATGTTGATGAAATACAAAAATTAAAATTTAAACAAAATTTAAGTTTTTGATAAATAATGTCGGAAAACCTTATTTTTATCAGCTAAAATGTGAATACCTGGGGCCAAATCAGTGCAGTTGCGATCGAGTAAGCATTCGATCGTGTAAATATGTGACGAAAAGAGTTGCTGGATGATCATCCATCACTCGATTCTTTACAAAACGAAATTCAAAGAGTAAAGGCCCCTATAGACGAGCAATTAATCGAACAACTGGGGCGAATTAAAGCATCCGTGATCGAGCAAAATTACAAAGGGCACGACGCGTCAAGTGCCTTGTACAATTTTGCTCGATCACGGATGCTGTAAACCGGCCCGTTTATCGACCATGGGCACGACTTGTCTCGTCATGCCCTTCGTAATTTTGCTCGATCACGGATGCTGTAATTCGGCCGCTGGTTGAAGGTTGATGAAAATGAGCAAATGGGCATTTTATAATTTGGTCATTTTAAATGGCAATTGCAAATAATGAATTGTGGATCGATTTTTTCGGTTAAAGCCGATATTTAAAAAGAACAGCCGCAGGGTCAAGTAAGAGAGAACTTCTTTCTACATATAAGCAAATAGATGCAGCTGCAAATAGTGAGGAGCTTAGAAGAAAATTAACCATATTAAAACTGAGTTCCGATGAGAGCTAAAGAAGGTCGAAAAGAGCTTAGCTCACCAGAGTCCGAATATGTGGTACTTCTCCAATTTAATGTTTCAAGTTCATGGCGCTTCAACGATGTACGAAGACATGGATTCCGTGCTTGAAGATCAGGGGCCGAATTACAGCATCCATGATCGAGCAAAATTACGAAGGGCACGACGAGACAAGTGCCTATCAATCCTGTACAATTTTGCTCAATCATGGATGCTGTAATTCGGCCCCAGGTAAATAGTTATACACGCACAATATATAATATAACACAAGGTACCAGTAGGCTATGGCCACCACACAAATAGTCTAAAGATAGGTAATTTTCAATTATTTAAAATTACTGACTTCATAAAAAATTTTTACTAAAATAGTTAAGCTTGGCGTATGAGTGATATTAATTATTTCATCAAATATCTATGGTTAAGCGCACAAATGTGGGTGAAAGTGCATTTTTGACACATTTTTGAAAAGTGGAATTACTGCATTTTCCCTGCCAATAATATCTAACTTGTAAGTTTTTGTAACTTTGTTGTAAATGAAGATTTTAATGAACTAAAACATCGACTTATATCTTTAATTTAATAAATTATATAATAAACAAGGAATTAGGATTTTTTTGGTGCTGCGTAAGACTTAAATGGGTTGATGTTATATTTTTCACTATCTAAAACCAGCTATATTAGCTAACTAACTCAAAATGCAATATTTTTATTAAATCTTTCGCCAATTTAATAAAATTTTCTTTGCAAAATCAAGAACAATGAAAAAAAGTCAAAGCAATAAAATAAAATAACGTATAAATAAATGCTCAGTGCAAAGCTGTGCCTATAATACCCTATAATAATGTAATTAAAAGGTGTGCTTTATTGTTTAAAAGTAATTGAACTCCTGAATGTTTTTTGTTTTAAATCGGTATTACCCAAGATACAATTAAGACAATAATTTCTCTAATTCGGTAAATTAAATTTTAACCTGCCAGGTGATACTCAATGAGCTTAAACATTTGTATTTAGGGTCTAGGAAATGCTTATCCATACTGCATGAGTGAAGAGGATAGAAATATAAAACTTTTGTAGGCAAGAATTGGTAAACGGCTGTAGTGATTTTAAACTATATTTAAACTGCAAATGATTAATTAAAATCAGCAATCATATAATTAACTCACTCGTCCCGCTATAGCGATAACATTAGTGACTTTATTTAACTATATATTATTTCTGTTAAGTATTTAGATTGATATGCATTTAGTAGATACTAATAATTAAATACATATATATATATATTTATAAATTAGCCATTTCAACCCTAGAAAGGACTTTGACCGAGCTTCTATGGATCAATTGTGTTGTGCTTGTTATTAAATGTTTGAACACAAATGATCGAGAACTGGATCTACGAGTTTAATGCCGACCTCGAACGACTTATGTTCTCAAGATGCTTTAAATGGCAGTTTCTTACTCTTTGAGGTTTGCCATTGTCTGCAGAGAGGTGACGACCGTACAGAAAAATTAATTCAATTTAAAACAAACTCTGTCTGAGTTGAGAATTGAACCCGGGCTACCGCGGTTATTTAACTTAGGGTCAACATACTGTACTCACTAGGCTACGGCCGCTACTATATCAATTGAATAAAGTATAAAAATAACGAAGGCTCCTAAAGTCTTTTCATCTGAACTGTTCAGCGTCCAGGTTTGTGATGCATAAAGTAGGACGGGAATACTTATTTACTTAGTTGGCGCTACAACCGTATGTCGGTCTTGGCCTCATCTAAGAATTTGCGCCAGCCATTTCTGTCTTTAGCTTGCTGGCGCCAGTTGGAAACTCCAAGCTTCGTCAGGTTGTCCTCTACTTGGTCTTTCCAACGAAGATGCGGTCGTCTTCTTCTGCGTTGACCGCCGCTGGGTACCGAATCGAATGTTTTCTTCACTGGAGCATCGTCTTTCATGCGCTGAACATGACCAAGCCAGCGAAGCCGCTCGATTTTAATGCGCTTGACTATGTCGATGTCAGCGTACAGCTCATACAGTTCATCATTCCACCGTATTCGGTACTCGCCATTGACGCAGATTGGTCCGTAGATTTTACGAAGAATCTTTCTCTCGAATGCTCCTAAAGTCTTTTCATCTAAACTGCCTAGCGTCCAGGTTTGTGATGCATAAGTAGGACGGGCATGATGAGCGATTTATAGAGCGTGATTTTTGTTCGTCGAGAGAGGGCTCTGCTTCTCAATTGCCTACTGAGCCCAAAGTAACACCTGTTGGCAAGAGTTATTCTTCGTTTGATCTCAATGCTGATGTCGTTGGTTGAGTTAATGCTGGATCTTAGATAAACGAAGTTCTTCACAACCTCGATGGAGGTATTGTCAACGGTAACGTGGGTTCCAAGACGTTGGGACTGTTTGTTTGTTGACATCAAGTATTTCGTCTTATCTGCATTCACTGCCAGACCATTCGACTTGACTCTCTTTCTAATCTGATAAATGCTGCACTGACTTCGCGCGTATTATGGCCAATGATATCGATGTCATCAGCATACGCAAGCAGCATAACACTCTTGTAGAATATTGTGCCACTACGTCTCAGATCAGCAGCTCGGATGATCTTTTCCATCATTAGGTTGAAAAAGTCGGAAGATAAGGAATCACCTTGTATGAAACCTCGTTTGGTAACAAATGGTGGGGAGAGGTCCTTCCCGAATTTAACTGCGCTGCTGGTGTTGCTCAGTGTCATCCAGCAAAGTCGTATTAGTTTTGCAGGAATACCAAATTCAGACATGGTGGAGAACAGGTGCTTCCTTATTGGGCTGTCGAAGGCGGCTTTGTACTCGACAAAAAGATGGTGGGTGTCGACTTGTTTTTCTTGAGTCTTCTCCAAGATTTGTCGTAGCGTGAAAATCTGGTCGATGGTGGACTTTCCAGGTCTGTAGCCACACTGATAAGGTCCGATCAGTTCGTTTACAATGGGCTTCAATCTTTCACATAAAACGCTCGACATGACCTTATATGCGATATTAAGAAGACTTATCCAACGGTAATTGGCGCAAATAGTGGGATCGCCTTTCTTGTAGATTGGGCAGAGCACACTGAGATTCCAATCGTTCGGAATGCATTCTTCCGACCATATTCTGCATAGAAGCTTGCGAATGCATTGAATTAGAGCTTCGCCTCCGTTCTTAAACAGCTCAACAGGTAATCCATCGGCTCTCGAGGCTTTATTATTTTTAAGCTGAGCTATAGCTGTCAGAACTTCATCATAGTCGGGTAGCGGAACATCGACGCTGTCATCCGAAATTGGGGTTTCCGGAATATCATCTCTATTGGCGGGATTGTTGGCTACGTACGTTGCCATTTAGAAGCTTAGAGAAGTGCTACCTCCATGTCAGTGTACTCTGGATATCTGTCACTAGATTTCCGTGTTAATTCTTGCAGGAAGAAGCCCCGGTTTTAAAACCATCGACTAGGAGTCTTATCTTTTCAAAAAATGTTCGGGCCTCATTCCTGTCGTCATACATCTCAATCTTCTCATGCTCACGCTTTTCTGCCTCTCTTTTTTCCGCCTGAAAATATGTCTCTCTTCCCTCCTCTTTTCTTTATATCGCTCCTAAGCAGCGCGTGTTATAACCGACTGCAGGGTGGCTTTGTAGGCGGCGTCTTTCACTGCAGTGGCGTCGCGACACTCCTGGTCGTACCACTGGTTTCGGCGAGGGCGGTGGTAGCCAATCTCCTCTTTAGCAGCCGCACGCATGGAGTTGGAAATGTGTGTCCACTGCGCGCATATATCATCGAATGGAGGAGTGCTTTGAAGCAGGAGTGAGAGTCGAGTGGCGAAAGCATCGGCTGTCTGTTTCGATTGCAGCTTGTCGATGTCTAGCTTTCTCTGTGTATGGTTGCGTGTATTCTTAGCTGCGCTCAAACGTGTACGGATCTTGGCTGCAACAAGACAGTGATCCGAGTCAATGTTTGCACCACGGATCGTGCGTACATCCAATACACTGGAAGAGTGCCTTCCGTCGGTCAAAACATGATCTATTTGATTTCTGATTTTTTGATTAGGAGATATCCAGGTAGCCTTATGAATATTAGAACATTGAAGCTGAACTTTCCGACTGTTTGACCAAATATATTTTCGATAAATAATTGTGATCTATGCTTTGAATTTCAAAATGATTTTAATTGTGAGCTATTTAGATTAAGTGAGTTTAAAGTAGGCAAAAACAACAACAACAATAGCTCTGTATAGAGTCAATCACACAGCAGACTAGACAGCCTGTTTCGGAAATCGCTACATTATATCTTCAGTAGTCTTGAATGATTCAGCTGTGGCCAACTCACTGTTTAAGTCTTATATGATTTGACACCTGTTGGAATAAACTCGTTCTCTTCTTCTTCTGGGAATATAAGTTGGAATACGAGTTGGAATAAACTCGTGAGAATATTATTATCTCAACGGCTTTTTTATCCTTCGACAATAAGGTAGTAAGCACTTTTTAGATCAAGCCTAAAACTCTACCAGGGATTGTGTGTCTGTTCTTGTTGTTGGTAATTTTCCGCTATTTATATATTTTCCTTGCCCTCCTTCGGGTTGAAGTCACCAAGCACGATTTTCACGTCATGACGGAGGCAGCGCTCGTAAGCATTTTCTAGGCGCTCGCAGAAAGTTGGTCTCATAGTCCTTGTCTTCTGTCGGAGCGTGAGAACATATTAGGCTTATATAAAAGGATTTACGCTTAATTATCAGTTCTTTGTTTGAGGTAGTCGTCATCAGATTTGGGTATTATTTTTCTTATATTCTTTGATTCGGTTCAGGAAGATAACGCCCAATGAAATAACACCCAAAATAAAAAATAAAATAAAGCCCAAAAATTGTACATACAAATTTGGGCGTTATTTCATAATGAAATAAGGTAAAAAATTTGAAACTTTATTTCATTGTAATTGGGCTTAATTTAATTTTTTTTTATTTCGGGCGTTATTTCATGCAACAGCAGGAATGCTAAAACATTAGGGGTATTCTCTATGTCTAGCATAACTGCATGAGAGCACGGATTGAAACAATCCTATACTGAAATATCCAATGGATCGAGAGCACCCTATTGTATTGGGGGTTGGAATTAGTTTTAAAGGTTTTCTAAGAGATGGCGTAACTATCAATAGATCGCATCGGGCACACTTGTGACTGTATTCATTTCAAAGCACAGTGTCTAAGCTTCATTTTTTAGTATGTGTCATTCCACTGAAGTGTAAACAACATATATTGTTTTCTCTGTGAACATGTCGACTTTCGTTCCAACAAAACGCAATTTGCGGGAAGGTTTATTTTTGTGCTTCCATTTGAAGAAAAAAGCGGTTGAAGCACAACGCACGCTTACTGAGGCTTACGGGGACTATGCTCCATCGATTTCTACTTGTGAGTACTGGTTCCGTCGGTTTAAAAGTGGTGATTTTGATACGGAAGACAAAGAGCGTCCGGGCCAGCCGAAAAAGTTTGAAGATGAGGAATTGGAGGCTTTGCTCGATGAAGACCCGTGTCAAACCCTTCAAGAATTGTCAGAATCATTGGGAGTCGACTTATCAACGGTCGGCAAACGCTTGAAGGCCATGGGAATGATTCAAAAGCAAGGAAATTGGGTGCCGTACCAGTTGAAGCCGAGAGACGTTGAAAAGCGATTTTGCATGTGCGAACAACTGCTTCAACGGCATAAAAGGAAGAGTTTTTTGCATCGTATTGTCACTGGCGATGAAAAGTGGATCCATTACGATAATCCTAAGCGAAAAAAATCGTGGGGACCACCCGGCCATGCATCAACATCGAGGGCCAAGCCGAATATTCATGGCGCCAAGCTTATGCTGTGTATTTGGTGGGATCAGAAGGGTGTCGTGTACTATGAGCTGCTAAAACCTAACGAAACCATCACTGGGGAACGCTACCAACAACAATTGATGCAATTGAGCCGAGCATTAAAGGTTTAACGGCCGGAATATGCCAAAAGACACGACAAAGTGGTTTTTCAACATGACAACGCACGGCCACATGTTGCAAGAACCGTCAAGGAAACGTTGGAGGCGCTGAATTGGGATGTGCTACCCCACCCGCCTTATAGCCCAGACATAGCCCCTTCCGACTACCACCTATTCAGATCGATGACGCATGGCTTGGTTCAGCAGCGCTTCACTTCTTACGAGGATACCAAAAAATGGGTCGATTCGTGGATTGCCTCAAAAGACGAATCGTTCTTCCGGCGCGGAATCCATATGCTGCCAGAAAGATGGGAAAATGTTGTAGCTAACGATGGACAATAGGCCATTGCATGAATACATGAAACTTCTTTTATTTTTTAATTTTCGGGGAGCACCCCCTCAATGCTTTTCTAAATATAAAAAGAAGAGTCCACACAATTTTTTATTTTATTTGGACGTGTTTTGACCCCCGCGCACCTCTTTTTACCATAATGAAGTTGTAAGCGTTTTTTATTTTCTTTTTTCATTTATTTACTCATATAATAAAAATTCATAAAATTTATTCATAATATAGATAATAAAAGCAAAAAGTTGATAAAAACCACATAGCATATTTATTAAAACTCAGTTAGGATGGTGTTAACATTGTTAATGACATTTTTTTGAAGTTTGGAATTTGCTTGCGTTGAAACTCCACCACTTGCAATAAATCCTGCTTTTGAACTTCATCGTTGGTGTTATGTACTTGTATTAAAATCTTCTATTAGTTTCACAGCTCGTTCTGACAGATCATTAACAACTTTGACATGTCTTACATATGTCTCACATTCATTATAATAAGGATCAAGATGCCACTCATTTATAGGTTTATTAAGCCACTCGACCTCTACGCCATGGTTGTGAAATATGAACTATGAGTTACAACAGGTAAGGTGATGAAGTTTTGTGCTGTTGCCTAAAATAGGGAACGTTGGATGACCCTTGACAAATTCTTTTGGTATCGGAGTTTGAAGAAATTTCCGGGCGCTTAGCAGTGTGACCAGAAGATTTTTAAAAAAATATGCTTTTTGTTAAAAAAAAATATGCTAAATATTCCACTTTCAATTTTTATATTCCACAAAAATATTCCACTTTCAATTTCAAAGATATATATCTAAATAACACTAAATATGCATATAAAAGAAACACAGAAGCAAGCTTAAAAACATTTATTTGATTACTATCACACTTAAATTTATAAAACATAAGTTAATATTAAATAAATTATATTAATAAGACGTAAACAAAGCATATATCAGTTGATTTGTACTTTACAAAAGTCTTTTCAAAAATTATATTCTCTTAAAAATAGTCAATAGTCACAGAGAAAACTTCATTTTTAAGTCAGAAACATATAGAATATAAAAACCCCAACAACATTTTTAATTTTGTGTAGGAGAAGCCAAAAACGTTTTTGAATGGGACATATTTAAGATTTAAAAGCTGTTTTTTGGACAAATACCTAAAAATAACTACTTAATAAACGAAATTATGAAGAAATTATCACTTTACAATCATCTACTATATGTGCTATTTTAAAACGTTTTTGGCTTCTACTATAAAAAATTATGAACGTTGTTATGGTTTTTTGAATATTAAGTAACGATATACAATATACAAAATTAAAATTCAGGCACATCTTCGAGATCAATACTTAAATTGTTGCTTGTATTATTATCATAGAAGTTCGCATTTCTAAATTTTTTTATTAAGCTATCTGGTATTTAATAGGTATTACAACATTTTTTTTAACATGTAGCCATGTTTTTACATTCAACAAATTATTTAAGAGTTTTTCTTGCATTCTATTTCGAATTTTCGTTTTAATAAGATTCATATAACTAAAAATTTTCTCAACCTCAGCATTGCTAAATGGTAAAGTAAACTATGCGAGGAAAGCACAAATTTTGATAAATCTTCTTCAGATTCCCAACTTTGATCAATAACTTTTTTTCTGCTTTGTTGCTTTGAATCCACTTTTAAAAATAGTTAAAAGAAATAAATATTGTTTGCAATAATACGGATATTCACGATGTAGTGCATTTGTGATAAATTTTTTGCAAAATTTACAATAGTTACAACTTTGTGAACGAACCTTCAGTAAAGTACATATTGTATTTTTAAAATCAGCTGATTTTGGTATAAACTTCTGTTTGGAAATATTAATTTAAATCATCATTTAACTAAAGAAAATTATACAAAAATTGAAATGAAAGAATAAATTATATTAATTTTTATTAAATAAACTCACAGCGTAGCCGGTAGCTTGCTATATACTGAGTAGAAATGCTTGTACAATCATCTGATCTAATACGCAACGAAATTTACACAGAATACAATAGTGTTCCATCGTAGCATTTTTTCCACAGGGTTGTATTTTGAAAACTGTGCATTTTGTTTTTGTTATATTACAAAATTTACTACAAATATCAAATTTATCAAAAATACACAATACAAGGGGACATACAACACATCGTGAACACCCCTTATGCTGTCTTAAGTATATTACTTACTCCTGTAACATAATCCATAAAAAATCTAACCAAACAAACATATAAGCAAATTTACTTCACTTTTTAAGCTGCGTGAAGTTATTAAATAAATTGCAATAAAATTGACAACGAAGAAGTTAACCACAAAACGAATTCCTTATATTGCGTTTCACAAGGTGGTTCAGAGATGAAAAAATATAAAATGTCGATAGCCAAAAATAACCACTTAGTATTCAAATAGACATTTTTTATTGGAATTTTTGTTGATTTTAAAAAATATAGGAATACGCAAAATATTCCACTTTTTATGCTGCATATTTTTATAAAACAAAATATGCTTCCCGAAGGTAAAATATGCCAAAGTGGAATATAATATTCCACTCTGGTCACACTGGCGCTTAGTTGCTTTTCTGTATTCGATACTCTGTTTGAAAATAAAGAAAATACAACACACTCTTCGGTTAAATGCCACAAATGCCTTTCTATAGCTTTAATAGCTACTTTAGCAACGTGGAGATCATGTTTTTTGTATTCATTCAACTCATGCCACAGCTTTAAATCATTGAAAGGTGCATCAGCTCCAACCGGTGAAGAAATCCATTTTTCAACATAAAAGAGAGCATTAAATTTGCATAGTCTCTCTAATTTATCCATCATACTTTGGTCATAATTTGCCTGAGAACTAAAAGCGTACATCTTTGCTGGAAACAATATGGATGGCATCCATCGGGCATGGTGAGCTGCTCCAGGCTTACGCCAATGTATCCCTCTTTCAGGTACTTCGCCTAGTAAAATTAACATAAGTTCTGCACACTCTCTATAATCAGCGCGAGGTAAGATGCTATTTCGATTAGGTTTTGAAATAATTCTATTTAAAGCTTGCTTTTTATTCGCCAATAGGAGTTTTAATGACCTATCCTTGAGTTGTAATGTCTTAAAATCTTTGTCAGTATCGATTGTTTTCCAAATAGAGTCTCTGAAATTGGTAAAATCTGTATTTTCGGGACCTGATGTTTCAAAAAACAATTCCTTGTGAACTGAACACAAAATTCTCTCGTAGACATGATGACGACAAGCAAGCATAAGCAACTTTTTGTCGAATAGTTTTTCAAGTTGTACGCAAGCTCCAATTTTTCGTCCTGAGTTTGAATTTGTGGTATCAAAAACAATGGATCTCACGTTTTCTAAAATTCCCCATTCGTTTGCAAGACTGAAAGTAACATTTGCTAGCTCTGCACCTTTCATATTTGATAATATAGGTATACCTAGCAATTTACCTTCTTCACAGTTTGGCACACCAGAAATGAGAACTCCTAATCTCTCTTGTTTTTCTTTTCTTATGTCAGGAACCATTTTGCCATCCCAATGTAGTGTTGAGTGTTTTGGTGGAGTAAATGCTGCCTTGATTTCATTAGCAACTGATTTTCAAACTTCCATACCTGCTGTCCATGTACTTTTAATTGAAAGTGTTGCTTTATCAAGTGAAACACCACCTTCTGCAAGAATTGCTCCCATGAAAGCTGTGCGCTGCCCTGCAGATAAATTCAGCCAATCACCCCTGCCTGAGATGGTTTTGCTTGTAAATGGATTTTTTGTAAGGGTCAAAGTAATATCTGAATTTTTTTTACGTTGCTTATCAGCATTTGCAGCACTGCTGGTTGAAGTTATTGCAAAATCAGGATCTTCACTTATATCAGTCGTGGAATCTGAATTGTTTGTTTCAAAACTAATATCTTTCACTGCAGAACTTTCAGCTGTGCGATGTTTTTCTTTTTCAGCACGCTTGATTTCTGTGGCTACCCGATAGCTTTTTTTCTGGACTTTCCATAATGTTTTTAATCGACGCATCCTAACATCATTTTTCGACATGATTTTTGATCTTGTAAAAATTTAATATCTTCCTGAATCATTTTTTTAGTTCTGCATGTGTCATGTTTAATAATAGAAGTAGCATTGGCGTGTGATATATCAAAGAGTAGGTTCAGCGATTTTAGAAAATTTTTTCTTTCGCTAAAAATTTCAGGTTTTCATACTGCGCAATAAGTCTAGTTAGTTTGCGCTTGGAATGTCCAGCTCTTAGAGGCATACTGGGAATGCCCAAAATTTTCCAAAATGCTTCTACTTTCAATAAAACATTTCTTAAAACATTACCTCTTTTTTCATTTTGCATGGGACCACGATTGAGATGAACAAAAAATCGAAGGACATCTCCATTTGTGGGAAGCTGAGTCTCTTGACGTGGAGTCAAATCATCCAATAATTCTCCTATGATCCATGCTTCAGTATGAGCTTTTTTATCTTTTCTAAGATTTCGGTTTGTTGTAGCTGATAACGTTTGCTGCTCCATTTTTTCGATGCTCCTAAATTTTTAACAAAAATTAAGACTTTTTAAACCTTGTCTTAATACTGAGATAGTAAAAGAGCTTACCGATTTCTTAACATTCACAGAAAACTGAAATTAAATGATTGAACTCGCACTGCATAAAAAAAAATAAACCTTTCACGACAAAAACAGATACAGCTTTGGAATTAATGACATATTCGTCAATGTTTTTTTCACAGAATCAAAGTCATGGC